>JAUIMM010000031.1:7827500-8147500 GCA_031769625.1 Taudactylus pleione
GTACAGAGCTGTTCTACAGTCACCTATAGGGAGCTGTCCTTTATGGTGCAGCGTATAGTTACAGATATTTATGCTGTACTGTAGGTACAGAGCTGTCTTACAGTCACCAATAGGGAGCTGTCCTTTATGGTGCAGCGTATAGTACAGATATTACTGCTGTACTGTAGGTACAGAGCTGTCTTACAGTCACCTATAGGGAGCTGTCCTTTATGGTGCAGCGTATAGTTACAGATATTACTGCTGTACTGTATGTACAGAGCTGTCTTACAGTCACCTATAGGGAGTTGTCCTTTATGGTACAGTGTGTAGTTACAGATATTTATGCTGTACTGTAGGTACAGAGCTGTCTTACAGTCACCTATAGGGAGCTGTCCTTTATGGTGCAGCGTATAGTACAGATATTACTGCTGTACTGTAGGTACAGAGCTATCTTACAGTCACCTATAGGGAGCTGTCCTTTATGGTGCAGCGTATAGTTACAGATATTTCTGCTGTAATGTAGGTACAGAGCTGTCTTACAGTCACCTATAGGGAGCTGTCCTTTATGGTGCAGAGTATAGTTACAGATATTTATGCTGTACTGTAGGTACAGAGCTGTCTTACAGTCACCTACAGGGAGCTGTCCTTTATGGTGCAGTGTATAGTGCAGATATTTATGCTGTACTGTAGGTACAGAGCTGTCTTATAGTCACCTATAGGGAGCTGTCCTTTATGGTGCAGTGTATAGTTACAGATATTACTGCTGTACTGTAGGTACAGAGCTGTCTTACAGTCACCTACAGGGAGCTGTCATTTATGGTGCAGTGTATAGTGCAGATATTACTGCTGTACTGTAGGTACAGAGCTGTCTTACAGTCACCTACAGGGAGCTGTCATTTATGGTGCAGTGTATAGTGCAGATATTACTGCTGTACTGTAGGTACAGAGCTGTCTTACAGTCACCTATAGGGAGCTGTCCTTTATGGTGCAGCGTATAGTGCAGATATTACTGCTGTACTGTAGGTACAGAGCTGTCTTACAGTCACCTACAGGGAGCTGTCATTTATGGTGCAGTGTATAGTGCAGATATTACTGCTGTACTGTAGGTACAGAGCTGTCTTACAGTCACTTATAGGGAGCTGTCCTTTATGGTGCAGTGTATAGTTACAGATATTACTGCTGAACTGTAGGTACAGAGCTGTCTAACAGTCACCTATAGGGAGCTGTCCTTTATGGTGCAGCGTATAGTGCAGATATTACTGCTGTACTGTAGGTACAGAGCTGTCTTACAGTCACCTACAGGGAGCTGTCCTTTATGGTGCAGTGTATAGTGCAGATATTACTGCTGTACTGCAGGTACAGAGCTGTCTTACAGTCACCTATAGGGAGCTGTCCTTTATGGTGCAGCGTATAGTGCAGATTTTACTGCTGTACTGTGGGAGTGAGCAGCCAGGTTGGATGTGTGGGGTGTGGTGCAGTATTTGCATCATCGTGGCCCGGCCCCTGCTATACAGAACCACAATTCCTCTCCCTGTAAAGCTGGGGGCGGGTGTTGGCGTAATTCATGAAACGTGTCACCAAGATGCCCAGGTCACTTGGGAAGTGGGCAGGACAGACAGCAATGATCCGTGTTTGGGAGACTCACCTACCCTACCCGGAGTCTGGGAGAGCCACCGAGATTCAGGAGTCTCCCAGGCATCCCGGGAGAGCAGGTAAGTATGGTACAGCTAGATCTACCTAGTAATGTATTGGTTTAATAATCACATATATGCAGAAGGTTTAAATGGTTTCTGATTGGGAGAAAATGACTGTTACAGTTTTGCCATTTTATTATATACGGAATAATGTATCTATTTGCATCTGCATTAAGATACTACATATACTATAGTAACATCATGGAACTTACTACTCCGAAGCTGCCCCGGCCGATCTCACGTCTGATCTTAAATCTCTTGTTGGAATAAGAGGCGTCACCGGGGCAGGCTGGTGAGACGCTGCTTGGTCCTTGTGGAATATAATAAGAGACAGATAATTAATTTATTGTTTAACAAAACTGTGTAATAAGGACACAGTAAGGTGATGGTGATGATTACTGCACTGGGATCATTGGGAACACTAAATAAAGTGCATTATAGGGCTCTTTTACAACTAAAAATCAATCATCATCGATGTTGTTATTTTGGGGCTAGTAAATGTGTGATTTAGCCCCTGAAACACAACATCAGTGTTGATTGAATTTTAATCGATTACAATTGACCTTTATTAACATTACCCGGTATAGTTACTTGGAAGCACCAGAGGGTAAGTTTACTAAAATGACTAATGCTGGCCATACAAGCTACTATTATCGGGGCGATCCGCCTGATATTGGCGGATCGCCCCGATAATTGTAGCGTGTGTGCGGGCGACCGAGGGTTAAATATTGCTCGGTCGGGCATGCAGGATTGTCCAGCATGCCCATCCGATACGATATTTACCCGGTAAACTGTCGGCCGCATCGGGCAGTGTAGCCCAGCGCGGCCGACAGCCAGACATTTCCTGTGTTCCTTCCTACGGAAGGAACAGGGAAATGTCTCCTCCCCCGGGGGCGGAGCGCGGATGTCGGGCTATACACTGTGAGATTTCTCTCACAGTGTATGCCGGCGACATCTGCGGCTGGCATGCTGCCAGATAAAATGTCTGTCGGTCTGACAGACATTTTATCTGGCTGTGTATGCCCAGCATAAGGGTTGATTTGGGCTGACAGTGTAACATAGCATTTTGCATGCAGGTACACCCCCAGTCACACAGAACATAGGCATGCCGCATATCATTGTAAACAGTAAAAGCTGCTTGTGTGTCCCATTTGCATAGCTGTGCGGATAAGTTGCATTGGAAGGTAAAAAGTCACAGGAAAAAACAAAACAGCTACCGAGTCTCACTGCTGTCACGCTTTATGTAATGTGACTTGTAGCGCACAGACGATAGACATATGTACACACATCTGTATGTATTCTATTATAACCTCCCAGCTCCTATGTGTGTACATGTAGATGGGTCTCATTTCAGTTCATCACCTATCAATTCATATAAAGCCACAGCAGCCACCTCAGACTTAACTATGCTGACAGTGATGTAACACAGAGACAATATAATGTCACCACTTATTGTCATATTATGGAATAAAGCTCATTATTCCGTCCAGGTGATTACTAAGTGTGGCTATAACGGCCCTAGTAAGCCCCGGTGGGCCCCAGTGCACAAGAGCTTGAGACACAAGATGACTGAGCGGTCCCCCCTGTTACCCTGGTCCCAAGCATTTTGGATATGGGAGACACAACCTGTACAGTATGTCATATCTTCCTGTATCTTTCTGGTCATTGTCTTTTATTTATTTTCTTGCCTTACCTACTATTCTGTCTGTGACATTTTCTCTTTTTTTCCATTGCCTATGCCAGCCTATCTACCCATTGTCCGTCTGTGCCATCATCTCTACCCATCCTGTATGTGCCAGCCTATCTACCCATGCCTATTTGTGCCAACCTCTCTACCCATCCTGTATGTGCCAGCCTCTACCCATTGTCCGTCTGTGCCAACATCTCTACCCATCCTGTATGTGCCAGCCTCTCTACCCATTGCCTATTTGTGCCAGCCTCTTTTCCCATCCTGTATGTGCAAGCCTCTCTACCCATTGTCCGTCTGTGCCAGCCTCTCTTCCGATTGTCCGTCTGTGCCAGCCTCTCTACCCATCCTGTATGTGCCAGCCTCTCTACCTATTGCCTATCTGTGCCAGCCTCTCTACCCTTCCTGCTTGTGCCAGCCTCTCTACCCATTGTCCGTCTCTGCCGGACTCTCTGCTCATGCTCAGTCTGCTAGGCTCTCTGCCCATGCTGAGTGTGCCAGCCTCTGCCCATTTCATGTCATTTTGGAAATGGGAGATGTCTTTATAGGTCCTGATTTTGAGGAGTTAATTGATATATGAGCACTGGTGATTGATCAAGTGATTAGTTGTTCTGAGTCAGCAGTTCCATTGTATCAATTAGCGTATTAGACATTCCACCATGGAGCTTACAGATGTGCCCTCATACACTATTGCTGCAGTTGTGCCAAATTGCCCTTTTCTGCGGGACAGGTCTCGTCTTACTTGGCTTGCACTGTGCGTCTCTTTCACAGGTTTTTTACCTGAAAATGCATTATAGTCGCAAAGATGTGAGAACCCGCTTCACGATACTGCACAGACTAATTTGATATGCGACGCTTGTATATCTGTGTATAGCGGCCGCGGCTTTCTTCCATGCCAGGGCCTGTTGTGGTTCCTATACAGATTCAGTCGCACACAGATATATTAGCGTCACATATAAAATAAATCAGTGCAGTCTCCTGGAACGTTTTGTCATTTTTTGAGCGAAAAGATTTTGAAGAAAATCCTTGGCGCACACCGAGTTGCACGGGACCTGGCGTCTCACGCCGCATGGCATATTGAGGCTAGGTGTATGAGGACACATCTGTATGTTAATACTTAAGGTACATACACACGTAACGATTTTGTAACCAACGCTCTGCTGTCAGATTTTCCCTTGAAAAAGTGAACGATTTTTTGAAGTGTAATGAACGATGTTTTGAACGATGAATGAATAATGTTCCTTCCCTTAATGAAAATCGTCATGTTGGACAGTCTGAAATGGACAATGACCGATAACTATAAACGGGAGTGCGCATTTGTGATTATCGGTCATCGTTATAACTCATAAACTGAATGATATTTTGAACGAATTAACGAAAACGACGTAGTTATCGACAAATCGTTCAAAAAATCGCTACGTGTGTAAGCACCTTTAGTCCGTTGTGGCATTGTGTGTTATACAATTTCATTATGAAGGAAAAGGAAATGTGATACTTGGGATATAGGAGCTCATTCAGACCCACTCGCAAGTTGCGGTCGCTCACTTGCAAAAAGGGGCCGGATATTTAAATGAAGTGCTCGCACTGCGTCGCGTAAGGACTCCCGCTATGTTTTAGCGAGCTATGGCAAAGTGCGTTCGCAATTGTCTAATGATGCCCCCTTGCCACTTGCAACACACGTCATCTCCGGGAATTGAAGGATTAATCGGGACCATCATGAGCCATCAGGACTGCTCGCAGCGCTTGGGCTTGCCTTAACCTGCCGCAAGCAGAGCGATCAGTGCTGGCTGTAATACATGCAGGTGACGTGTACAGTGATTACTTTGCTAATTATGCACGACCTTTAAATGAAGTTTTGGCGGCCTGACACGCCTGCATTCGCACATCCACTCCCCCGTTCACAAGCACCTTCCCCTGTAACCTCCCACAAACAGCACTATCTGTCACTCAAAGCAGCGACCTGATAGTGGCTTACAAGCAACCAAAATCAGATTGCAATGAATGGCTTGCGCACGCGCACTGCGAATTATATGCATGCGCAGATAGGCGAAAATCGCTCAGAGCGAGAGATCGCACCTTAGCGAGCGGGTCTGAATCAGGTCCATAGTCAGCATCCCGGCTGACGGGATGCCCATGGTCTAAATATCGGCGCCGGTGTACCAACAGCAGTCAGGATCACGAATTTAGAATACCGACCATCGGCATCCCGAAGGTAAGTATGGGGGGTTCGGGAGAGGGTTAGGGTTAGGCAGTAGGGGGAGGGTTAGGCACTAAGGGGGGAGGGTTGGGTTTAAGGTGCAGGGAGGATGGGTTAGGTTCAGGCACTAGGGGGTAGGTTAGGATTAGGTACCACAAACAGAGGGTTAGGGTATGGAGAGGAGGAGGGTTTTCATACCAACCAACAGGTATCAGTATGTTAACCCTGTCGGGATTCCGGTGTTGGGATCCTGACTGCTGGCAATCCATACCCAACCCGTGACACTTTAATTGTTCTGATGAATGGTTAGTTGGTATACAGCCACTGGTGATTTACCATGAGACGTGACCACACCAGGCGGGGCTTTGTTTGACACAGTCGCATCTGATGTGTCAGTGTCAGAGGAGCCTGCCGGCAGCCACCTGGCTCAGTCCACCCAACTGGCCCCACAGTTACCATAAAATCTCCCCTCTTCCTCCTTCCAGCCTAAAAGCATCGCCCACCCACTGGTGCAGGAGATATCATTTAGTTATCCTGCTTTTGCGTCATTTATCCATACTGTGATGCAATATTTCTGGATGCTACAAGTCAGAGTGTAGGATAAGGACACAAACAGTACAAGATAATAAGGGTCTCTGACTGCACTTCCTAATCACAATGCTCTGCTGCCTATTCCTAATCTGAGGGTCCCCTCCCTGAGAATATAGAGATTCACTAGTAAATGGGAGAATGTGGTGCTGATTACAAGTATTTTCCCTGGTCATTGCTTTCTATCAGGGAGCAGCGATGCAGGGAAATAATCCTATTGGCATCAGGGCTGTCTTATAGCAGTGTGGGCCCTGGGCAAAGCAATGCACTGGGGCCCCTTACCCACCCATGATATGGTATTATTGCAGCAATAATCCCCATCATAAGCCATTATTCAATTTGATGGCGAAAAGTCAGAGGTCGGACTTTTCGTCATCATCGCCATTTTAGGCATGGATAAAGTTTCTGGCGCTTGCCCGCTCATCCCCGCATTAAATTAGGAATCAGTGAAAACGGGTGCCGGCGGAAAGGTAAGTATCGAAAAAATCCTGGGAATTTTCGGGGATTCATCCTGGCACCCCACTAAAGATGTCCTGACATGGGGGATCACTATGGGTACCCCCCGTTTTTGCCTGCTGAAGGAAGTGGGTTTTTTTAATAGCCGCAGCAGGTGCATAACTGCGGCTTTAGAAGAAGGGGTGAAAAATAGCATTTAGGTTTTTTTTTTAAAATAACTATTTCCATCAAATTTGGGGTACATGAAAATGGGTGCAAACATAGGCCCTCATTCAGAGCCGTACGCTCTGAGCAGAGCGCACACTCTGAATGAGGGCCGCCCTCCATGAAAATGGAGCGTCCTCCTGGACGCTCGTATAGCTGTGGGTCACCACCCACAGCCTATACGAGCGTGCATTTTGATGGCCGCGATGGTCGTGACCATCGCGACCATCGAAACTGCGAGCCGGAGCCTGCGGTTGAGGTTTTCAACCGCAAGCTCCGGAGTGATTTTGGCTCGATCAGAGCCAAAATCACTCCCACTGACATCACTAGTGATGTCAGTGGGCCGGCTTCTGACGGGAGGCGTTCCCGTGGAAACGCCCCCGTCAGGGAGGCACGCCCCCGGCACGCCCACCAAAGGGGGCGTGCTGTCAATCAGCATCGACAGCACGCCCCCTTTGATCAGACACAACGAGCGAAGGACTTTCCTTCGCTCGTCGCGTCTGGCGCATGCGCACGACGGAGCTCCCTCCGTCGTGCGCATGCTCAGTGCATAACATCGACCCACTTGCGAGCGGACAGCCGCTCGCGAGTGGGTCTGAATCAGGCCCATATTTTTAAGTCCCTAAGGTCATTTTTAAAAATTCTTCAAAATGCACCTGCATATATTTGGAAAACCCTCTGGAATAAATTTCGCTACTTTAGGATTTTGTCCCCCATATTTAATTTTTTTTAACCCCAAAATTAAGCTTAATTTTTTGGGGTGTCCCGATTATTTTTAAAAAACCTTTTTTTTACACACATTACTTTTAGGGACCGTTACCAGGAGTGTAGGCTATTTTTTTTTAAGCCTGCACCCCTAAACCCTAATTCTGCATTTTTTTTCGCCATGTATTACATGGTGAAAACTTATCCCGTTTTTTTACAAAGATTTTTCACACCTGCAAATAGTCTTTGTAATTGAATACGGGGATAATTAACAGGCGAATCACGTTTTCTTGCCTCAAATTGAATACGGCCCATAGTGAGATTTTATCCAGCTATAGGATTGCGCAGTGATTTGATTCATGCTGCGCAGCTCAGCCCTTATCTTTACGGAGCAGGTGGTGACACCCCAGATACATTACTCTACCCCCCAGATACATCACTATACCCCCCAGATACATCACTATACACCCAAGATACATTACTATACCCCCCAGATACATTACTGTACCCCCCAGATTCATTACTATATACCCCCAGATACATTACTCTACCCCCCAGATACATCACTATACCCTACAGACACATCACTATACACCCAAGATACATTACTATACCCCCCAGATACATCACTATACAACCCAGATACATCACTATACCCCCCAGATACATCACTATACTCCACAGATACATCACTATACACCCCAGATACATTACTATACACCCCCAGATACATTACTATACACCCCCAGATACATTACTATACACCCCAGATACATTACTATACCCCCCAGATACATCACTATACAACCCAGATACATCACTATACCCCCCAGATACATCACTATACACCCCAGATACATCACTATACACCCCAGATACATTACTATACACCCCAGATACATCACTCTACCCCCCAGATACATCACTCTACCCTACAGACACATCATTATACCCCCCAGATACATTACTATACACCCATGATACATTACTATAACCCCCAGATACATTACTATACCCCCCAGATACATCACTATACAACCCAGATACATCACTATACCCCCCAGATACATCACTATATTCCACAGATACATCACTATACACCCCAGATACATCACTATACACCCCAGATCCATTACTATACCCGCAGATACATCACTATACCCCCCAGACACATCACTATACACCCCAGATACATTAATATACACCCCAGATACATTACTCTACACCCCCAGATACATTACTCTACCCCCCTAGATACATTACTCTACCCCCCTAGATACATCACTATATTCCACAGATACATAACTATACACCCCAGATACATCACTATACACCCACAGATAAGGTGTGTGTACCCAGCTTATTTCACATACACAATGTTTACACATGATACACAACATAAATATATATACAATGTAGCTGGTATGAAACGGTCATTACCAGCAGTATAGCCGCTTATAAAATTAATTAAACGACTGTTACCAGTAAAACTTGGTGGTTTTATTAACTAATATGCATATTTGTTAATAAAATGATACTGAATCAGGAATAAATAGTTATCATTTACATCATTTCATTATATAAAAATCAACAATTTTGGGGACATTTTTGGAGCATTAAGAAAAGAAATGTAGCAACAAGTGACCTTTATTATGGCAGCTCATATGTTACATGTTTCTTTTACAGGCAACATTTTATCCCATTATATCATACTTAAGAAAGATAATAAGCACAGGTAGTCCCTATTGTACTCTGATACTTATGACAGTTAATACTCAAGTCCCTATAATCCCTCAATTAGACAAGTAGTCCCTATAATACTTAAGTACCAAATATTGTTTATATAGTAACATTTTAAAGATAAAGTGTTGTCAATGTAAAATAATTAATTGAATATAACAGCCCTCCAACTACACTTTGTGCCTCTGATACAGCTACGGTTCTACAACTGCCCCATACTGAGAATCGTTTTGCCTGATAAAACCTCCTTCCCCTCTCTACCTGGTCTTGGCTGAACTCCATCAAATTCTTCAGCCTCTCTCGCTGCGCTCTTTCTCTTCTTTGCCAGGGACTCCTCCAATCTGGTTTTTCTCTTCCTGCTTTTCTTTACTCTCCTCTTCTCTTGATCGTCTTCAGGACATGGCTTCTTCGCTTTCGGCTCCATATTGCTCCTCTCTCTGCTCCTCTTCCCTCCTGCCATCTTCTCTTTCTTCTGTGGCGGCTCCATGGTCTCCTTATTGCTCCTCTTTCTGCTCCTCTTCCCTCCTGCCATCTTCTCTTTCCTCTGTGCCGGCTCCATGGTCTCCTTATTGCTCCTCTTTCTGCTCCTCTAACTTCCTACTGTCTTCTCTTTCCTCTGCGCTGGGTTTTTCTTCTCCCCACTGGGCTCCGTCTTCTGCACCAATGTCAGTTGGACCTTCTAACTGCCGCTCCCAACTTTGAAAGTAAACAACTCTGTTGCCATGACTACAGGTGCATGAGGTCAGGCCATGGTTTCATGTGATGTCACCTGCTTGCTGCTCTCTCATATACACTGTAATGTATATATTATCCATGAGGATACGTGTTTGATTGGTAGAGAAATTTGTGGATGGAAAGTGTATTTTTTTTGCAGTCGGTTTAAGTCACACATTATTTATGCCATACCGGAAGTGCTTTCCATGATCATATTCCTACTTTATTTTTATAACTTGCAATAGTGGAATATAGGTCAAAATGTACATATATTATAAATTGTAACTAATTTTCCAGATAATGAAACAATGAAAAATAAATTAGCAAAACCTGGAGTAACACAGTGAAAGTTGTATTGGGGAGTTTGTGGCTGTTCTTAAGGGTTACCAAGAATGCTAAAGTTTATTGATATTCATAAGTGTCAAATCTCTCATGTAAAAGACTAGTCATATACCCCATGGGGGATGCATGCCAAATTCATAGACAATAGACCAATTTGTCAGAGTATTGATTGATTAAATTGGTTGGCATAGATGGAGACATATTTCTAACTTATAGTAGCTCTATGATCCTGGTTCTTCCCTGGCTGAGGTACAGAGGTGGATTGACCGTAGGCCTCACTGGGAGTTTTTCTATAGGCTGTCAGCCCCATGGCACCATTGGGCCACATAGTCAGGGCCGGTGCAAGGTTTCTTGGCACCCTAGGCATTTTTCTTCAGCCTTACGACCCCCCCTGCCCCCACCCTTGATAGCTACTCAAGCCCTGATGCAGTGCCCCCAGTAGTGGTCCCCCCTATGCAGTGCGCCCAGTAGTGGTCCCCCCATGCAGCGCCCCAATATAGTGCATTTTATACAGTGCCCTCAGTAGTGCCCCTTATACAGTGCCCCCAGTAGTAGTCCCCGACCTATGCAGTGTCCCTTATATAGTGACCCCAGTAGTAACCCTCCCTATGCAGTGCCCCCAGTAGTGGTCCCCCTGATGCAGTGCTCCCAGTAGTAGTCTCCTCCCCAGCAGTGCCCCAGTAGTAATACCCCCAGTAGCAGCCCTCCCTATGCAGTGCCCCCAGTAGTCCCACCAGTGCAGTGCCTACAGTAGCAGTGCCCCTAGTAGTAGCCCCCAGCAGTAATCCCCCCTATGTAGTGCCCCCAGTAGTAGTCCACCCAGCAGTGCCCCTAGTAGCAGTCTGCCCTAGCAGTGCCACCAGTTGTCCCCCCAGCAGTACCCCTAGTAGTCCTCCCAGTAGTGCTCCTAGTAGTCCTCCCAGCAGTGCCCCTAGTAGTATCCCCATCAGTGCCCCTAGTAGTACCCCCAGCAGTGCCCCTAGTAGTATCCCCAGCAGTGCCCCTAGTAGTACCCCCATCAGTGCCCCTAGTAGTACCCCCATCAGTGCCCCCAACAGTGCCCCTAGTTGTACCCCCATCAGCACCCCCGCAGTGCCCCTAGTAGTACCCCAGCAGTAGTCCCCCTCCCCACCAGACACATACATGAAATAAAAAACCTCCACTTACCTTAATCCCCGCTCCGGCATGCTCCTCCGTCCGGCGTCTTCCTGGGCCGGCCCGCTCTGCACGATGGGAGAGACGTCATGACGTCTCTCCCATCAGCCACTGTGGGAGGCGGAAGCCTGGCTTCGGCAGTGGGCGCAGCAGCCGATGAGAGTCTGTCCGACTCTCACTGCTGCTAAGACAAACACACGGCTGCCGGCGCCAGCGGCTGTGTGTTTGTTCCTAGTAGTGTAGGACGGACGGCACTTATGTGCCGTCCACACTACCGCCCTGCAGTGGCCGGTGCTATTAGGCAAATGCCTAAGTTTGCCTATTGGTAGCGCCGGCCCTGCACATAGTGCACCTTACAAAAAAACTTGTTTCTTGTTTGTTTGTTTTTTATACATAATTTTATTGAAAATTTTCAAAAAAGAAACAGAATGTACAGATAGCAGATTCCAATGATATACAGGTTGAGTCTCCCATATCCAAATATTCCGAAATACGGAATATTTTTAGCATGATTGAAATAGTGAAACCTTTGATTTTTGATGGTTCAATGTACACAAACTTTGTTTAAGGCACAAACTTATTAAAAATAAAGTATAAAATTACCTATAGGCTGTGTGTATAAGGTGTATATGACATATAAATGAATTTCATGTATCTACACAAACTTTGTTTGAGCCACAAAATTATTGAAAATACTGTATAAAATGACCTTCAGGATTTGTATATAAGGTGTATATGAACCATAAATGCATTCTGTGTTTAGATTTGGGCCCTATTCCTAAGACATTTCAAAATGGTATGCAATTATTCCAAAATACGGAATATTCCGATATCCAAAATACCCTTGGTCCCAAGCATTTTGGATATGGGAGACTCAACCTGCATGGTATTGTATAGTAAGAACAGACATGAAAATAGTACAATCTTCCAATAAATGAAAAATTGTACCATACATAAATCTGCTAGATAAATATATATCATTATTGTTATACATTTATAGAACAAAAATAAATAAAAATAAAAGAGAGAGCGTAGGGTCACGTATGTAAACGCAGGGGGGTTTCCATTTGCCTTGAAACCCCCTCCCTCTCTAATATTATAGAATTTTACTAGTGCTGCATGTTCTTCTCAGTATCACAAATGAAATAATTAGCACCACCTGTGGATCATTTAACATGTGTCAGTCAGTAATAAATACACCTATGCCACAACTAGGAGATCTGGAAAACATGCACTGTGAGGGGTGTACTGCTATAGAACATTTATAGGCTTAATTATTAATACTGTATAATAATACACTATCCAGTATATAACGAGACCAATATGTACACATAGGTCTAGGGCAGTGCTAGGTTCTTCTGCTGCTCCCCCAGACTCCTGGACTTACTCCAATGCTCTGGAATGGTGCCCACATCTAAAATAATCCCATTCAGCTCAGGCAGGATGGACCTCACTGCTGCATTTAATGACTTAGGGCCTGATTCAGACCCGGACGCTATTTGCGGCCGCTTGCTTTCAAAAAGGGGCCGGATATTTAAATTGAGCGCTTGCTCTTTGCGGTGTGAGGACGCCTCTATGTCTGTGCGAGCGTCTGCTAAATGCGCTTGCTATTTTTTGAAGACGCCCCTTTGCCGTTCGCAAATCACGTCATCTACTGTTTTTATTAGATTAATCGGGAACATCGAACGGCATCTGAACTGCTCGCAGCGCTTGAGGTAGGAATTACTTCCCGTAATCACTGCGAGCAGTTCAGACTAAAAGACAACCAAGTGACGTGATCGATGACGCTCCTTTGCTAATTATGCACTCCCTTTTGACCGTTGGGCACGCCTACGTTTGCAAAACCACTCCCCCCATTTTCAAGCACCTTCCCCCGTTACCACCCACAAACGGCACATTCTGTCACTCAAAATAGCAGCCTCTCTGTGTTTTACGAGCGCTCGATTTCCGACCGCATTGACTGGTTTGCGCATGCGCATTGCGAACCATACGCATGCGCAGTTGTGCGACCATTGCTCAGAGCGAGTGTGCGGACGCTTACAAGCGGGTCTGAATCAGGCCCTTACTGTGATCGCTGGCCCTGTATATGCTGGAATTATGACAAACAATACACTTTGTATGACACAAAGATGAATAAGTGATAATTATGCTCTCTTCATGGACTGACCACCCTCACTCTAAAATCAAACATTTGGAATCCCCCTCAAGAAATCCTGCGTTTGCCACTGGGTCAATAGCAATCACAAATTCTGTAGCTCAATGAAATGAGAATGTTAAAATCTACATTGATAGCGGATTATAGGTAACATACGATATTTGGCATTGTGTATCCCACTATCTACGTTAGCATAGTAAGAAAAGTCTGCATCTTATTAATAGAGGGATATGCAGAAGCCAATAATTGGTGAGTTAAATACCATTCAGTATGTTCAAATAACTTAAATGTTGTTGTGTTTGAGGTTAAAGTTGAGAAATATATGCCCCCCCATTTGTCATTAAGTCTCTTTTTCTATATGAAACATATGATCTGCGATCAAAATATAAATATAAGCATAGGAGCAGATTTAGAGATCCATTTCTGGAGAATAGCCTTTTTTCCCACAGTGATAATGACTGTAAGTAATGGGAGAATATATGTTTTCTTTTGACCTAGGTTCCAATTTTTAAAATTGTCACATATAAGGGCTAGGGGCTCAGGTTGTACTGATATCTCGAATAGTGAGTTAATAAACTTGGTTATTTTATTCCAAAACCTGCGTATTATTGTGCATTCACAAAAATGATGGAAAAAAGAAGCAGAATGATAATGGTATTTGGGACATGGACCAGTTTCATCTGATACCATATGTTTTCCACATAATTGAGAGATATACAGGAGGCCCTATTGATAGTTTTAAAATGAACTTCCTATAGCATCGCAGAATGTAAGAATTTCATTATGGAGATAAAATAGCATAAAATGTCAGAGTAAGAAGAACAAGTAGAGATATCTTTTCCCCAGTTATTAGCAGTAAAGGTGCTTACACAGCGATTTTTTGAACGTCGTTATCGTTCAATCATTTAAAAAAATTGTTCAGTTTCTGAGTTATAACGATGAACGATTATCGTTCATTCGCGTTCCTGTTTGTAGTTTGTATTTCATCGTCCATTCTGACTGACCAACTTAACGATTTTCATTAAGGGAACTTACAAAAATAGTTTGTAGTTCCAAAAAATCGTTCATTACATTTAGTAAATGCAAGTACATACAGTACTGTTTGTGTGATATGCCAAAGTTAGTATTTAAAGGCCCCCATACTGTACATCTGCCGGCGGATTGCCCGATCCTGCGATTGAATCGGATACGCCGGTCGGTAATGCCGACCATCGGCCATCGATGTTGCGCGATCCATGGAAGGATCGGTGAAATTCTACATGTTAAATTTCACCGGTCTGCTAATCACAATAATTTTTTGATCATGATCGGCATATCTGTGATATCCAACATGTTGGATTTCAGCAATCGTGCAATGCTGGTTTGTAGGATCGCTACATCGCGGTGATCCGTCGCAGATGTATGGGGGCCTTTATACAGCAAATGATCTCAATTGTCCACCTGGATTAAATACATCTTTCATTCCCATGATGCCCCTATCTCTGCACGTCAGAGACAAAACATTGCTTAAGGCTGGTTCAAAAAAGCAGGTTTCCCTAAAAAGTGGTGTAACTGGAACTATGTGGCCGTCTTTTTAGTTTGCGGTTTATAAATAACCAGGCTTTATTTATTTATTTATTTATAAAACGTTTATTTATAAATGTCTGCAAATAAGGGATTAGATAGAACAGAGGAAGAAATAAGGGATTAGATAGAACAGAGGAAGGAATAAGGGATTAGATAGAACAGAGGAAGGAATAAGGGAACGAGAAGCATGGAGTAAAGCACTTGGAGAAAAGGATTTTGTGAGTGCGGAATCGTAATTCAGTCTTTGTTTAAAAACCAGTCTGAGATATATATAAAACAGATTGCTGCTGAGAAGGCTGTTATATATACATGGAACCCCCAATCCTCCATCACGTGTTACCTTTGTATTTTAGCTATAGCTATTTTGATTTTTTAATCTACAGGTGCGTATCCACTACGCAACCCAGGAAAGACAGTACGACTATAACATCGTAATCGTACCGTCATTCCCTATCCCCTGCAGTGCCTACACTGAACGATTAGTCATTCAGTGTAGTCCATGCTTGCCAACCGCGAGCGGGAGGCTCCCGTTTTTTTGACAAGCCTCCCGCTGCCCCGCAAAACTATTGAATCCCCCCGCATTCCCCACAGCCCCGCCTGAAATCTGGACTGCGCATGAATATGACAGAGGCCTGGCCTGACAGCAGTAGTCCTGGACACGCACCGCAGGCTTGTGGGTAGTGTCGGCCGCTTCCATCAGCAAGCAGCAGAACCTCCTGTGTCAGTGCAGAGACGTCAGTGTTGGCGGCCATTTTCCGGCGTGTGAACAGCGCTGGGAGACCCGATGCAGGACTTCGAAGAGGTAAGTAATACAAAACATGAGTGCAGGGTGTGCGGTGTGGGGTGCCCCTGGACCCGAGGGCCTGTGTGCACCACACACCATGCAACCATTATAGATACGCCACTGAACAGTATGTGTATATGTGTGTGTGCCTCTCCTCCCACCCCAATGCCAGGGTCACCTCATATTGCAGGAGTCCTTGCTGTCAGCTGTAATTACAAATGAGAGTCAGCCTACTCCCACCTGCCCCTACGGTTGCTGCTATTTCCAAGTTGGAGAATGGACCAGTGTGATGTCACAACCACTTGACCTCTGCAGAAGGGCCGGACTGCTCCAGTGTTACCATCCCCGTGGGCACAGAGGGGGAATATACTTTGTGGCGGGCATAGCGAGCCACCATGCCCGAAGAGTAACGAGCGAACACTTCGGGTCCCCGTTCTGAGCATTACCCCTCCCTCTTTGGTAGCGGGTCATGTGGGTGTGATGTTAGAGGTCCTTTGCAGTACCCAATTCTAGACCTAACCCTCCCCCCACAGACCAGTGGTAACCTCACCCAGCAGGAGGCAGTGGTGGCAGCTATGACTATTATCCTTCTTGTGCTCATGTTACACTATTACAGCCTAATATACTGAGGCTAACTTTTAGCTCCCTCCTGCACCCCCATTACCCTCCTCCCACCAATTTTAGGGTTCACCTTACCCTGCAAGAAGCATTGCTGGCACTGTAATGACCCTTCTGGTGCCCCCTTTTACACTATTACACCAAAATACTACTAAGATCAGCTTCCAGCATTCTACTGCCCCTCCATACCCCTGTACCTTGCCCATGCTGCTCTTAGTATTACACTTTCACCTGCCACAGCCGGACACATCCCTGAGTGGAAATAGATAAGTCCATAGGTGATGCTAGATAGACCTTTTGGGCTGAGCACAGAGCCGGCCCTAGGCATAGACAAACCAACCAAATGCCATGGGCATTTGGAATGCCTAGGGGCATTCAAGCCTGCCTAGGGCTGGTGGAGGTTTGGTGCAGGCACGGCCGAAGCACCTGCTGCCAGCTGGGCATAGACCCTGGCAGCTGCTACTGCAACTGTGCTGCGTCCACTATTGGAGCTCGGCTGACATCTCTGATCGGATCTGGGAGCAGCAAACAGTGAGCGGGCAGCGAAGGAACAGCTGGCGGCAGTTTGCGAGGGTGGAGCACCTGGACGGTGGCTAGTGGTTACCGCTGAGCCAGCTCGGAGGTGTCACTGTTAGGACACATGCGTGAGTATAGTCCAGCTACAGCCTTGAGGGCTGGAATTCTAGGCTAGCTGCGGCCGTACAACAGCTTTCAGAGCTTTAGGAAGACTTGGCTTGTTGGGCCTGAAGGCCGTAGATGATGAAGCGGCCTTTGGGCCGTGCCGCAGCCTTGAGGGCTGGTATAACTTGGCTAATTGTGGCCAGTGGGCCATGCAGCAGCCTTGAGGGCTGGTATAACTTAGCTGGATGCAGCCCATGGGCTAGAGAATATGAAGCGGCCTCTGGGCTGTGCAGCAGCCTTGAGGGCTGGTATAACTTGCAGCCTGTGGGCTGTAGAATATGAGGTGGCATCTGGGCCGTGGGGCAACCTTGAGGGCTGGTAAAACTTGGCTAGATGCATCCCATGGGACTACGCACTAATGTTGCTGGAGTGCGGCCTGTGCCGCCAGGTTGACACAAGTAACTGACGCAGTAGTGCCGCCAAGTTGACACAGAGCGGCTGACGCTGTAGTGCGGCCTGTGCCGCCGGGTTGACACAAGCAGCTGACGCTGCAGTGCGGCCTCTGCCGCCTGGATGACACAAACGGCAAAGGGACGGACTTGCGTACCATGCCGACTAGATGACACAACCGACAGTTAAATAATATGCATGACTGTGCCGCCTGGATGATACAATCGGCAGAACAACAATATACTATTGGAGGCAAGAAAACTGGAGATCAACTGGAAGACAGGAGCCAAAGCCAGAACCGGAAACACGAAAACTCTATCACCGGCATCGGAGCAGCGTTAACGCCAGCAGGATATAGATGCAGGAGCCAATCTGGAGTGATCCACAGAATGATGGACAGGAGGTAGGCGGAGATTCAGTGAACACTTGCCCTGTGTACACCTCGCACAGTATTCGCAGTGCGGCGGCTTGTGACAGTCACATAATCAGAATGAGCTTCTGCGCATGAGCAGAGGCTTATTCAGGACTTTAAGTAATGGTAACAGGAGGGCTGCTACACCATGGACCGTTGCGGTGATAGGAGTAGTGAGTCGCACCTCATGACTCTGGGCTCTGCCTCCAGCAATCAGCATGCACAGCTGCGGCCTGCCAGCCTGAGACAGGAAAAGCGGGTACTCCGAGATAGGGTACACCCTGTTTGGGTGGACGAGAAACCTTCTTTGCTGTGGATTGACGACCTAGATATAAGGAAGAAACCAAGTTAAAGTCTGCACATATTATTAAAGATGAAGAACCGTGTATATATCATTTAGAAAGCAAACCTTGGAAAATAATGCGTTATCATATAACTTAGGAGCATACACATTACAGATGTTATAAGGTGTGTCATTTATACACAGGCCTGTAATCAGGAGGTGACCAGCTGGATCACTAAAAGAACTATTTACCAGTGTCTGGAGACATTTATGTGCTAAAAGTACTACTCCGCTAGACTTAGATGAATATGGAGCTGAGGAAATCACCTTCCAGCCATGCATATTAAGTTTACAAATTATAAGCTCTAACAGGTGTGTTTCCTGCAAACATATTATATCTATCTTTAGTTTATTTAAGTATGTGAAAATCCGCTTTCTCTTAATTGGGGAGTGTATGCCCCCGACATTCACGGAACCAATCTTAAGTTGCGTCATATGTAAAAGTTAAAGGTAGTCTGAGGTAAAGTGATGTAAAAACCAGGTATAGCAGCTCATTACATACACAATCATGACTGTAGAAACAAGATGGGGGAAGGGTATATAAAAATAGGGAAACAGTTGTGGCATATATTAGGGGCAGCAATGCGAGTTCCATTATAGCATAATAATCACATTGATTTACCAATACATACATCATCACCAATAGAATCAATAGGAAAAAGAGACAACCGGGAAACATATTTTGTAATACAAGAAAAACAATAGGAGCTGGTTTAGGCTCTCAGGCCCTGCCCGTCACTTATAAGGGTTTAGATAAGCCACATCAAATAAAACAAAATATTAGGAGCAAGTGATAAAAATTTGACATTAGAAGATAACCATGTTAAGATAAACGGACGGCTTCATATACAAAAAGTTAAATGCAAAAATGTTATCATCCTCATTGTGTTTGGGAGAACAAATTGTGGTGGTTGTTTGTAATTCATAGTGTTATGAGTAAGTAAAAGGTCAATAGAAATAAGTCAAGCATACAATAAATATGCTAGAAATATCAAACCCTATTAGATATGAAATCTTCTGATGGATAATCGCAAGTAGTAAAGCAATATCTTTGATAAAGAGTAGATCAAAAGTCCTACTTTCCAAAACAAAGCATCTCCAGGTTTATTCTACATTAGCGTTATCAGCAGAATTGGCCGCGAGTTCCTTATCTAGAAAAGCTTCAGCATCTGATGCTCTGGTGAAATCTACGTAGGAATTACCATCATATAGACGTAGTTGTGCTGGAAATAGTAAGGCAAATTTATGGCCCATTTTGATAAGACGTGAGCAAACAGGCGAATATTCTTTACGCGCCCTTGTCACTTCCAGGAAATAGTCCTGGAATATATATAATTTCGTATCATTCCATGTTAAAGTGTGAATTTTCCTGGACGCCATTCATATGGCTTCTTTTTGAACATAATTCAGACAACGAAAAATCACTACTCTGGGGCATGATTGAGGGGATTCACAAGTAGGCCCTACTCTATGTGATCTTTCATTTACAATCCCATCACATGCATCTGAGATCTGCAGTAATTCTAGGAGAGTGGTGTTGAGAAAAGAATATAATGCTGGCCCTTTAAGATACTCTGGAAGTCCTACTACAGACAGGTCATTCCGCCAGGACCTGTTTTCTAGATCATCTACTTTATTCCATATCTGCTGCTGCACTTTAGTGCATTTAGAATTTTCTGCTTTAAGTGTATGGATGTCTTGGAAAGCTTCTCCCAATCTATGCTTAGTAATAGAAAGCTTTTGGGATACTTGCTGCACTTGTCCCTGTACGTCTTTAATTGCTTGAGCAAAAGTAGCTGCCTGTTCTTTTAATAACGGGTGCATGGTGTCTTGAATTGCTTGAACAAACTGCCAATATGTGATGGGGGAGTTTTCTGTACCTGGGGAGTCTGACCGAGCAGTAGGTGGCTGCTGCTCCGGTACTGACAGGAGAGGGTCTGGAGGAGACGACGGAGGAGAAGGTGGATTCAGTGTGGCGTCTATCATCTCGCTGTCTTTGGTGTTTTCTGGGCATAAGCGGCGGAAAATATCTTTCCATACACCGGCAGGGCAGTTTCAGTGGGCAAGCGGTGGTGTTTGGAGGTCGCTAAACCATTCACAATTATGAGTCTACCCTATTAAAAATTGTATAATTAATATACCTCAATGAACTATAATCAAGTATTAATCTGGTGAAAATTGGCGAAAATATTAATTGACACTCAATATGGGATATTAATGACAGAAAAAGTTTTTAAGGGCTAAATTGCCCCCCAGTGAGTGTTATGACAGCTTTAACCTTAGGAATAGATACTCCCCTGTTTATATATAAGTGTTTTAATTAAATCACTAGGTCAGATATCTCCGTATTTCCACACAGTATCAGAATCAATCATCAATTTTATACATCAACCTGAAATTACAAGCAACCCATTAATGCATGGTCACCAAATTTGTTATATCGTTATACATATGTCCAATTTTATAAGCACTGTGGTGTGATGCAAATCGTACATATGAAGAAAGTTAATCCTCAATAGATACAGAAATGATTCCATACATATAAATTGTTACACTTTTCCCAGCATTACATGTTACAAAAAGTACATATATGAATTGTTGCACTTTGCCCAGCATATCACACATGCTTACATATAAATGGTGTGCTACACCAAATGATTCCTAAACATTAAGACTGGTTATATAAACCTTTGCCTCAGGCAACAAAAATGATGATGGATGTAAGTCAAGTATAGATATTAATTATAGCATATTATTCTCATATCACTGCAGTAGTGCAAATCCTCAGTAGGTGCAAATATTTATCTCATACATGTGATTTATTGCACTGTGCCCAGCATTGCATATATTAGGAAGTGTTTATATATATGATTTATTACACTTTGTCCAGTATTGCACATTAACATATACTGTATTCACTTTGCATTTCAAACACATATAGTGTGCTAAACCGGGTAAATCCCATACACCTGTATTGTGAAAAAAATCCTTTTGCCTCAAGAAAAAAACTACGATCAATTCTAATCTAATAGAGATACAGGTTAACATATATTATTCTCATATAGCAGCATATATATATTCTGATCCCAGAAACACATATTAAAGGAAAGTAATGATAGATACAGTACAGCAACAAAGGACCTGGTCACCTGCTGTCTAGGGCCATCCCTGTGCGGACCCCAGATGAGAGAGGGACCCCGGGCTATGCCGATGGAAATGATAGTAGGTGGAAGGACACTGACCCGTGTGTGGTGTTAGGTTGTCCTTGTTGCCACCGCAGCGCAAGGACAGGATGCGCCACCGGGAGAAGTCACTACCCACTGAAAGAGTGTACCTGTATCCTAGGGGGATCAGAACACTTCTGCCAGTAAAGCTGTCATTTGTTTCTCCCCGCTGTACCAGGGAGTTAGTGCCGAAGGACGCGCGTTTCACCCACCGGGCTTGATCACCACGAGCCTGACGTGTCCTCCAGAGGCCGTCCTCTTAACATTCAGGACGGCCAATCATTGCTAGATGTCAGTGATTGGCAGTCGAGTCAGCCAATAATTTAGCCAGCTTCTACTCAGTACTAATTGAGACAATATGTATGAACCTGCCCATTATTAGCAGTTCCCTGTAGTGCATATTATCTAATATAACCCTCACCTTGCCTTATTGAATATCATAATGCTATATTTATATTCTTTAATAATTGTTTGTGAATGAAAATAAGTAATGACATGCAACATTGGTTTTGTTAATGATTTCATTTGTTCAATTAAAAAGCTATAGTGGACGTTAGTATCCATTTACATGTACACATACCCACACATATGTGCATATATACATACATACACGTATACATGTACACATTCATGCACACATAGATTCCCATACATACTGTATATATTCTGTACATATTCGGTACATACATATATATATACTGTATATATACATTTACACACACACACATGCACATTCATACAAGGTATATTATATGATAAACATAAATTGTAAATATATGTGGTATAAAAATTCCAATATTTAATAATTAAAAAATATTGTGGACCCTAATAACATATTACCATGTGATATTTCTGCTCCTAAAAATATTATAAAGTGTAATATTGTCCATGTGTTCCATAGTGTTGTTGTGAAATATAAAGTGATTAGTATCTGTTAACCTAAGTGCTAGATATCATTAGGAGGTATGAAAATGTTGATATATATGTATGCGTGTGTGTCCACTGAAGTAATATGTGACCCAAAACATTAATATAAATTAACATAATAAAAAAGAAGGTGCGGCCGCCGTAATGGATTCAGTGTGGAGTCTATCATACCGCTGTCTTTGGTGTTTTCTGGGCATAAGCAAAAGGTATATCTTTCCATACACCGGGAGGGCGGTGTCAGCAGGCAAGCCGTGGTGTTTGGAGGTCACTTGGCGACCATGGTAATATATTGCGGTGGGACCGGCAGCAGAGCTTCAGCCGCGAGCTGCTTTACTCATCGCAGCCTCAACCAGTAATCCCTTTTTTCCTGTGTTTAACCTTTTTTTTTTTTTTTTTTTACCACACTTCATCCTGGTCTGTGTAGCTTGGGCTCATTGTGCTGGTCCTGCCCTGTTAGTGGCCAGCCAAGACAGTCGCCTTCTTCCTGGTGGCTGACCTCTAACAAGAGAATATCCACTTGTCACAAGCAACGCTGCGTATTGTTGGACAACAGTGCTCCTAGCAGCTCTCTCAGGCCCGTTGCTATGAGATGTGGACGCTGCACTGATACTCTTTTGAAGTCCTCCTACCTGGCTGCTCTGTTATCTCCGCCTTGACCGGATTGGTTCCTTCTCCTTTTTCTTTCCCGCTTGTTGGTTGCTCAGATGCCGGTGACAGTGTCTTACACTGGTTTCCGGTTCAGTTGTTATGGTATCTCTCCTTGTGCTGTTCCAGCATCTCCTGTCTAGGCCGTGTTTATCGGTCCAGGTCGCACTGCAGCGTCTGAGTGGACATTGCCTACTACCTCGGCTATATCCGCTGCACTGCGTCTCCAGTCACCTCAGCTGCTGTACTACATCCCGGCAGCATCAGCGGCACTGCAGCGTCTGTGTGCTCTTAGCCATAACACCTCGGCTACCTCCGCTGGTCTGCGTCTCTAGTTACCTCAGCTGCTGTACTACATCCCAGTAGTATCGGGCCTCACTGCAGCTTCTGAGTGGTCTCAGCCATAACACCCCGGCTATCTCCGCTGCATCACTGGATCCAATAATGTCAGCTGCCGTTTAACATCACTGCTGCGTCTGAGTGAACTTGCCTTACCACATCCCTGCCAAGCATCTTCAGCCCTCAAGGCTCCAGAGACCGGATGACTAAACTTCATAAAGATGCAAGCGGGGGTCCACCTTACCTGTCCCCTGTATTAGAAGCAGTCCCACTGTTAAAAATGGTGATCCAGCTCCTGCCGGACACCAACAAAACTGAGTTGCACTCAGGCTGTGGGCGGGGTATAGGGGGAAGGACCGGAGCATCCTGGGATTGCAAAGCTTTGCTGTTGTTGTCCAGTCCTCCAGGTCCCACCTACACCCATTGTCTCCCTGTGGACCCTATGGACTTTGAAGAAAGAGAGTAAACAAAGTTAAGTTTTACCATAACTCTCCTTTTTTCTTAATGTATTTACACTTCATCACACGTAGAACACACTCTGGGTCTCATTCAGACCCGCACGCGAGCGCGGTACGCTCGCAAGCGGGTCGATGGTGCCCAAGTGCGCATGCGTATGACGGAGGGAGCTCCGTCGTGCGCATCCGCGAGACCCGGCGAGCGACAGGGAAGCCATCGCTCCAGGTCTCGCACCAAAGGGGGCGTGCTGTCGATGTTGAGTGACAGCACGCCCCCTTTGATGGGCGTGCCGGGGGCGTGGCTGCCCAGACGGAGGCGTTCCCATGGGAATGCCTACCGTCTGGGTCCAGCCCCACTGACATCACTAGTCTGATAGAGCCAAAATCTCTCCAGGGCTTGCGGCAACGAGACCCTACCGCAAGGGTCTCGTCGCAAGCCCGATGGTCGCGATGGTCTTGACCATCGCGACCATCATCATGGACGCTCGCATAAGCTGTGGGTGGTAACCCACAGCTATGCGAGCGTCCAAAAGGCCGCTTCGCAATTAAAAAAAACACGCCCTGATTCAGAGCGGGCGCTCCTTCAGAGCGTCCGGCTCTGAATCAGGCCCTCTGATCTGTGCAGTGCTCCTACAGAACACGCAGCTCACATGGAAGTGTATTGAATTCTTCTTTTTTGCTCCATGTCCTATCGTGTTTTTAAATACGATTCTTAGTACATCTGTGAGTTTATAATTGTCTGTGGAAAGTACTTGTGTGTTGTGTGATGATCTGTTGACTTCCATTTGTGTTTTTGGCCATCTATTTATATTTGGATCGTGTTATTACTTTTGCTTTAGTACATCTCCAAGTTGCTAAATCAGGGAAAACTCACGTGGGAATGCAATCTCGACCTGACACTGGGCCTGATTAAGCAAGGATCGCTGATGTGATCGTGGCAGCAAGCGCAGATGCAGTTCTGCAAATGACTGCGATCTCAATGCCGTCACAGCACAACATAAAGACTCCCACTTCCGTGATACCTTGCAAGTCTGCGAAAACATCGTACCATCGAGTACCACAGAGCCTCACACACAATTGAGGCAGGTCAGACCTCACTCACAAACTGCTAAACTTCCTGTCAGTATCTAGACCTCAGGCTGCGTATGCTGTCGCAGGGACTTGATTATGCACGCCCCTGCAACGGCGTTGAAATGCACTGGCATGCCTGCGTTTCGACGACCACCCGCCATCACCACTCCCAAACGGTACTTCCTGTCAATCACTCTTTGATGAATCTGCGTACTTACTGCAATCGCAGTCCCGATCGCACTGGCTGTGTCGCACAGGCGCTTTGCGGTACATACGCATGCACAGAACGCAACAGTCGAACGGGTGCGTTTCTGCACTTGCGATCCTTGCTAAATCAGGCAAAAAATTTGTAGTATATACAGTATAGCCACATGTGGCTCAATAATAACTCACAAATTATTAGGCTTAATCAGTCACACTAATTAAATTTCCATGACAATAGTCTTTACAACATCTATGAAAAAAAATCATATTACACTTTTTTTTATTGTTTTATTTGTTACAGCAGATAGTGAAGACTGACATTCAGAATGACTAATGAGTAATTAGTAATACAGAAATGTAACTAATAAGCAGATAATATATACCAGATAATCTAGTAAAAACACTTTAAATGACTATGGATGATACTACCTATATTAAATTATCAAAAGAGAGTGCATTCATAAAATAATTTGTTGCAATTTAATGAATTCATATACAATTACACAATAAAATGTAATAAAAAATATATAAATTCATATAGATAATTAGTACTTGCTCCACAAGCATGCTAATTAATCCAAGTTAATAAAATAGTATTGTTTCAACCATAATGCAGCCAAGTTATGAAAGTCCGCTACTGTCCATACCATATGTATCACACAACAGCTGGTAAATCTTTAGGACGGTATCCAATTAGTCCTGAACATTGGGGGTGATTCAGTAGTGGACGGAATTGCAAGTTGCACACAAGCAGCTTTGTAATTCCGTCCTTACAAATATGCAAATACAGCATGAGGTGTCTGACACCCCCTGCTGCATTTGCAATCCCAGCACTGCGACAGGGGACGCAGGCTGGGGATGGTGGACAGATTCGTCCAGTTGAGTAAGCCTCAGCTTACTCGGGCTTGTCGGCTTGGGAGCCCAGAAAACTTCATCTGTGAATGCAGATCCTTTCCTTGACACTCCCGGAAAATGGGGACGTCAGGCCCCCGTTTCCGGGAATGCCTGCCGCCCCGTAAATGCCTCTAATGAACGGGAATCTGCGTTCCCCCAAGGTTATCCAATTAGCCACGCAAGCCAGCCCGATGCCAGGACCTATATGAGATTTTTATGGGACCTGATGTATCCCGAAAAGTGCTGTGTTTTCTGTGCTGCGATGGCAAACACACATAGGTCTGTGAGCTTATCATGGATCCTATGCGTTTTCGGGCTAAAAATCCAGTTTTTTACAATCTGTGGATCGCGATTTTAGTTTTTGTTTTAAGAAGACCTTGGATGCCTACTGGACAAGGGGACCACTCCTGGTAATGTAGGTGAGTATGTGTGTGTGTATGTATGGAATAAAGCTGTACTTTCACGGTGTGTGTGTTGTGTGTTATTTTACACATTTCTTTACAGGTGAACTACAGGTACCAGCGGGCCCTTAATGCCCCGCATGCTGGTACTTGTGGTTCTCCAAGTACCAGCATGCGGGGGAGGCTTGCTGGGATCTGTGGTTCCACCGTAAAGACAATGTTGTTAAATCTATTTTTTACACACTACATACACTAACAACCCGCTACCCACCGCCCTAGGGCAGCAGGGATAGCCCCGGGCTGTTAGCCTAGGCCAGGGGTGCCCTGGATCGGGGGACCCCTTTATTGGGGAGGGTCCCCAAATCCCCAGGGATCCCTGGCCTGGGCTGACTAGCTTTCAGGATTGATGCTGCGGCAGGGGTGCCCAGTGAAAGGGCTCCCCTGGCTGTGGCATCCGCCCCCCCCCCCCCCTAGAAAGGGTCCGGTGCTTGTTTTAAATATAGGGGGATCCCTATGCAGTTTTTTTTATCTCATAATTAAAACCAGGACTGGCCCTGCAGCCTGGTGCTGATACCTAATTTATGGTGGAACCCTACAAGTTTTGTTCCCCTTAATTTTAGGTACCAGGACAGGCTGGCAAGTCTGGGGCTGGTTAGCCCTTTGGGGGGGGGGGGGGGACCTCACCTCATTTAAAATAAAAAAAAAAATAACCCTTACAACACACGTTCCAGTCAGAAACATACACATATCTATCACACTGATTTGTGTATGTTGAATGACAACTCGCAGCGCAGGAGGTGATGCATTGAAAACTTCTATTGAGCCCCCGATTGGAGTGTAAAACGGGCAAGTTTAGCAAAACAAATAATGGTAAATTCCCGATTTGTATGAAAAAAGTGAAAAGTACTTCCGAATTGAGCCGATGGTGATATTTCTATTGTTCGAAACGGCCGAATTTGCATCGTTAAACCACTCGATTTCAACCTGAAAAAATGAAGAAATCACCTGACTTTAATGATAGTAAATTCCCGATTTGCAAAAAAGTGATATTATCACCTGAAAACGCAAATCAGGACCAACACGAATGTTGATAAATTTACCCCTAGGGGAAAAGTCAGAGAGGTACTTAGAGAGGTTTTATCTGTTTATTGTGAACCTGAAGTTTAGAAATGAGATGGTTAGGACCCTGTGAGCACTGGCGCTCTGGCTGTCTAGATGTATAATTAGGATGTATAAGCGGATCAGGCAAAGGTCACCTTTCTGGCCAAGGTGAGAGATAATAACCTTTATTCTTGTACTGACAACTAGGGCAATTGACAGGACAAAAAACGTTCCTGCCCAGACTGAATTTTCTTTAGGACCCATTAGTGTGAGCTAAATGATTTCCTCCCTGCTAAACAATCCTCGTTTCAGGTGGGAGGTGCTATAATGGAAGTTATGGTGGAAATGTCCTTTCCTTTGGAAGATCCTGATGCTGGTACCACCACTACTAGCGGAGAAGGAGACCATGTAGGTATAAGACACTTCTTCTGGAGCAAGAGGAATAGTCGTCTTCTCCGGTCTGTCCATTGGTTACTGACCCTTGTTTCCGAGTACTGACCCTCATTATGTAAGGTGTCCTAGTTTGATATGTAATGGACCTTTTGCGATCTGAGAAAGATTTCCAAGCTTTGTTTTATGTGCACAATCCTACAGCCCCCATAGGTTACAGCTGGTTGGTGCTTTATCTCTCTCTACTTTATCTCTTTCCAAGCTTAGATAAATCTGCCCCCAAGTACCCAAGTGCTCTTTAGTAAATAAGTGTTATTTTGTGCCCCTTATTATTTAAAAAAAACATCTGTGCCCCCTCTGTAAAATAAAATTTTAATTACGTCTCTTTATAAAATAAAATTATGATTGTGCCTTCTTCTATATTCAAATGACAAATGTGCCACTTTATATATTAAATATATTTGCCCCGTTATATAATGTCATATACATGACCCCATTATATATTTAATGCAAATTGAGCCCCCTATTATTTTTAGTTAATATACAGTATGTGCCGCCCTAATTATATACTTTGTGTCATATTTATAAGAAAAGGAAAACCTGCCGTCCCAATATCTGTAGTTCCCTATAGTCACTTGCTCGATATCGAGCAAGTTGACCGGCATGCACGGCCACTATTGTCCATACGAGGCCGCGCATCGCTGGTCGAAGGTAAATTGGTAGGGACCATTTAAAAGAACTATTTGAAGATAACGGTAACAATAACTATATCGTTATCGTTCAAATCTTCCTTTTAAATAGCTACGTGTGTACGCACCATTACTGTACATAAGAGGAGGCCACCTTTGTAGAACTACAAGTGCCCATGTGCTCTGGCAGGACATGATGGGACTTGTAGTTCTCTAACATGAAGAGCAGCGCAGTTTGCAATATCTCAGAGGGATTTAGGGCTCTATTTATTATCATTATTTTTACAAAAATAAAGTGAAAAAGGGTGTTTGTAAAATTCTACTCCAAACCCTAAGTATCACTTATTTTTAGTAATCAGATCGCATTTCCCATAATTGTAATGGGAAATGTGATCTGTGGCCCTGATTCAGAGCCGGACGCTCTGACAGAGCGCTCGCTCTGAATCAGGGCCGTTCTGCTGACATTTTAGAGCGGCCACCTGGCCGCTCGCATAGCTGTGGGTTACCACCCACAGCTATAGTGAGCGGCCTAAATGATGGTCGCGATGGTCAAGTCCATCGCGACCATCGCGCTTGCGACGAGACCCTTGCGGTAGGGTCTCGTCTGCCTCAAACCCTGGAGTGCTTTTGGCTCTGTCAGAGCCAAAAGCACTCCCACTGACATCACTAGTGATGTCAGTGGGGCTGGCCCCAGACGGTAGGCGTTCCCATGGGAATGCCTCCGTCTGGGCAGCCACGCCCCCGGCACGCCCACCAAAGAGGGCGTGCTGTCATTCACCATCGACAGCACGCCCCCTTTGGTGCGAGACCCATAACGACAGGTTGGCCGTCGTTATTCGGGTCTCGCGCATGCGCACGACGGAGCTGCCTCCGTCGTGTGCATGCGCTCTTGGCCAACATCGACCCGCTCACGAGCGGGTCTGAATCAGGCCCTGTGTGCAAGTTACTAAAAATAAATTGTGAAAAAAATACCTGGGGAGGCCCTGTGATAATAACGCCATCTGGAGGTGGCGTTATCCAGGGTCTACCCCAGTTACCGGACTCCTGCTCCGCTCTAACGTGCAGAGCCCGGAGCCTGCCCCAGTGATCAGCTGTGTGGTCTAAACACCCCCACATGCTGATACACTGCAAAAAAAAGTAAAAAAAAAAATTAACTTACGTGAGTCCAGGGTCCGGAGTTTGGGGCTCTGGTGATGTCTTCCCTCCGATCAGCTGGTCTCCCATACTGCACTTCGGCCCGGTCATCAGGTGACTGGGTCCCAGTGCAGTATGGGATGTCAGCTGATCAGAGTCATGGAGGTTCATGCAGGTAAGTGCAATTAAGGGAGGGGGGGTCTCTGTTCGCGGGGGGGTCTTTGCCTCAGGGGGAGTTTGCAGCGGCAGACTCCGGTATTTTTCTACATCAGGGTCCATAGGGTATCCACAGGATACCTTGGGGTATAGGTGATGACGTCAGGCATCGGGCACCATAGAGTTACGTTTTCTGCCTCCCTGGATGCACTAGGGTCCCCCTCCTATACCCCGCCCCCGAGCCAAGGCATCTCAGTTTCGTTGGTGCCAGGCTCAGAGTCAGAGCACCTGTTTAGAGGGGGGCTAAGGATAGCCCCTGAAGTTTACTTCAAGGCAGCTGTTGCTGCCCATCAGGAAGTACAGCATGGACAGTCACTACTGACGTCCATGCTGTCTTCCCTACACCCCCGCCGGTACCAGAACGCCGGTACTGATCTGGGGATGCTGGTAAGCATCTGGGGTCACAGCTAGCGGTGACCCCAGATGTTTTGGACCATGGCCGGATTTAAGGTGGCAGCAGGGTCCCGCGGTGGGTCCCCGCTGAACACATGGTCCAGAGTCCCCAGGCAGGGGGCTCCCTGGGGACTGACTGCAGTGTGGAGCCAGGTAACCAACCTGCGCTTCCACTACCCCCCTGGGACAGCGGACCGCAGCTGAGCGGTAGCGCTGCGGCGTCCCAGGGGTTAATTGCATGCCAGGGGAGCGCGCCTTCCCTGTACACAGCCGGCGCCTCCCCCGCTGCACACAGCCCTCTCTGCACCTGCCGATTGGCCCTGTGGCAGCGCTCCTCCCCCAGGCCGGCCTCCTCTCTGCTCCTCAGTGGCCATCTTTGCAGAAGCATGGTGAACGCTGCTGGAAGCTGCTGATCAGTGGCATCGTGGTCTGGGTCCCCCGGCATACCTCTCCTCCCTTGGAACAGGTCTGTGTATGCAGCGCTGTGTCCTACCAGGCTCTGTGTCTGCGTAGTTGAGGATCAGCGCTGATAGTTCAGGGATTAATTTCTTTGCATTGTATGTGACTTCTGCTAGCGTCTGCTGCCTGTACTTTCACTTTCTACTGTCAGCCATTTCACTGTCCCTGCTCTTCTTTTGCTAAAGCCCTTGCGGTGCGGTGATTGCAAGGTGGTTCTCCCACTATACTAACGAGTATCAGTGAGAGGGGTCACATACTTACCATCATGTCTGAGAGTGAATTTCCTCTCCAGCTTCTGTGTACTACGTGCAAGGTACCAATAGCGGAGCGGGAGGATAACGCGGAGGGGCTATGTTGGCAGTGTTTTTTATTGGCGCGACCAATTTCTGTCACGGCTCCGGTACAGGAGCCGCCCTGGGCTTGTTTCGCCAAAGCGCTTACAGCCCAAGTGGGCCAGTTAGCTCTGCAACCTGTGTTCTCACAGATGGGATGTCCCAGCAGTCAGTGGTGTCGTCACCCATGCAGGGGTTCCCGAGACAACTGATGGTACCGCACAGTCTCCCTATTTCCCCTCCTCAGGTCTCTCAGGAGCCTGCGTGGGTTAATTCACTGACAAGTTCTGTACAGCATTTGTCGAACGTGTTACAAGGGGAGTCTGTGTTCCGGCCTCACAAGTGGCCGGTGGCGTCTCTGTCCGCTCCTTATGAGGATGATGACGTGACGACCGATGATGGGGAGATTCTGGATCTTTCTGACCAAGAACCTCTCCGTACTAAAGAGTCGGACGCCAAGTCTAAGGTTTATATTCCTGGCCTTATTCATGCAGTCCACACAGCTTTAGTTATTGAGGATGATGATCCTCCGGTGTCCAAGTCCAAATATGCTTTTTTCAAGGATATTAAGGGTGACGCCACAGTGTTTCCTCTTTTGGGTCAGTTAGTAGACCATTTAGAGGAGGCGTGGAAACACCCTGGTAAACGGTATCAGCCTCAAAGACGCTTAGTGGTGGCTTACCCGTTTGCGGACAATTATTTTTCTAAGTGGGAATCCCCTCAGGTGGATTCTCATGTGACACGCCTAGTCCGAAGTGCCACATTGCCCATGCCCTCCATGTCTTCCTTGAAGGATGCTACGGACCGTAAGGTGGAGATCTGCCTAAAGTCCATTTATTCCCTCGCGAGGGGGGCTTCCAGACCGGCTATGGCCGTATGTTGGGTAGCCAGAGCTATGGAGCGCTGGGCTGATAGTTTGGAGGCGTCTTTGGATTCCGACTGTTCGGCTGAACAGGCCGAGTTGGTAGGCAATCTCCGGGATTCGGCCACTTACATCAATGAAGCGGCCTTGGATATTAGTACCCTCACATCTCTGATTTCTGCGGCAGCGGTTGCTGCTCGTCGCACCTTATGCTTGCGATCCTGGAAGGCGGTGCTGATTCCAAAAAGGGATTGGAAGCTTTGCCCTTTAATGGAGAAGTCCTCTTTGATCCGGATCTAGACAAAATTGTGGCCACGCTGGCAGCAGCCAAGTCTGCATGTCTCCCGTCTGCTGCGGTCCCTTCCAGTTCGGGTGCGTCGTCCTTTGGGCCTTATAGGGCCCAGGGTAGGCCTAAAGCACAGTCCTTTCCCCGACAGGCTGGCCCCAAGAAATCAGCCAAGCCCAGGAAACAGGCCTGGAGTACCAGACGTCCAGCCCCTAAGTCTGATGACAAGCCTGCGGCCTGACGGTCCGGGCCTCCCTTTGGGGATCCCAAAGTGGGAGGCCGCCTGCTGCAGTTCGCCCAGTGTTGGTCGGCAACTACGACAGACACTTGGGTTCACAAGGTGGTTTCTCACGGGTATGCCCTCTCCTTTTGGCAAAGGCCCCAATCCCGATTCTTCACCACCCTTAGACCAGAACAAAGCCATGGAACTGCGGAAGGTTTTGCACACTATGCTCCAGGCTGGAGTTATAGTGCCTGTTCCATTCTCCCAGAGGGGCCAGGGTTTCTATTCCAATCTATTTTTGGTGCAGAAACCCAATGGGTCGTACCGTCCGATTCTCAACCTCAAGGCCCTCAACAAGTCCTTGCGGGTGCCGCGGTTTCGGATGGAGACCTTACGGTCCATCATTCTGGCGCTGGGGATTACATGGTGTCGTTGGACATACAGCACGCTTGCCTGCATGTCCCTATTCTTTTGCGTCACCAACAGTTCCTCAGGTTTGCAATCCGCAACGATCACTTTCAGTTCCGGGCGTTACCTTTTGGCCTGGCAACAGCACCACGTGTGTTCACCAAGGTTATGGCGGTCATGGTGGTGTTCCTGCGGCTGCAGGGAGTCCGCATGTTGCCGTACCTAGACGATCTTTTGTTGGTAGCAGGGTCTCCAGAACTCCTTCTATGCCACTTGGATCTGACGATTGCAGTACTGCAACGGCACGGCTGGTTGATAAACTGGCAAAAGTCCACCCTGATCCCGTCTCAGAGAATTCTGCACCTCGGAGCCTTATTGGACTCCAGTCAGCAGAGGATCTTTGTGACGGGGGAAAAGATCTCTGCCTTGCAGTTGAGGGTGCGCAGTTGTCGGCAGAGTCGCCGTGTGCCTCTACACTCGGCGATGAGGTTACTGGGCTCCATGGTGTCAGTATTCGACATGGTGGAATATGCCCAGTTTCACTCCAGACCTCTGCAGCAATTGATCCTGTCCAAATGGAATGGACTGCCTCAGAGTCTAAAATCCCAGACGATGGTGCTCACTCCGGAGGTTCGCCTGTCCCTTGCCTGGTGGTTGCAGACGACCCATCTCAACAAGGGTCGTCTGTTTTGGGTGGCGAACTGGGTCCTATTGATAACGGACGCCAGCCTTCGGGGCTGGGGAGGGGTCACGGGTCCACACTTGTTCCAGGGCGATGGACTCAGGCGGAAAAGGAGCTTCCAGTAAACATCTTGGAACTCTGCGCCGTTTTCAATGCTCTCCAGCAGGCACATCGGGTTCTCCAAGGTCACCCCGTACAGGTCCAGTCGGACAACGCCACCACCGTGGCCTACATAAATCAGCAAGGAGGAACCCGAAGGCGGGCGGCACTCGTAGAGGTGTCCCGCATCCTGGTCTGGGCGGAGTGCAATCTCCCGGCCATGTCAGCAGTATTCATCCCGTGAGTCCTCAACTGGGAGGCGGACTTTCTCAGTCGCCAGGACGTTCATCCGGGGGAGTGGTCTCTGCACCAGGATGTCTTTCAATTTCTGGTGGACAGGTGGGGTCTTCCAGAGATCGACCTCATGGCGTCACGGCACAACAACAAGTTGCTGGTGTACGGGTCTCGCACAAGAGACGAAAAGGCGTCTTTGGTGGATGCTCTGTCCGTCCAGTGGACGTTCCGGTTTGCTTATCTCTTTCCTCCGTTTTCCCTTCTTCCAAGGGTAATCCGGAAATCAAACAGGAAGGAGGGACGCTCCTGTTGATAGCTCCCGCGTGGCCCAGGCGGCACTGGTTTTCAGACCTTCAGGGTCTGTCCGTGGACATTCCTCTGCGGTTGCCGCTACGACCGGACCTACTGTCACAGGGTCCTTGTCTTCACCCGGACCTGACTCGGCTGTCTTTGACGGCGTGGCTGTTGAGACGGCCATGTTAAGGTCCAGGGGGTTTTCCAGCTCTGTAGTACGAACTATGCTGAGAGCTCGGAAGCCATCTTCTGCAAGAATATACCATCGTGTGTCGCATACGTTCTTCCAGTGGTGTCGGCCGAGAGATTATGCACCTCGGGAGTTCCGTCTGTCTAGATTGTTGGCTTTCCTACAGGTGGGACTAGACCATGGGCTTCGCCTTGCTTCTTTGAAGGTGCAGGTGTCTGCCCTGTCTTGTCTGGTTCCATCGTAGGATTGCTACAATCCCTGTTCTTCGAATTCAGCCGCCATTTGTTCCACCGGTGGCGCCTTGGGATTTAGCTGTGGTCCTGAGGGCTCGGAGGGGAATCGCAGGGACAGAGCTTTATCGCAAGCTCTGTCCCTGCAAGGTATTTTTAGTAAATCCCTGTGATATTGCCTGAATTCGCAATGTGAATTCAGTCGGTAATATCACACTACAATCTGCATTCCCAATGCGGATTGTAGTAAATAGAGCCCTATGTCCTGCTTTAGATATGGTAGGACAGGTGTAACATGGAGGCAGAAGATACAGAAGACTTGGAGAGAAGATAGAATAAGGTAATGTATGGTGAGATAGGAGGAAATGATGGAGACATGCTGATCACTACTCTGGGACATCTTATTGCATTATAACAGTAATTAGCACTAGTGTGGGCACATGTCTGGTAATATTGCTGCTGCTCCATCTGTCACTCTGACAGCTACACTATATAACCCTCTACAGCCCATGTGATATGTGCTGCACCGAGGAACACTGTTGCATTACCGATTGTCTTTTTGCTTGCATTATGATGTCACAGTGATTAGCTATCTCAGCCAATCAGGCTGAGTATTGCATACCACCTGATAGATTTTCCCCAGTCAGATGAGGAGTTGACAGCAGTTGCTCTCCTGAACTCTTTTATGCGCTCTAACCACCTGGAGCCCACACACACACACACACACATATAATATCTCAAGCAGTGGCGTTGTATGGCGACCCCCAGAGGATGCTCCTGCCTCTAATTACCTGCAGGAACCTGGTAATCAGGACTTTCCTCCACTGCTCCTTGGGGACCCCCAGAGGACGTTCGTGCCTCCAATTGCCTGCAGGAACCAAGTATTGATCCCTCTCCTCCACTGCTCTTGTACTGCTTTCCTCTATGTCCTCCTGCGCTTCTCTCTCTCTCTCTCTCTCCCTCTCCATCTGGGGCTTTGGGGGGTGATTGGGGTTACACATAGATTCCGGGCACTTAATATGGAATCTATGTGTTACTGCATGTTAGCCACAGGTTTACCGCACAATACATAGTTTCAGTCATTAAACCCAGAGCGTTACCCACACGGTACACACCGCGGCTAATTTAATTTTCCCCAGTGTTATAGAGTCCATGTCCTGCTGCACTTTATCCTGACTTTCCATACGAGTACACCTCATGGATGTGATGTCTCTCTGCCTGAGTCAGAGTTGGACGGTATTTCACTTTATTACATTTCTGATGTTGTCAGATCTGCGCAGGAGCCGCACTGCTCATACGCAGATCTGGTTCTGTGATGTCGGTCTCAGTGCCTGGAAAGCACAGCATGATTGACATGTTGCTGGTATTTGGGGTAAGCATTACAGAACACAGGGATTTGTCCGCCCTGTTTTATGGGCGTGCTGAACCTAGTGGCTGCGTCCTTAGATGCAGCTTTACTGGCCCCGACAGCTTGTTTAGCCCGAACATCCTAAGTAACCCGAGGGTTACTCAGATGTCTGATGGGCCGGTGATGGTTACGCAGTGGATCCGATGCTGCGTCTTCTGATGCAGGCATCGGATCACAGAAGCCGGCTGTGGGCGTCTTTTAACTTTAGATGCCGTCTGTGGCTTTTGCATATTTTAGCACATTCGCTACGTACATAGACGCAGTGCTTTTACCGTCCACCTCTGTATCAGCACCTCTGTTCTGCTAAACAGAAGGTAGGTGACATTCTTGCCACGTGGCATGTTTCGTGGCTACACTACAGTATGTCTTAGTATTGTAAATAAATCACTGTGTGGCGCTATGTTAGGTACACCAAGTTTTTGGTGTGCAAAATCATTTCCAGTACAAGCTAGTAAGAAATATTACTGGGATCCAAGGGCATAACGATAGTGGGTGCAGGGGGTGGTATTGCTATGGGGTACAGAGGATAAGGGGGCCCCAGACCCATCATTTAATTGTCTACCAAGTTACAGAATTGGCTGCTATCCAAATAGATCCCAGCCTAAAAATGGTGACTGTCATCACTCATATAGGTGGGAGTCCCTCCCTCTCAGTAAAGCTCTACACTGATATGAACCATCTCCCATGCTCCCATGTCACCCACACAGGCACAGCTGAGCTAATCCGTGAGCCAGCACTGTTGGAGAGTAGGCTTCTCCTTAATTACAGGCGTTGTAAAGTGAGCAGTTGTGTTCTGCGATTAGGTCTGCTGTGAAGAAAGGTGTTTCTTAGAAACATTTGGGCTGGGGCCCCTTTAAATTAATTCCTGCGACTAGCGCAGAGGCTGCATTTATCACAGATTTCTGTGTGCACCCTCCTGAGGTGTGAGCAGAAAACCACGTTACATGTGTCTTCAGGGCTGGTCACTAATGCCAGGCATGCCGTATCTGCATCACACTAAGCACAGGAGAAGCTGCTTAGCATGGCCAATCCTGTGCATTCTTCTGCAAAATAGTCGCCATTAGCTCCTGGACACTTAGACTTGCTCTAAATTCCCACTTAGCAATTGAATCGCCTCCTAACTGTCTACACTGTTAGGCCAATTGCTGTACATGTAACTAGAGATAACCAATTTATCACCACTTCATTGTCTCCTAATTTCACCATAATGTTATATTTCTCTGTATAATTGTGAGTATAAACTCTGTGTGGTTTGTGTGTGTGTAGTATGCTGAGCACTAGTGTGCTTATATTATCATGTTTCTGTCTTCTGTAGTGAGAATACAAATATATCCGCCCCATCCTGCAGGATGTCTCAGCTCATGCCCAAATGGCCGACTTGGATTTCCCCGGAGAGGTGGCTTATACGGTATTGGCAGGTATGTTGTTTTACCTGATACAGCTAAAGGTACCAGAGGATATGGTATAGGCAGATTTATTTTTATTTAATATTAGTACATTTCGTAGTGCTTGGAAATTTACACTTACCTGGGCCCTTTGTAGAATGGTACTTTTGAATACCATGTGTGACAATTGTTGTCCTGAAAATAAACACTCTGGGTTGTAGGAGTCAGTATCCTTTAGAGCAGTAAGTTCTGGAGGACTGTAAGTTTCCTGTGTGCGCTATCCTCTTATCCACACTTGGGGCACAGTGGCCAGAATTTGCACTGATTTTAGCAATGGTTATGTAGTGTGCATTGCACTGATTTTAGCAATGGTTATGTGGTATGCATTGCACTGATTGTAGCAATGGTTATGTAGTGTGCATTGCACTGATTTTAGCAATGGTTATGTGGTATGCATTGCACTGATTTTAGCAATGGTTATGTGGTATGCATTGCACTGATTTTAGCAATGGTTATGTAGTGTGCATTGCACTGATTTTAGCAATGCTTATGTAGTGTGCATTGCACCAGACTTGCCTACCCTCCCGATTTGGCCGGGAACCTCCCGATTTTCGGGTGCCGCTCCCGGCCCCCCGGAAAGGCAGGTAAGCCTCCCGAAAGCCTGCGACCCTCCCGACTCCCCCCTGAAAAAACTAGAAGCCCCCGCAGCGAAGGTGGCCGGTGACACGATTTGCGATGAATCGCGTCATCGTTGCCCCGCCCCCTGCTTCACAATGCCGAAAATAATGGCATTGTGAAGAGGGGTGGGGTCATGGTGACGTGATCGCATAGTCCCGCTCCCGGCTCCGCCCCTAATGTCACAGCAATGGCCAGCTCCGCCCCCAATATCACGTTAATCGCCGGCCCCGCCCCCTGTTGTTAGCCGACAATCAGCTCCCTCCAGGAAGGCTGGAGCTGATTGTCGGCAAGTATGCATTGCACTGATTTTAGCACTGGTTATGTAGTGTGCATTGCACTGATTTTAGCACTGGTTATGTAGTGTGCATGCACAGTTTATGGCGGAAACTCACTCATGTGAAAAGGTGCTGTGGATACCACTGCCGGTGTCCATAGCTAAATGTAAGTAATGCAGCCATCAGAAGCGGGGTGCAATGGTTGACATACATCACAAACCCAACATCAAATGGAAAAACCATTTCCATTGAGTTGGGAACATCAATGGTTGCTACCAATGGTTTCCGACATCCATCCCTACACCAGGTAGGGCCAAAAAAGTTGGTATCAGGGAAGGTCAGACCCAGGTAGAGTCGTGTAAAATTTTTAGAGATAAGTAAATCTAAAAGGATCTTTACAATAACATAAGAAATCAATACTCTGCTTATGGTGTGTTAGACATAGATAGATATGGGTGATGTCTGGCTTTGCATGTTAATATGAATACTTGTGGTTACTGGAAGAGAGCACTGTATGTAAAAGAGCACTGTATGAGACACTGCTGACATGTATGTTCTGGTTCTCCATCACACAGGGCCCAGATCATAGTGGGCTGATGGTAAAATATCTGCATAATCCTCTTGCCCTTATATATATAATACCCGGCCTCTCCTCTACTGGAGATAACAAGCTGGTGGTTTTCAACTCCAGTCCTCATGTACCCACAGCAGATCACGTTTTCTTTAATAAAGCACAAGTGACTTAGTATATTGTGCTAGGTCAGTAATTATCCCACCTGTTTCCACAGATAGAGGCTCCCCTATACCACCAACGTGTTTCTGATCTTTGTCCTTCCTCATAGTGTACTGGGGATCACACAAATTCAGCGTAATATACCTACCCTCCATATCACATGTTCCTATGGGAGGGAACATAGGGGGCGGCAAACACAAATATATGGTTACTATAGCTAACATAACCCACCTAGGCCCGTATTCAGTTAGAGGCGAAAAGCTGTAATCAGCGAAAAAGTTTCGCCATATTGCCACTTTTCGCTTGGTCGGAACTTATCTCCAAATTTAATTCCAGTCGGAATTCGCCTAAGCAGAAACTCAATGCAATGTAAGAGGCGAAAAAGATTCGCCTATGAATAGCAGGTGAAAAGAAGTGCAAAATCTTTATTTTGGGGTGCAATCGTGGGGAAACGACCCCGAACCCTTGGCACACTCCCCCAAAGGTCAAATCTGGGGAAAAAGAAAAAGCTAAGAACACCTCAAAAAAGTACTTTTAATTTTGGGGCGAAAAAGTGGGGGGACAAGCATAAAAACTGGCAAAATTGACTTCTTGGGGGTCTGCAAGGATGAGTCAGGTGTTTTTGGGATTGCAGTTGCGTTTTTGACATTTTTAAAAACTTAACATTAGAAACATTACCCCAAATTTGACTGCACTACTTATTTTCTCCAAAAAATACTGCTTTATGCCATTCTTCATCACTTTTGCATAGACGCTAAAAAGAAGCCATTTAAACTACTGAAGTACCCCAAGCACTTTTATTAGGGGTATCAGTACACATGTACATTGATTCCCTATGTTAGTGCATATTTTTTGGGGGTACAGACTAATTCCTTCACTTCTAACAGTACTGTCTGCCTGTTCCGGATTCGCCGCTTTCCATTTTCACGTGGTTTGAAATTGAATAGGGTGAAAAGTGCGGAGGCGCACGAAAAGTTTTCACCTCTGAAACAGGCGAAGGAGGCGGAAAGTTGGTCAGGCAAAACCTTTCCGACTTTTCGCCTCTAATTGAATACAGGCCCTAATCTGAAGAATATGTAAACATAACATGTATATATAACAATATAAGTCCCTCTGGGGTAGAAGTAAGTTCATAAACATGCGATAAAGAAACATATTAAAATATTACAATATATATATAAAGTCCATTTCATGCTTTTGTTGTAATTGTAAAATCAAAGGATGTCGGCACCTGTATTTCTTAAAGGAAATGGAAATACCCGTCCTGCAAAACTTCACCGCGGTCCCAACTCTATTAGCTTCCGCCGGAAGTGTACTAATGATGACATCCGGTTTATGGATCGCGAACCCGGAACTGGCTGTATGGTGTGGAACGCCGCTCCGGGAATCCTTTGTGTGGTGACTTAAGGTACCCAAACATCAGCAATCAATTGTGGTAATTCTGCGTTTTGCAGATGATTGTATAAAAAAATGTTCACAGATCGCAGATTTCAAACAAAAAGTGGTTGGAATTGGTAAATCAGGTTGTCCAACATGTTAGATTTCACAGATTAATTGGGACTGTAGATTGCTAGTAGGGAGGCCGATCCCAGGACTTTTTTTCAATTCCGGAATTGAAAAAAAATCTCAATCCAGGCCTGTTCTAAAAAAATAAATGCCCAGCCCCCACAGTGATTTTCCTGGCGGGTCTATTGAGGGCAGGACTTTCGGCGGTGGCGTCGTCCTGTAGAGCGGTGGGTGGGCAGTCCAGCCGGCATCGGGCTGCGCAACGTGCCCTCTGTCCTCACGTAACGCTGTGCAGTGCCAGCAGGGGGGAAGGGGGAGCCGGGCAGCGTCTGAGCACTCTGCTGGAGGTGCTCAGCGCTGCCAGGCATTTAAAAAAAATAACATTTATGGCTAATGGCCTCCCTAATTGCTAAGTGTATGGTAACAATCAGCAGATTAGCAGACCGTTACTAGTAAAAGGAAGGGTCTTTCTGGATTGGCAGATCTGTATTTGCACAAATTGATCTGCAGATCACTGAAAAAGATCTGTAATGTATGGGTGCAGATTGCTAGATTGGAAAATCCTAAATTCGGGCAACAAATATACAAATTGATCAGTTGTGGTTTTCTGATTGCTGATGTATGGGGGCCTTTAATCCTTCTTAGTTGATTTTTTTTTTTTCGAAAATATTTTTATTATGACTCTTTAGCACAAAAATAACAATTTAATGTGATATTGTATAGTTATGTATAACAGATATCACTATACAACACATAACATAGTTTTGATATCATACAAGTTACAACAATATACCATTACATATATATCTAATATTATAGAAACTAAAAGAAAGAAAAAAAAAAAATTTAACTATCAGATCTCAATAATTGAATCTTGCCGTCACGCGGATAGTGGCCCCTCCCCTCTAGAGCAATATCGGCGGATCATTATCCACCATTCTAAGTTCAAACCACGATGTGGGAGAAAAACATTTGTGGAGCAATTGTCTTGTATTCAATGGCAAAGTTGTCGAATAACTCTCCCACATCTCAAAAAACCTACCAACCCTGGTCTCTCTCTCCAAGGATGCCTCTATCCAATCCATCCTGAAAAGATAGAACAACTTCTCATGAAACAGAGATAAAGGAGGGGTACCCCTCTGGGTCCACATCTGAAGAATAGTTTTCCGTGCTGCAGCACTAATTGCCAAAAGAAGTTTTTGTCCTCCCCTAGATACCCTTTGATTTGCTGGTAATATACCCAATATGGCCCACTCCGCATTAAAGGGTAAATGGTTCACTAGGTGTTCAATTGCAAAATTTCTTACACCCAACCAAAAGCTTCTCACTAAGGGGCATGCCCAAAGACAGTGAAATATATCTGCATTTTCTTCCTGGCATCTATAACATTTGTGTGAAGGGGAGGATCCCATCAAGAAACCTCTGTGAGGGCTTATATATGTCCTATGGAATATATTTAAAAATAGTTCTTTATAGGAACTAGCTGGTATGAGATGACAGGATTTTTCTAATGCTTTAAGTAAGTCGTTTATTGTCAGTTCTGGAAAATGGCACAGCCAACGAGGTAGTCCTGTTTGTATACACTCATAATCAAGCTTTACTCTAAGAAAATTGTAATGAGTAGAAATGGCCTTAGATATGGGCGGGGGATTAGCCAAAAAGGGGTCTAAAGTGTTGGACCAATCTTGTGCAGCGAAAATTTTAATGATTTCACCAACATAATGTTGGGCTTGATAGTATGCAAATGGGAAGGATGATAGAAAACTATATTTCCCCAACGCCTGTTGGAATGTGAGAGGCCGTTTCATATTATAATCCAAAAGACATCCCACTGATCTAATTCCATTTGATGCCCATGATGTAAAGGGTTGGCCAGCCTGACCCCGTTGAAACTCAGGGTTGAGCTCAAAAGAGCTAAAAATTGATCTATTAGTGTGTAAATTTGATTTGTGTCTCAATATACACCACAATTTACGTGTACTCCATAAAAGAGGGTTTTCCCTCAAATTAAGAGGGATATCATGGTCTGACATGTGGAAGAAAGATATCAAATTACACTCAGGAAGGTAGCCCCCCTCCAAATCAGAGTTAGTATATATGTCTGTGCCATGTAGCCAATCACGGAGGTGACGTAAAATGGCCGCGTGGTTATATTGCGTGACATTAGGGAAGTTTATTCCTCCATTTGATTTCAATTGTTGTAAGCGAACAAGACCTATTCTACGACGTCCCTTATTCCAAATAAAATTGACGAACTCTGTATTTATCTTTTTAGTATCCTCTAAAGACAGCAGGAGAGGAAGGGATTGTAGAAGATACATTATCCTAGGAAAGGACACCATCTTTAGCAGACTAGCCCTGCCCAAGTAAGAAAGCTGGAGACGACCCCACCCTCCTAATTCTCTGCGGAGTTCCGTTAGGGCTCTAGTGATATTCATATGACAGAGAGATGCTGGGTTTTTGGTGATCCGAACTCCCAAATACCCAAAGCTTTTTTTGGCCCACACAAAAGGAGTATTAGCATGCCAAGAAGGGCGCAAGTATCCAGGCCTAAGATATAGGGCAGTCGATTTTTCTGAATTAATTTGCAAACCCGATATTTTTCCAAAGTCCTGAAGCAAATTCAATATATGGCTTAAAGAAGAAAAGGGTCTAGAGACATATAATAATATGTCGTCTGCAAAAGCAGTAATTTTCGTTTCTCGGTTACCTATTGATATACCTTGAATATCTAGATTTTGTTGGATAAGCCGTAATAGCGGATCAAGGGATAGATTAAAGAGAAAGGGAGACAGGGCACACCCCTGACGGGTTCCCCTGAACATCTCCACCGTCCCTCCTCGCATTCCGTTCACTGATAAAGAAGTCTTAGGAGATAAGTAGAAATAGCAAATTAAATCTATAAAATCTTGGCCAAAAGCTCGTCGTGTCAAAACTTCACAAAGGTGAGGCCAGAGAACCATGTCAAACGCCTTGTGGCAATCTAGGCTGAGGAGCATGTTATTGGAGGATGAATCACCAAAAGAGGCCACCGTGGCTGCTATCGCTGCTCTTATGCCCTTTACTGAATGCCTACCCTGTACAAAGCCCAACTGGTGGGGAGTAAGAAGATCGGGAAGTATACTTTGCAATTGAGTGGCCATTATTTTGGCCAATATTTTAAAATCCACATTAAGCAATGTGATTGGTCTATAAGAGGCCACTAGTTGGGGATCTTTATCTGGCTTTGGGAGAAAGATGGTATTGGCCGAGTTAAAAGTAGCATATAAAGGAGTGTGTTTGTGGATACGCCTATAAAGTTCTAATAGAGTGGGGGCCACATTATGTCGCATTAATTTGTAGTATTCTCCTGAAAGACCATCTGGGCCCGAGTTTTGTGAGCTTTAAGGCCTGAGATAGTGTCATTAATCTCAGTAGGAGATATGTCTCTGTCAAGCCTATCTCTCTGCTCCCTGGTCAGTCTAGGGAGGTGCGCTTCACTCAATAGTCTATCTTGGAGAGTCAAATCAATAGGTTTATCCTCATAAAGAAGTTCATAGTATTTCTGAAATTGCTTAGAGATTAAATCTGTCTGAGAATATGAGGTCCCAGATGTTGGATCTCTGATCATATGTATGAAACTCCTCCCAACTCTAGCCTTGGACATAGTAGCCAACAGTTTTCCTGGCCTATTTCCCCATCGGAAATATTTATTTTTAGCATAATCTAATTTACATTTAGCTTGGGAAAGTAAATAAGATTCCATCAATTTACGTGCTTGTTTATAGACCTCAAAAGTCTCCCTGACCGGATTAGATATATACAGTTGGAAGGCTGAGGACATGGCCGCTTGCAGAGAGTTATGTTGATTATTAGCTTCTTTACGTTTTCTAGAGACGTAATTAATAATATGGCCCCGCATCACCGCCTTTGACGCCTCCCAAAAGAGTACAGGGTCCTCCCAATGCTCTATATTGTCATCCAAATATTCATTCCATTTGGTTGTTAAGATATTGTGAAAATCTTCTGAGTTAGTCAAGTATGTGGGGAAATGCCAAAGGCGGGAGGCAGCTACCAGAGATGTATTATATATAGAAATACTGATTGGGGCATGATCGGAAATGACTATATCACCCAAGTTTACTTCTTGTACTTTTGAAAATAATGCATCCGCCACTAAAATATAGTCGATGCGAGATAAAGTTCTGTGGGCTGCCGATATGTGAGTATATGATCTACCAGTAGGATTTAGAATCCTCCATGGGTCAATCAGGCCATGGAGAGATTCAAATCGTGTCATATGTTGCCAATAAACCGAGTGGGGTCTTACCGGGGGGGCAGATCTATCTAATACTGCGTCCGCAACCGTATTGAAATCGCCACCCACTATTAAGTTCGGAGTATCTCTGGTCATTAGAAACTGAGAGAGTTCATTTATAACGTCGGCCGGGGAGTTAGGTGCGTAGAGATTCAATAGAGTATATTTAGTATGTGAGATAGAGATATCTAAAAGGATAAAACGCCCCTCCGGATCCAGGTGTTTATCATGAATCACATATGGTAAGGCTCGGTGTAGTAGTATCGCTACCCCTCGTGATTTATTTCTAAAGGGAGCAGAAATGCACTCACCAATCCAGGAATCCCTCAATGTGGAGTCGTCTCCAGCCCTCCAATGTGTCTCCTGCAAAAACACTATACAACCCTTAAGCTTCTTAAGAAGTGTAGTAACCCTCTTTCTTTTTATAGGTGTATTGAGGCCTCCCACATTCCAAGAGATTATCTTTAAAGTATTATCTACCTGAGAGGTTGAAGGCAAGGGCGACGTCATTAGCCTATACCCTCAGGAGGAAACATAACAAAAAAATACATAATAAAGAGAAAAGACGTCTCCCCGTCCCAGCCTTCGAGGAGATATCGTTGAGGGGGGGCCTCCGCATGGCAGATTAAATTTTTGCAAAAACATATCCTATTCAATATAAACATAACGTCAAAAGATCTGTGATACAATGTAATTTGAGAAAAATTAAGTACATGTGCCTGTGAGTCATTACTTTTACCGTTTTTCCATCCAAAAACATTTGTACATTCCCTGAAAAAGGGAGAAGTACCGAGAAAAATAGCAACAGAAATGAAAATTACCAATATTATCATTTTACACCATTTCTGCGGACCTATAAGGAACGCCAGTAGTAGTCAGCGAACGCGGGGACCAGCCGCAAGTTGTTCCAAACAATTGTTAACACAATACACCTTTATTTTAAACTTTTTAAGGCCTTTGGTTTGGAGACCTCGGAGGAGAGCGCCTATTAAGAAAATGAGCCTTGGCTTTGTCCGGGTCATCGAAAAAAATAGTGCGGCCATCTACGTCTACTCGCAACTTAGCAGGAAACATAAGGGCGAAGCGTTGTTTATTCTCTACCAGAAAGTTGCACACTGGAGAGAAGGCTTTTCTTTTTTGAGCCACAGAAGCGGAAAAGTCTTGGAAAATCAGAATTTTGGTATCGTCAATTTGTAACTGAGAAGACTTCCGATAGGCCATGAGAATTTGCTCTTTAACTCTAAAGTCCAGGAATCGAGCAATAACTGGCCTTGGTCGACCTGCAGCATTATCTCTCTCTGGTCCGATCCTGTGGGCCCTTTCTATTTGTGGTGGGGGTAAATCTGGAGACAATTTAAGAGCCCGTGGCAAGGTAGTAGAAAGATATTCCATCAGATGTTGACCCCTCTCACTGCCTCAGGAACTCCAATAAATCTCAAGTTGTTGCGTCTATTTCTGTTCTCGAGATCATCCAATTTCTCCACCAATGTCCCAGAGGAACGAGAGCAGGCATCAAGGTTAACTTGCAAGGAATGAATTGTGTCTTCCGCGTCACTCAACCTTTGCTCCAATCCAGAGATACGAGAAGTATTGGCATCGATCTTCGCCAAGGCTGAGTCAAGAGATGTTTGCATGACATCAAATTTTTTGTCAATCTGGGGAAGAAGTGTTCTGGAGATTGCCTCGATCATATCCGCTATAGACGTCTGTGCTACAATAACCCCCTGCTCGGGACAAGAAATGTTCTGTGGACCCATTGGGGTCTCTGAGGATCCATGTGGCGTGGAGGAGGATTTGTTCCCCGTTGGTCTATTTCTGCCCATCTTTGAAGGAGTAGGTTGTGAAGAGTCGCCCGACTGTGATGACTTATCCAAATATCTGTCCATTACCCGACAGCCAAAACAAAAAAGAGGCTCATAAAAATAGATAAAGATATATATATATATGTAAATATATATATAGTAATAGGTGTTTACAACATGTAATATTCTACGAGTAAGTTACACCCAGTAAAGTTTACACACTAAAAACCTGCGGCTAGGTCCCTTTGCACACCATAAACAATTACATATATCCACAGAAGTCACCTATTAAGAATGTTCTGCCACAATATTCAAAATAAAGAAAACCACCACAAGATGGCGTCAGTACCCAAAATACAGCAGCAGATAATTATTTTACACAGCTCAGAATTTCTAACTATCAGCTAGAAAAGTTAACAGGCAATATGAGACTTAATACAAGCATTATTTAATCGGTATTACATCGCAGGGTGAGTCACTGAAATATTATAGTACAAATAATTTAAAGTATCAGGTCTGGAAACGGTTCTTAGCAGAAAAATTAACCCCTATTCGGTGACAGTATATTAACAGACATATAATGAAGTAATCCACAGTGTGAAATAGTGAAATATTAAGCCAGAGTTGACCAGTTAGATAGAATGAAAATATTTACTAACAGTTAGATATGCATATATATAAGCACGCATATGCATACCCACATACACACACATATATATCAAAAATGTGAGTTATACTAAAGGGTTGTAACCAACAAAATATCCCAGCACTTTAGCAGTCTCGAAATTAATATGGATCTGACAGTTAATGGCCTTTTTGAAGACCTGTAAGGAATATAGAAATGGGGACACAAATATATTATAGTTGTTTCCACAAATCGCAGCGTCCTTAACTTTTTGTAGAAAATGCTAATTGAGAGGAACAACGTAGGGATAGGTCCACTTCAGGAGGAAGAGAAGAACTCAAGCGCCAAGTACGTAGCCCCCGGCAACCAAATAGGGATCCAGCAAAATGTTCATAAATATATATGTAATGCAAGCTGTGGTTTTATAGGAGTTATCCCCACAGCTAATATATCCTCAAGCAGTCGGACCCTCCTTTCCAGGCCAATACAAGGGGGGTTTTAGGAGAAAGGGCCAAGGTGTGGGGGAATCAACTATATCTCCGTACACTACGCACTCGGGGCAACAACAGACCGCCGAGTGCGTAGTGTACTCCAGTCACTCACCGCTGATGTCTGATGATGGTTCAGTGCCAGTCGGAGCCCCGACTGTAAAAGCAGACAGCTTGGGGGTAACTTTTCAGTAGTGGCAGCAATGAGGACGCCGGTCACCTCCGCCCTTAATAGAACCGCCGGCCTCGCCAACCAGCGCACGAAGCGGATCCCGGGAGCAGGAGAAAGAGGTAGGTTGTAATCCGCCGGCCCTCCAGACGGAAATATGCCAGGAGTGGGATAGGAGGCGCCGAGCCTCAGGCACCCGCAGGGTCTCTCCTGTGCGCACAGCGGAGGCCACACGTCTCCGGGTGTTCAACAGCCACGCCAAACAGCGCGCGGAGCGGAGCTCAGCAGCAGGAGAGGGAGGCAAGCCGAAATCCGCCGGTCCATCAGAGGGATATATGCCAGGGGCGAGAGAGGAGGCGCCGATCTTCAGGCGACTACGGGGTCCGACCTAATACACGTGTCTTCGAGCGCCCGATAGCCACGCCAACCCCTTCTTAGTTGATTTAATTATACTTTACACCTGGCGCTTTACTCCATTATCTGGAATTGGTAGGGTGTTTCTCACCAAGAATTTGGTATCGGAGAACCACAACTTAATAAAACGTTCTATTAATTACACCACAGTTCTGAATATGTAGATAGATAATAAAATTGTGCAGCAGGCTTATAGGAATCACTTCATCTCGAAATCTGTATTAAAGTCCCTAGGGGTCGGTGTTTTTAATGTTTATATATTTTTCATTATAAGTCTAGACAGTCTTTTATCTCTATCATTCGTTCTCCAATGGGGCTGAGCTACCTGTACATCACAAAAAGCCACCAAATGTTTCACATCGCATTCATGGATTTGTTTAAAATGCATAGAGACACTAAGGGGTAAATTTACTAAAGTGCGAGTGTTTAGAAGTGAGTTTTAGAAGAGATGTTGCCCATAACAACCAATCAGATTCTAGCATTTAACTAGCACCTTCTAGAAGATAATAGCTAGAATCTGATTGGGTGCTATGGGCAACATCTCTTCTAAAACTCACTTCTAAAAACTCTCACTTTAGTAAATTTACTCCTATGTGTTTCCAGGCCTTTTATGTTTCTTACATACTCTGAGAGCTTTTCTTTTAACATTCGAGTGGTCTTGCCCATATATTTGTGTTTGCCGCCCCCTATGTTCCCTCCCATAGGAACGTGATATGGATGGTAGTTATATGAAGCTGAATTTGTGTGATGCCCAGTACACTATGAGGAAGGACAAAGGTCAGAAACACGTTGGTGGTACAGGGGAGCCTCTTGTGACTGTGGACTGTGTTTATTCCATCTACTTGGACACCTGTGATCCCACTTATTCCAGATGAGAGGGAGGAGGTCTGTCTATGTATCCACACTCTACTAAGGGTTCTTACTGGGGATGATTGTATTTTTTATATCTTTTATATCCATTTTTATTATGTTTTTTTTTCCTGGTTAGAATAAATAACTGTTTTGGAACTTTTAATTTTCCTGTGAATATCATGAGGTCAATAAATCCTTTTTTCGTTGTAACTTATTCTTATTCTGTGGACATTGGGCTTTATTCAGCAGTGCACTATTCCCGATGGTCGGGAATCTGCGCAGATGTCGGACCCATACTGCACATGTTCGCACGCAGTCCAGCAGCAGACTGTCAGTGATTCACGGTCTGCTGCCGTTTGTGGGCGGGAGGGAGCGGCGACAACCTCCGCATGACGCCTCCTGCTGCATTAACATAATTGCAAGGACGGAATTGCACAGCTGTTTGCCTGTAGCTTTGCAATTCCATCCACTGCTGAATCAGGCCCATTGTCTGTACACTTACCGTGGAGAGATCTGGTGGAGAGCGGAACAGGGGCCCAGTGTAATGATATCTTTTGGTGAACAACTATACCTGGACCCAGGTGAGTTCTACTCCTGACGGAGAAACACTGGTTCATATTTGACCACTATCCATAATACTGAGATCGATACATAGGAGTAGTGTTCACTCTAGCTCCGGCGGCAGGCAGGGCGCTGGAGCTAGAGAGGGCAACCTTGTGCGCGCGCATGAAAAAGGGCGTGTCTATAAGACGCGCCCCCTTTTCATCATACTTGGGGGCGTGCCCGGCACTTACGGACACGCCGGCAGCCCCCAAGCGCTGCAGAAAGGGAGAATAGATGCCGGGAGCATGCGCCCGGCGTCTATTCTCCGGCGGTGATCAGGTCACCGCACATTTCTTTACCCACGGGACACTGCGTCTCGCGGGTGAAGACGGCACCCACAGACTGTTAGGGCAGGGCGCTTTTTGTCCTCCAGAAGGAGGGCAGGGCGCCGCGCCCCGCTAAAACAGCCTAGCGGGAACGCTATAGGAGGGTTATGTTGTCAGGAAGACGGCTTCCCTACTGTGAAATCCCAACATGGGACTAATGATAGACATCTGCATACCGACGCCTATCATCAGCCCCATGCCGAAATCTCGACGCCCGGAATACCAAACGTAGGTAAGCCAGGCATCGGGACCTGTTAGCCGCAAGGGGGATTAGGTTTAAGGACTCCCGGAGGGACATACCGTAGGGTTAGGCACCCCCCCGGGAGGGTTAAGATTAGGCTAAGGGAAGGAAGGGTTAGGGTCAGGCATCCCTGGGGGGAGGTTAGGGCTAGGCAACCCCCCGGGAGGATTAGGGAGCGGGGAGGGGGGGTTAGGTTTAGGCACCCCTGGGGGAAGGTTAGTTAGGCACTAGGGGGGGAGGTTAGGGTTAGGCACCCCTAAGGGAGGGTTAGGGGGGTGAGAGAGGAGGGTTAGGATACTTACCAGACGCCATCAGGATCTTCATCTCCTGGACTTCCAGCGTCGGTGTTTCAACCACTGGGCTTAGGTCCGGCAGTATGTCATACCGATTCCATAGGAGGAGCCTAAAAATACCTCTGTGTGTATGCATCTCACCACTATTAGGTGACTGTAAAATATCACACTTCCGTTTTGGGAATGAAAACATTGACTATTGAAATAACAAGGTCTTTTGTCTTCTGAGAATATTAAGAACCAGCAGGAACAACAACCAAAATAGAGAAGACACATTATTTCCAGGAGACTGCGGTTGTTGGAGCACTCGTACTTGTTTGTGTTATTGGAGAGGTGGTGCTCCTGAGTGTGGACTAAGCAGCAGTCCCAGGGCGCAGGTTGAAATATCTTTCCTGTCTATTGTAGTTAATAAAAAAGACATGTAACCTTTATATAGCTTAGCTACCATGTGCAGATCAGCGGTCCCATCCTGGCTTCCGGGCGCATGCATGGTGACGCATAACGGACGTCAGCTGGTGAAAGTTGTTACTAAGACTCCCAGTATAAACCATCACCATAAAACAGCTAACAAGATGAAATAATGAAGGCAATGCACATCAGGAGAATCAGCGCTAGTATTAGAACATATACATGAATAGGCAATCGCATTTATGATCAAGAAGAAAGATAAGATAAATATACATAGTCTAGCCCACATAGTAGATAGTATTAATGACAATAATTAGTCTAAGCACTGGTAATAATGAAGAAAATAATTTTCATTAGAACAGGCAATAAGACTAGTACATATTTAAATAATACCACTGGTAGATAACATAATTATAATATTAGACTATAACAAGGAGTTGCAAGCCAGACAATAAAGAACCATAATAAAGAAATCATCAAGTATATAAATATTTACAGAAGAATTGCTAGATAAATAATCTTGTTGAAGACTATACATATATACATTTGTACAACATACTATTATGTAAAACATTATTGTCCCAAGATTTTCATTCAGCCCCATTGGAGCCACAGTGTCAGATTAAAGATCCGTGTTTCCAGCTGGATTCGTTTTTTTGCCTCTGTCCCCTCCTCTGGCCAGAGGGGGTCATAGTTAGTTAGTTTATATCTCAGTGCAGCTAATGAGTGTCTAGGAGCTATAAAGTGGCGGGTCACAGGCTGATCCACTAATCTCTGCCCTTCAACAGCAGTCATATTGCAGATCTGTGTTGAGCAGCTCTTTCTTTTAAAACGACATGTAATTTTTGGCTGCAGGGTCCCACTCACCACGAGGGGATACCAGAGAAAATCTGGGAGATCCCAGCCAGGGTTGTATCGGGGTGAAGTTCCCCCTGCTGAGTTCGGGACACCTGGAGCCATGGATACAGAGAGTGCAGGCCCCCATACACTGCCATAGAGGCTGCTGTGCTGCCGGCCAAGCACTGGGAGATGTGGAACAGAAGGCAGTACAGCCGTACCGGGCTCCATGGTCATACCTCGCCACAGCCTTCCCCTGTGGCCGGCTCAGGTCAGCTTCACTGTAATGTTATACAGATGGGGAGTGGACCCCCCACACACACAAGGTACATGCCTTACTCTCTTCCCAGAGACTCTGCAAATCTCCCCTCCCACACACACACATCCAGTGAACCGTCAAGCACCTCCTGCTCCCCCACATACTAAAACCCAGGAGTCGCCACCTGTCCCCCCACATCCAGAGACCATCTATTTCCCCGCACTCCAGCACACACCCCCTGCCTCCCCACATCAAAAGACCATCTCTGTGCCTGCAAATTCAGGGACCCTGCAGACACCCCCTGTCTGACCAACATCCAGAGACCCTAAATGCACCACCTGTATGCCCACATCCAGAGTCTCTGTCTCCGTATGCCCAGGTTACCTCCATACACTCTGTCCCCCCCAAATCCAGTGACTGTCGCTGTCCCTATCCTGTGACCCCCCCCACTGTCACTGCAAATCCAGAAACTTGTTTCTGGGGACCCCATCTGACTGACTTATTGTAAGTGGTGATGAAGAGCTGAGCACTGGATCTGGCCTGATAGACTGCCTACTGTGCTCCTTTGCTCACCTGCATATTTTTGTTCCATGACACAGGTATCTCACGGGACAACTGGCACAAGCACAGCAAGACAAGAAGCCCTATCACAGAAAGTATGAAAGTATGAATTGGGCGTCCAGCTGCTAACACCAAGGTTGGAAACCTGTGTTTATGTTTACGTACACCGTATGGGCCGCAATCTTCTTAGCATATGGGTTTTTGTGATGGTTCCGCACTGTCGTGTGTATATTTGCCGGAAATTTGGGATTTTGTGTTAATATCGTGGGGGGAAGGTATGTGGAATGTGGACGTTTGGGGTTTGTCACTGCAGCTTAAAGGTTGGTGAGTGTTGGGGCCACTAGACTACCAAGCACATTGATACCAACCGCTTCACACAGGTGTGATGTTATTCTAATCCCGCCTACTTTGGTATTGGCTCCGCCTACACTTGATTTGGTGCCACCCACGTGAGGCCACTTGTAGAAATTTTTCCAGGTCACTTTTATGTTTACAATCCGCCCCTGGCTCCCTCTGCCGCGCATGCACGGACAACGGGAAGACCCAGAATTTGCCACACGTGAGCTCGCATAGTGCATACTCACTAGATGATTCGGATGATACATTGGCCCAATTCGCCATATCATCCAATAAATCGTCCAGTGTGTACCCAGCATAAGTCTAGGAAATTTATTGGGGTATTACTGCAGTGACCAGTGACTCCTGAATTTGAGGTTTTCTATTTGTGTACTGTATATAATAAAATTGTTCAGTGATGGGTCTTTAGGTCATCTTCAATAGGACCAGGTTAACCTATAACTATGCCCAGTCTAGATGTTAGTGTTTGCATAGCTAGGTGTACTCCTGGTCCCCACCATTGTCCCTGTCTTTTATAAGTAGTATTCTCCTTAAAGCCAGAAAATCTTATATTTCATGATGTATTTTTCCATGAAGTGTGAAGTGGTTCAGCTTAAGGTCTATGGTGTTGTCTGAGGATATAAAATTATTTTAAGTTCCTGGTCATGGTCAGTGATGGAAAATAATACATAAAAGGATCAGCGCTCCATTTGGGAAAAAAAAACTTTGAACAATCTTTCAGAGATAACTGAATAGCTTTCTTAATACCAGTTTACTGTACATCCACAAAATGATTGTCTCCCAATAATTAGTTAATATTTCAGGGTTCCAGAAGTCGATCATATCTCTTGTGTTACAGCACTTCAACCTCTTTAGGAATCTTGCTTCACAGGAAATCACTAATGGAACCAGATCCTAAAGGGGTCAGGGCATATCCTTTAAAGTTGTTAATCCGGAAATGTACAGACCTCCACTCTCAACACCCCCAGAATCCTTTAAGTGTGGTCACAGTATCCTTTACTTCCACCAACACATTTCACCTAAAAGTTCTTTTTCAATGTGACCTTCCTGACAGACCTCTGTATATCCAGATAGGTTTCATATTTATTAAGGCCATTTTAGGAAGAAATCTGAGATCCCTCGGTGAGTTGACCTGGTTCTGTGTACTAGAGTTGGTTTATATACTGTTTTTGGCCTCCCCTACATTCTTCTCTAATACTTTAGTTATCATTTGTGTGTGTTTGGGGGTATAGTTGTGTCCCTGCTAGTTCTGAGCACAAATATAACAAATGGGTCTTCCATAATTCCTTGGTCTGTGTTTGATTTATATTTATGGTTGATGGTCTTGTTCACCAGTGTTTTTTTCGGGCTAGGCTTGTGTTGTCTGAGTGATTGTGTGCCTGTATCCCTCCCCTATTTGCTGTCCCTCTCAGTATTCATGGGTACTCCCTGATGATCTAGTGAGAGTAAGGTAAGGGGTTTGTTGGGTTTCCCACCGAGTGCTGGGTCTTTCTATTCTTGGCTGTATTCTTGATACTAAAATGATCTATTGATAAATATGGATCTATTAATGTTTATGATATGTTCTCCTCTTGTTTATCTGTTTCAAGCTATTGTTTCAAGATTGGTATTGTTTCCTTTCTGTAATTCTGTAACTACACACCTAGATTGTGTATGGTCTTGTCTAGGGGGTTAATTCTTTGTTGTGTGTTGATATTAGTCGAATGAGTCAAGTGGAGCATTCAATACAGTTAGGGCCATATGTATTTGCACAATGACACAATTTTCATAATTTTTGCTCTGTACGCCACCACAATGGATTTGAAATAAAACAATGGAGATGCAATTGAAGTGCAGACTTTCAGATTTAATATAAGGTGTTGAACTAAAATATTGTATGAAATGTTTAGGAATTGCAACCATTTTTATACACAGTGCTTTATTTTCAGGGGCTCAAAACTATTCTAAATAAAATGTTCATTTTTAATACTTTGTTGAGAAACCTTTGCAGGCAATGACAGCCTGAAGTCTGGAACCCACAGACAGCAGCAAATGCTGGGTTTCCCCCTTTGTTATGCTTTGCCAGGCCTTTACTGCAGCTGTCTTCAGTTATTGTTTGTTGTGTGTCTTTCTGCCTATAGTTTTGACTCCAGCAAGTGAAATGAGATCAGGTAATTAACTCGTTTATTGCAGAATATTCCACTTCTTCGCCTCAAAAAACAAATGGGTTGTGTTTGCAGCATGTTTGGGTCATTGTCCATCTGTACTGTGTGAAGCACCATCCAATCAACATTGCTGAATTGGCTGACTCTGAGCAGAGAGCGTATCCCTTATACACTTCACAACTCATCTGGCTGCTTCTGTCTTCTACCCATTTTCCAACACTTTTTACTTTTCACCCCAATAATGGAAATTAACCACTTAACTAAAAAAAATTTCCCAGAAAACCACTCAGAAATGGTCCGGTTTCTTTTATTATTTAATACAGTTTGAAAATGATTTTTAATAATATATTTAAATAAAAGTCTATCTATCTATCTATCTATCTATCAGGTGTATTGCAACCCCCCATCCCTTTGTGTCCATAGGCCTTCACTATACAATAACTGCCCACCCCCTATAGATAATAGACCCCCCAGGTGTCATAAATCCTAATAATAATACCCCCACACCTCCATTAGTAGTAATAAATATCCCTCTTTTTTAAACCACCCCCCCCTATAAAAAGACCATTTTTCTATTCCCATCTCCTCCTCCTACCCTCTGACCAGTATTTTTTATTTTTATTTAAGCCCCACTCCCCCCTCCAGAGTCATATTCTCTTTATTAGCCTCCCACCCCCACTGATGCTAGATCCCTTTCCCCCACAGTTAGCCCCATCCCCCAGGGCCATATACACCCCACCCCCCATATGCAAAGTGCAGATGAGCGTGTGTCAGGGGGAACCGATCATAAGTTCCCCCCTGCTGAAGCTGCTCTCTGCACTTACAGAGATCATCTAAATAGTGCTTGGAGGGGATCGAAGTTCCCCTCCTCGCAGTGCGATCCCCGGAACATGTGCCCCAGAGTTCTGTTCGCACGGCATTCTGGGGCACGATTCCGGAAGTGATGTCGGTGGTCACAGACAGCCGCATTATTTCTGGGGTGTCAGAGGAGATCCGTTATGCACATGTGTGGTCTTCTGCAAAAGCCGGGGGAAGCAGCGGGGCGGAGTGGTTGTTTGTTTTTTTCGAATTAGTCATTTAGGAGGGTGTCCCAGTTATTCTGAACCAAGTCCCTACATTTTTAGCCAAAAATAGGGTTTTTTTCCAACTTATCCCCTACTCAGAAGGTGGTGATAACATTTTGCAGCATAACGCTATGGAGAATTCACACCCCAGGTGCATATCTATAATGGGTGCACGAGCCCTTGGGACCAGGGGGGCCACACACTGTAGACCCTGCACCCAATGAAACCCAATTATATATACTTACCAGGTAATATGATGTTAGACATTTTTCCGGTGGTTCTGACAAACTAACCGAATGTTTCCTCTTTTTTCTATGTAAGGATAGTTTGACCACTGTTAATTCTCTTTGAATATATGTATTATCACTATTTTGTTGAATTCAATAAAATACAATATGCACTAAATATACTCACCTCTCCATATATTTACCTCTCCACAACGCAGGCGCCATATTCCCGGAGACCTGCACATGCGCAGTAGACTCTGGCACACAGGCCCCTCCTCTCTTAGAGCGACTCTGTCGCACCCCCTTGCCACCGCGGCTAATTGGGTTGTACGATAATCATTAGTTACAAGAAGTTCTCACATATGAAATGGGGGAAAAACGGGTTATTGCGGCTAATAGGGTATGGCCCTAAATCTTTAATATCTAACCAAATGTTTACATTTATCATTATAATGTTCCTAATCTCATTGCTCCTCTCTTCAGCATCACCCTGTAGTTTCTAGTGAAGACAATGCAAGAAAACTGTTACTTGTAAATATATACAGTCTTATTACATAGTGATGTATCAAATACTGCAGATAAAATAGTTACAGTATAATAGCAGTAGCTTTACCTATTACGGTATTATATGTAGCGGAATTGGTTACACTTTGAGGTGGGTTATTGGAAGGAAATGAGGGAGTCTGTGTTACCATACTGACAAATCTGTGTTCTCCAAACACTTTTAATAGTCAACTTGTTTCTACAGTCCAGATGTTACTTTTATGTGGACACTGGGGGGGCTATTTATGTAATGTCAGGCTACTGGTGGTATCAAAGTTTTTAGGAGGCTTTTTGTAAAAAAATTTAATTATTAATGTAGGTGCTATTGATGCAATATGGGATCACTATTACATACTGGGTTATACAGTTTTGTTGGTGCATTTTAGGAAAATAAGACTTTTATTTGTTATTTATATGTTATTGGGGCAGGTTGGAGGGAAATAAATGTATTTATAACGTGAATGCTATTAATTTAATATTAAAAATTACTTGTGGGGAAGGAGGTATATATATATATATATATATATATATTCAACATGGTTGCCTTTGAGTTAATGTCTGAGCTAGTTGGTGGAGGGAGATCCTTGGGCAGATTCACTAAACTCACTAACGTATTTTTCATGTAACCTTATAATACCTTATAAATAATGCAACTTGTGAGGATACCGGGTGTATGCGTGTATTATTTTCACCCAATCGCCTTTCACTACCTTGTACAGTACCCCGGTTCCTTTAAAGAGTCCCTTTAGATCGCACAGGAAATGAGGCAATTGCAAAGGTACGTTACCTTTATTTATATACACACTAATTCTACATGTAAAACAGCAACTACGAACTATTATACAATATATGCAGACATGCCAGTAGTATTAGCTAAACTTTGGGGACCCCACACATATGTCCCTACAGCAGAGGCCCCTTTTAGTGTAGAAATGTGTACAGTTACATGCGTCCTACATAACCGCCTTGGCTGGGGAAAACTATGCTCGAGAGAGGCTGCTGTGTGACTCCACGCTTTTCAGGGAAATGGCTTTTCCGTCCTTGACTTGCTGTTCCCGGCCTGATTGTCCTCTGCTCACCAAGAGCAGGGCGTGCTGGCCAGTCACCTAGCTCCAGCTAGCACACCAGCCGCACACCTCAGGACCAGTCCAGTAGGAGCATACGCGTTGGCTGCATATCTTTCGCCAGACCTCCTCCTTATAGCCAGGTCTGTGGATGGCAGGCTGGCAGGATCTCCCGACTCCTGTGCCCAGCCCTGCCTGTATCCTGCCCCTCCGGCTAGGAACTCCACTCAGATCTCAGATTAGAACTCCCTGCAAAACCCTCAGTTTGCCATTTCCCACCATGAGGTGTCATCCCTGAGCCCTATTGGGTGAAGTTAGTAGTCATGTCTTACCTCACTCCAGAGGTGAGGATTCCGGTGCCCATGTGTCTAGCATAGACCCCTTAGGACAAAGGCTACTCCATCACATTGACAAGGGGATTTAGCATATCAGGGCAATAAAACCAGACACTGTTAACCCCTCATAGTCATTTGTGGTGTCACAAGCCATTCAGCTGGCTATGATTTCCTTTGGGGGATTTCAGCAGGTATACAGAGATACCTGGCTGCCTGTAAATTCCAGTGGGAGGGGGGATGTCTACCCCTGCATTTTTGACTATAAGTTAAACTAATATTGGTGACTGCACAAAAAGAACGCACATGACAATAACCACAAACAGATCAGACAAACACACACACACACACACACACACAAGCCAAGCATTGGTGATCAACTCTCCTTTCTGCTCAGCACCCTTCAGGGTGGTATAGCCATTTCCCATCCAGGACAATTGGCTGGCACCTTACGCTTTCTTTCTTTTTTTTAATTTATTTTTATTTCAGAAAGGAACATTGGAAAATAACACAAAAATGTTTTCTTCAACAGTGTCACATTTAACATTATATAATTGAGAAATAAAGTAGATAATGTATATAATCAAGACTAACAGTACTTCTCAATACCGAAAAGGAGTGAGAGAGACGTAATAAAATCAGAGATCGAAATCAAAGCCAATAGGCATGGCCGGCACATCAACCAAATAAAATCTAAAGTACCGTTGTTTGCATAGTAATTGGTGCATCTCCCAATAACAATCTGGTTTCGTTCCATCTTGTGGAGTGAAAGCATTTATGTAATTGATTTTGTAGGTCCCCTGATAGAGAATCAATAAACCTGCCTTTGATTTTGTGAGATCCAGAGGGTCATGTAATATTTGGTAGTATGTAGATATGGCCTTCCCATCAGACGATGGTCTAGTTAGTGTGACGCTGAGAGGGTTGGACCAGTCATTAGCAGAGAGATGTCTCACAATCGAGCTAGCATAATGCTGAGCTGATACATAGCTAGAGCGTGTGATTTGGGCAAGGTATATTTTTCTGCCATTACTTGTATCTGAAGAGGTAAATGAGATGTGTGATCTACTAATGCTTTAACCTGAGATATACCTTTAGAACACCAGGAAAGGAAAGGTTGCGCTGCTTGGCCATTTTGGAATTCGGGGTTGGCTATCAATGGAAAAAATAGCGAGTGATGGCTATTAAGACCCATTTTGTTTCTGGTGGTTTGCCAAACGATCCAAGAAGACATCAGGAGAGGATTTTGCATGTACTATGGGAGTTATTTCCTGTTGATGATTGTGTAAGAACGATAAGAGGTGCTGTTGTGGTAAGAAGGATTGATCAATATCAGAAATTGTGCAATGATCCGCACCGTGAATCCAGTCTCGGATGTATCGGGAACACCCCTCACATTGGATATAGGCTGTTGTAGTTTGATTTAACTTATGCGTGGTCTCCTATTCTGCCAGATACATTTTCTAAATGTGGTGTTTATTAATTTTTTATCCACTACAGACAGCAGAATCGGAAGCATCTGAAGTGGGTAAAGGATTTTTGGGAATGTAATCATTTTTAATATATGTATCCGTCCCAGGTAGGATAACATTAAATGTGGCCTTTTCTCCAATTCCCCTAGTGCTTCTTTAATTATCTTTTGTATGTTCAAACTATATAAATTATGTATATTTTTGGGAAGGAAAATGCCAAGATATGTAATAGAATTGGAAGTCCATTTAATCCTATAATCTGCACACCAGGGGAGGTGATCCTGGGAGCCTAGTAATTTACCCTGTGATTTATCATGATTAATGGTAAAACCAGAAATCTTTCCATAATCTCTCAAAATATGTAATACAGAGGGTAAAGTGGTTTCCGGATGTGGCACCTTACTCTTTCAAGGAAAGCGCACCCACTAAGCATAATTAGTAACATAACTTACCAAGTGCCGTTCTTTTCTGCAACATACAACAAACCTCAAACATATAATCAAACAACAAAGAGGGAGGGAAGGTGGGAAAACCTGAAACAAACAGACAGATTTACATGAAGCTCTCCCTTAAACACCCCTAGGCGACCCCCCCATGAGTATTCATTGGCTGCCTAAGACCATCTTGATTTAAAAGGGCGCTAACCAACACCTTATTAAAGTGGCAACACTCAAAACACTCGTGGTTTAATGTCCCTCATGCCTAATTGTCAGCCTTCGGGCATACTAAACTCACTAACATGTTGTTTTCGTGTACCCTTATAATAGCTTATAAATAATGCAACTTAACTGCTAAAATAAATACACAGACAACAGTGTTGGCGTTTTAAAATCTGTCAATTTTATTTTTGACAAATACTAACAATTTTATTATAAGTTAATATTGGTGACGGCACAAAAAGAACGCACAAGACAATAACCACAAACAGATCAAACAAACACACACACAAGCCAAGCATTGGTGGTCAACTCGCCTTTCTTCTTAGCACCCTTCTGGGTGGTATAGCCATTTCCCATAGAGGACAATTGGCTGGCACCTTACTCCACTTTCAAGGAGAGCGCACCCACTAAGCATAACTACTAACATAACTAACCAAGTGCAGTTCTTTTCCGCCAAGCGAGGCCTAAACCGATGCGCCACCATCATACCTCAAACCTACACACAGAAACACCGTATCCAGCAGAAAATACCTTCCAGAAAAATAGCCAGACCTGCAGGACTAAGGTGCACACCATCACCCCGATACAAGTGTATATCGTGAAATTGTATCAATACATGCTCTTCCACACCACCACCAGTCTCTAGCATGTACCTACCCACTGCAGTATTGACTTTCTTTCTAGCCACATCAAGTCACGCAGCAGACTCAGTATTCCTCCACACACGCCTAGGGACAATGAAGGACCACACCAACTTACAGTAAGGCAAAGCTTCCGCAATCAAATGAAAGTCCCTAATGATAACAGAGCGCAAATCTAGAGCAGTTCACTTACCTAAGTCATTCCCGCCCAGATGCAACACTATCACCTTAGGCAACCCATAAGACCGCACAGCAGACAAACCTACCTAAAAGAGAGTCCCAGCACATCCCCCGAAAACCTAACCACCTAATTAAATGCGGCTGAGAGAAACTGCTAGTATCATAAGCTAATGAGGATCGAGCAGCCCAGAATATATAGGAATTCCCTAACACCCAGATCGGCTTCACATCAAATCCACCTGAAAACGTGAAAATGAAAGGTAAACATGGAAAGAAAAAACATACAAAATAGCCAAAACACACACACACCATACCAACAAGACATGGAAGCATAACATAAAGAAGGGCAGGGGAATGGGAACAACGTAGCCAACCGGACTTGAGGCAAAAACTAAAAAACCCAGGAGTAAACTATTAATCACGCCATTTCATGTAATTCGGAATCCAATTTGGCCCTGGGGGAAAAATAAAAATTCCTCATAGACTCCCGCAGTATGTCGGCGAGTGGTTAGGCTTCCGGTGAGCTATGTTGGAACACAGATAAACCCGGACGAATATAGCGACGAAACACAGCAGAGCGCCACCGACCCTGGGATTGTATATCCCCGTCGGATAAGCCAGCAGAAGCCGCAGTTGTAGCAGATCCATTTCTTAATGAGTGAGTACCGAACTCACTCGCCTCAAGCTCTAAAGATGCCAAGCAACGCTTCAAGACATGACAAAACTGGTATTTCGTAACCGGGGACCCATCCTTGTGCATCAACCATGCCCCATCTCGTTCACCACGCACATGTTCGAAGGCGTGCACCAGCACCACTCGACATACCGCAGGAATGGAACATGGTTGAAGGGGAAGCTAGCGCCCTCTACCAGCCTGGTCCGTCTTGGAGCGTCGTATAAGGCAAAGTACTGCGCCTGGACGTACAATCACATCCGCAACAGTGAGTGGTAGGTCAGCCCTCTTAGAAGGGGCAACTAATTCACAGACCCGAAACGCTCCGTAAAAAGCAATGGCAAAACTCAACTGAAATAACAGGCATTCGAACTGTGAAAAACAAACTGCAAGGACCGCAGCCAACAAGCGATGCAACAGGGAAATGTCAATGGAATGCCTGGAGTCGACTGTTGTAGGGGTCGACCTGGACCAACCCTTCAAAGCCATCGAGACCAAGAAGGACCTTGAGGGATCGGGCATGTTATATAACCCAGAGATAAACGACACGCCTGCATATATACTCTACATCACGGCTGATAAACGGACAAAATAATGAGGGCGAAGGATGCCAGCAATAGACCTTTCCAATTTCCGGCAAAAGATCCTCCCCATAGGAATGACCTTGCAGGCAAAGTGGAAAGGTCCAAGCATGGACTGCACCTGATGCAGGGTGAGTTTAACCACGCCTAATGCACCCTCAATAAACCCTCGCAACATATCCAATTTGTCCTGGGGGAAACGGCAGCAACCAGCCAAGGTATCGACCTCAATACCCAGGAAGGAGAGCTGCGTCACTGGACCCTCCGTTTTTTCGCTCGTGACTGGGACCCTGAAAAACACAAACAATGACTGCATTGAAAAAAGTAGCTTACCGCAGCGAGGGGAGTCAGCTGGACCGATACACATGAAATCGTCGACGTAGTGGGCCGCCCTGACCTCTCCTGTGCCAGCAATAACACACCAATGGAGGAATGTGTTGAAACGCTCAAAAAAGACGCATGATATGGAACAGCCCATAGGCAAGCATTTGTCTATGTAGAAACTGTTCTGCAGGTGAAAACCCATGAATAAAAGAATCCGGGTGTAGTGGCAACAGGCAGAATGTCAATTCAACATCAATCTTAGCCAACAAGGACCCAGGGCCAGATGCCTGATCCAGCTCCAAAGCCTGGTCGAAGGACTTAAACTGCACGTGACAAATTCCAAAGGAATAGCATCATTAACCGAAGATCCCTGCGGGTAAGACATTTGCTGAATGAGCCTAAATTTACTCTACTCCTTCTTATGGACGATGCCCACAGGTGAGAGAACTAGGCCCGACAAAGGGGGGGTCAGGAAAGGACCAGCCATCCGTCCCAGTTCTACCTCCTTCATGACTTTCACGAGCACAACTTGCGGTAACTCCGACGCAGACTTCAAATTCTTGGGGTAGCCAAGAGACACAGGGCCAGAAAGAAGTAAATGAAAACCGTTGTGAAAAACCCCAAAACAAAAACTCCCTATGGGGATAAAGCCGCAGCCAGCACAGCATGCGACTCAGGCGTAAAGGGGATGTCGCCTTATTTAGATCCGACACTGGCAGCTGGATGGCCGGGGGCGGTACCAGACTTGGCACGAAGCAATCCTTTGCAGGGTAAGGCACCCCACATCGAAGGCAAGCATGCCGGAACCTGCAACGGGCTCCTGCAATGCAGCTGGAACCATTGAAGGCATATCACCGTCCGGTGGTAAGCGATGGGGGGGTCCCTCGAAGGGAGCTTGTGTACGCCTAGGGGGAGGCACCGAAGGGGCAGGGACCGGCTGAGTCACATCCAGCCAGACCTCCACGTCCTTGCAACCAAAATCAATGATCGAGGATCCCGACTGCTTATGTTGGAATTCCTAATCATATGTCCTCCAGGAGGAGTTACATACAGAACGGAACATTGAATGCATCAAGTGAAGATACCTAATGGCATTCAAGGGTTCCTGTAGGCGGGATTCCAGATAGCATGCAGCAAATATAAAGAAACCCGCCTGCCAATTCAGGTACGAGCAATATCTCTCTTCCCCCATACCCCCGTGGCATTTTGCCGCCCTGAATTCTTTCCTAGCTTTTGCCGTAAGGGTAAAAACATTGACATATTTTCCCCTATTAATGTTGTCACGGATCCTCCGACGTAGCCCTCTAAGCACAGCCGTTTTGTCACAGTGCACTACGCCACCCTTAGATGCCCCTGGAGAAACTGAAATATGCTCACTAGAGGAGTGTGACCTCTTAGACCTACGGAGGGAATGGCGACAGCGTCTTCTCGACCGCTTCCTACCCCTATCCCCTGAGCAAACAAGGTCTGAGCTGGATGACGAGGACGAAGAATACGCCCGCTTACCACCCTTACGAGCAGGCGCAAACAACTCACTGGGAAAACCAGAACAGGCAACAGCAGCCAATCCAGTGTTTGCCGCAGCAGGCACGTCTGTCATGGATGTGGAAGAGGTACCTGCAGGAACAACAGCAACACAAAAAAAACAGGTGCTGCAAGAGATATAACAGGTACAGGTGGAGCAGAAACCAGAGGAGGCGAGAGAATGGGGTTCTGTATGCCCAAAGCAGAGAGGAGCTGGGCAGCCAAAGGGGCCAGTTGTGCAGGCACTTGAGATGGCGGAGACAAGGACAGTGTTACAGGAGCACAAGGAGAGACCGACGTGGCTGACAACAAAGATGACAATGTATGTAGCGCATTCATGGCCTCGCTAGAGTCAGAGGAACAGGACAACAAGTCAAGGGCTACCGGAGGCGACGCAGGTGTCGCTGAGTCGGCCTGCATCCGCAGAGCTCCCATCCAGAAGGTATGCGACCAGTGGGGCAGGGGGACCTGAAATGTGTCGTGGGCGGGGTGTGGCAGACAGGAGAGATAGGAAGGATGAAGGAGAATAAAAGGGATTTTAACAATGACAGGGAGAGTGAGGAGAGGGACAGGGAGAGTGAGGAGAGGAGGAGAATTAATATAGAGTAGAAGAAAGAATTGAAATGAAAGCACTAAAAGATTGTTAGTAGGATAAACTGTAAATGCACTTCTCTGTCCTGGAAAAAACTGGAACAAATAGACAGATTTACATGAAGCTCTCCTTTAAATACCCCTTGACCAGCCCCCTATGAGTATTCATTGGCTGCCTAAGGCCATCTAATCTTAGAAGGGCGCTAACCAACACCGTATTAGACTGGCAACACTAAAAAAACACTTGTGGTTTAATGTCCCTCAAATAAAGTTTATTTTGTCTAAATATAGATATTATTTTAATAACAAATTGGCCTAAATGGGGTCCGGCCTCCACCTCCCCTGATTAGCCGGCCAGTCTCTCTCCTCAGATGTTGTTCATTACGTCTTACCATATTATGTTTTCATTATTAATTTTAACATGTAAACCATGTTAATATTTAATATAACAATCATTAAAAAAAATGTGCATGCTTAAAATATGTTTGCAGAACATACTTAAATTATACTATTATTTGTATTTATTATTTTATTATTAAGTTTATTTTGTCCTAAATATCGGCCTAAATAAAATATTTTAGTTAATGGTCCGGGCTCCACCTCCCCTGTCTAGCCGGCCAATCTCACTCCTCCGATGTTTTTCATTATATAACTTACTATATAATATTTTCATTATCAATTTTAATATTTAAAACTATTTTAATATTTACTATAAAATATTAATTAAATAAAATATGCATGTCTAAAGATAATTTAAAAACATATGAAATGAAAATAATACTATTATTTATTTTTTGTTATTAAGTCTATTTTGTCTAAATCTAGAAATTGTTGTATTTACAATATAGTATTTTGCTAGTGCATATTTATATAACATTAACAACAAATTGGTCTAGATTAATTAAGGGTCCGGCCTCCACCTCCCCTAACTAGCCGGCCAGTCTCACTCCTCTGATGTTATTTAATAAGTTTACTCTACTCCGATGTTTTTCATTATATAACTTACTATATAATATTTTCATTATTAATTTTAATGTTTAATCTATTTTAATATCTACTATAAAATCTTAATGAAATAAAATATGCATGTCTAAAATATTCGCAAAACATATACAATGAAAATAATTCTATTTATTATTTTATTATTAAGTTTATTTTATCTAAATATAGAAATAGTTTTAATTACAATATAGTATTTTGCTATTGAATATTTATATAACATTAACAACAAATTGGTCTGATTAAACATTTTAATTAAGGGTCCAGCCTCCACCTCCCCTAATTAGCCGGCCAATCTCACTCCTTTGATGTTATTTATTTAGTTTCTTTTGTCCAAATTTAGAATTTATTTTATTGTTTATTATTGCATATTTATATAATGAGACATATTAATGAAGGTTTAAGGGTCCGGCCTCCACCTCCCCTAACTAGCCAGCCAGTCTCACTCCTCTGATGTTATTCATTATATGTCTCACTATATAATATTTACATTATTAATTGAAATATTTAAACGTTTAAATTGTAAATGAACAAGTTATGAAACTAAGTTGATTAAAAGTGCACATCTGAAAATATTAACAAAAAATTGAAATAAGACTTATTTTCTATTTTTATTATTTTACTATTTTTTGCTTAGTATGTTATTTAGTATTTTTCTATTTGTATTAATATTTTGTCTATGAAAAGAGTTTTTACATTAGTCTATTAACTTACTTTACCTTATCTTACCATACCTTAGTTAATTAGACGCTGTGGATGCCTCAATCTCTGTCTCCAGTACTTTCAGAGCTTTGGAGAACATAAGTGTGTTAACTGATGATAGGCGATGTTTGCCACATTACATAACTCGGACTGACGGTGGGACCGGATGTTCTTAAGCAGACTGATCTTGTATTGCAGCTTCTTATGAATGGAATGGATGTTAACTGATGATAGGCGATGTTTGCCACATTACATAAGTCAGGCTGGCGGTGGGGCTGGATGTTCTTAAGCGGGCTGATCTTGTATTGCAGCTTCTTATCAATGCAATGGAATGGAGGGCTGCCCACTCCTGTGTTTGATATTTATTCCTCCAGCATCTGGGGAGGTGGAGGTCCCTTCATTGGTGGCTGCAGGTAAAAGACAATCAGACAAATTTTACAAAAAAGAAGTGAGGGAAAATCTTCCGGACACATAAGATAACTAAGGTCTATCTGTAACTAGTGCTGCATAAAAAGTCTAATTTCTTCTTCAGGGTCCATAGGGTTCCCCAGGGAGACACTGGGGTGTAGGTGGGACCAGGAGGAACGGACACCAACAGCAAAGCTTTTTAATCCCAGGATGTTCCGCTTCCCCCTATAACCTGCCCACAGCCTGAGGGCTCTTCAGTTTCATTGATGTCCGGTAGGAGCTGGACCACCATTATAACAGAGGGCTGCATTAAGCAGCCCAAGCTTTAATTTTATGATTTCATTTAGTTTTTATTTTTTTACCAAACGGGTGAGCAGCACCAGACTTTTCTCCGGATGTCTGTGCTGCTGCCCTATCACCCCTCCGCAGCACCGTGACACCAAGCCTGTGCTAGGTACTCGCGGTGGGGATCCAAGGGGGACTAGCCAGCAGGCTCCCTGAAATCCAGTCTGCAGCTGGGAATCCAGGGTAAAGGTGAAGCGGAACCCCATTCGCGGGGACCCGCGTTTTAGTGCAGTCTCCCCTCCGGTCTCAGGAGACAGACTGAAGGCGCTAATGTGCTCACCCACTACTCCAATAGACTACAGGGGCATAACGATACTGGCATTTAGGCATATTATAAAGCCCAAAGAACCCGGTGGTTAACGTCAGCCTGGGGATAAGGTGCTCTCCCTGCAGCCCCTCCCCAGCTCAGGGCGCCATTCCACTGCCGTCTTGGTGTTCCCTGAGCTGCTCCTCTCTCACCATCCGCTCCCCTCAGAGACGAGCGGCAGCCATTTTAGGCAAGCAGCTCTCCGGAAAACGCTGGATCCAGTCTCCCTGTATACCTCTTCCACGGGCCAGCAACAGTGGCCTGTGTAGTTGATTTTAGTGCCCATTACAGACATGTAATGTTTTTTTCTGCGTTTGTATATGACTTGTGCTAGCGCTAATCTTTATTTTCTATACTGTCAGTTTATGCCTGTCCCTTTTTTCTCCTATATCCTGACATACTAAGGTATTGGGGGTTCATTGTACCTCACATCTGCTATATAAGTGTGAGTACAATCACATACTATATAGCACGGTTGCACACTACACTGTGACATATATAGTGCGTTTGCACATATTACACATACTGCAAGGTGTTCATTGCACTGTATCATACTGTGTATTCTTATGACTTTGTCTGACAGTGGAAAGAATAACAAGTAGCCTGATGCTGCTCCTCCTACTCTTGATAGCTTGTAAGTCCTGCTCTGCGGCCTTAGCCACAGAGGACCTAATTCAGGATGGTCTGTGTATTAATTGTTACACAGCCCCAGGTCCATGAGCCCCGGTGTCTCTCCAACTCACCCTGGGCTGCCTTTTCACAAATATTGGCAAAACTTGTGGACCAAGTATGGAATGGCCACAACAGGTACCCACTGCAAATCCTTTGCCTTCCCCATGGATAGATGTACTGTCTACCTCAGCAAATGCTGCAAAAAGATAAACCTTTACCTACTAAGCCTACTAAACGTACTATGATATCTTTCCAATCCACACAGTTATATGATTCTGAACATCATCTGGCAAGGCAGAAGACGCAGAACTCTCTCACTCTGTCTCCGTCTCAGAAGAAGAGGAGCCACCCTCTAATCTAAATATACCTGCTCTGGTGAGAACTGTTAAAACTGTTCTACAAATAGAAGAGGATGAACTGCTCCTAAGAAAAACATGCACTTTTTAAGCGACAAAAGGTTGTTTTACCAGAGTTTCCTCATGCTGACCAGCTATCTGATCTCATGAGTGAAGCTTGGAATATGCCCGGTAAAAGGTTTCAAATTCCAAAACGGTCCAGTTCCTTTTACCCGCTTCCAGCTACTGATTGTACTAAATGAGATGTTTCCCAACAGTGGAGTCTCATGTAACACATCTGGTTAAAAATGCCACCTTGCTGATTCATACTGCAACCTCCTTGAAGGAGACCAGAGATAGATGTATAGAAGCTTGTCATAAATCTATATACTCTCTTACAGGAGCTATTACTCGTCCTGCTAGGGCTACGACCTGGGTGGTGAAAACCATTGATAATTGGGCAGAGGCCCTAGAAGAGACTTTCCCCCTGATGCTTTGAGGGAACAGCTGTCCTACAGATCTCATTTTAGAGATGCAGCCTCCTACTTAGGTGAAGCAGCTATGGATATGTCTCTCCTGGCCGTCATCGTTTCGGTCCTTTCGCCCTCAAGGCAAAGCCAAGGGTCAGTCCTTTCCACGGCAACAAACATCAGCCAAGGCTTCCAAGCCTAGGGCCAAACAAGCCCGGGCTACTAAACATCCACCTGCCAAGTCTGAGGACAAGCCTACAGCCTGACGGGGAGGGCCTCTCCATGGGGGCTTCCAGGATGGGAGGCCAACTTCTTCAATTCACCCAAGTTTGGCATCAAACTACGTCAGATGCCTAGGTAAGAGAAGTGGTCTCCCACAGATACGCCCTCTCCTTCCCCAACAGTTCTTTTGCACAGGACCTCTATTGCACTCAACCAGGGCCCTGCTGCTCCAAAAAGCCATTCAGTCCTTACTGAATTCAGGAGCAATAATTCGGGTCCCCTACTCACAGCAGGGCAAGGGCTATTATTCTACACTTTTCTTAGTTTAGAAGCCCAAAGGTTCTCATCGACTCCACCTCAAGTCTCTGAACATGTTTATCAGGGTGCCCAGGTTTCGTATGGAAACCCCCCCCCTCCCCCCGTTCTATTATCCTAGCTATGAATCCTGGAGATTTTATGGTATCCCTAGACATTCAGGATGCTTACCTACATGTACCTACAGCGCCTTCTCATCAACAATATCTCTGGTTTGCTACACTGCAGCAACATTACCAATTCCAGGCTCTGCCATTTGGCCTCTCAACAGCCCCTCTGGTCTTTATCAAGATCATGGCAGTTATGGCAGCCTTTCTTCGTCGTGAAGGGATTAGACTGTTCCCGTACTTAGATGATCGCTTTCTGTTGGTAAGCTCCCCAGTGACTCTTCATAGCCATCTGCAGGTAACCATTGCCTTTCTACAAATGCACGGTTAGCTGATCAACTGGAAAAAGTCTTCCCTGACACTCTCTCAAAGGATGGTACATTTGGGAGCCCTCCTGGACTCTCGAGTTCAGAGAATCTTCCTGACGGCGAACAAGATTTCAGCACTACAGGACGGACTACGCAGACTGCTTCACAATTGCAGAGTGTCAATTCACTCTGCAATGCAGGCCTTGGGATCAATAGTGTCCACCTTCGACATGGTAGAGTTCGTCCATTTTCACTCCAGGCCCCTCCAACACCTGATCCTTTGCAGGTGGAATGGGGCTACCCCTTCTGCTCAAATCCCAGATGATGAGCCTGCTCCCAGAGATTCGCCTGTCCATAGCCTGGTGGCTAAAGACTACTCATTTGAAACAAGGTCGTCCCTTTTGGATCCCGGACTGGGCTGTCCTCACCACTGATGCCTCCTCCGAGGGTGGGGAGCAGTAAACTGCCAACACTCCTTCCAGGGCCCATGGTCCCCAGTCGAGACAGTGTTGCCAATCAACATCCTGGAACTTCGAGCCATCTACAGAGCTCTCACTCTGGCTCAGAATATTCTGAAAAACAGGCCAGTACAAGTACAGTCCGACAACGTCATGGCTGTGGCCTACCTCAATCACCAAGGGGGCTCTCGAAGTCAGTCAGCAAAGTCTCCCGCATTCTCACCTCAGCTGAACGCAATCTCCCAGCCATCTCCGCAGTGTTCATCCTGGGGATTCTCAATTGAGAGACTGATTTCCTCAGCCGTCAAGACATGCATGCAGGGGAATGGTCTCTATATCTAGAAGTCTTTCAGCTTCTAGTGGACAAATGGAGGCTTCCAGAGGTGGATCTCATGGCCTCTAGACACAACAACAAATTTCCAATTTATTGAACCAGAACAAAGGACCACGACGCGCCTTTCATAGAAACATTGTCGGTGAAATGGAAGTTCCATTTAGCATATCTCTTCCCTCCAATATCCCTGCTTCCTCGAGTGCTTCGAAAGTTCAGACAGGAGGGAGGCATAATCATGTTAATAGCTCCGGCCTGGCCCAGACATCACTGGTACTCCATAGACGTTCCTATTCAGCTTCCTTTATGAGTAGACCTGTTGTCTCAGGGTCCATGTCTACATCTGGACCTAACCAGTCTGTCTTTAATAGCTTGGCTCTAGAGACATCCCTCCTAACGGCTAAGGATTTTTCCAGCTCTGTGGTCCAGAAAAGCATGTAAACCATCCCCAGCCAGGATTTACCACAGAATATGGCATACATATTTCCAATGGTGTGCTCCAGAAACTATGATCTTCAGGTATTTAAGGGTTCTAGAATTCTTGCCTTTCTTCAAGCTGGATTGGATCTAGCCCTCTGCCTAGCATCTCTGAAAGTGCAGGTCTCTGCTTTGTCTTTTTGGTTTTTAGTGCAGAATTGCTCCTATACCAGGTGTTTAAACCTTCATGCAGGGTTTTCTACGAATACAACCTCCCTTTGTCCCTCCTCTGGCTCCATGGGATTTGTCAGTGGTGCTCCAAGCACTTTAAGAGCCTCCATTTGAACCCCTGGAATCAGTGGATGTCAAGTGGCTCACTGCGAAGACTCTGTTTCTTCTGGCTCTAACATCTGCCAATAGGGTATTGGATCTAGGGGCGCTTTCATGACGCTCCCCCTTTTTGATATTTCATCAGGACAGGGCTGTTCTTCGAACTTACTCCAGGCTTCCTTCCGAAGGTGGGTTCTCACTTCCACCTGAATGAGGAAATTGTGGTTCTGGCCTTTAATTTACCAGACCTCTCGGCTGGTGAGGCCTCTTTGGATGTGGTCAGTCCTCTAAAGATCTACGTGGACCGTACTGCTTCCATCCAGAAACCGGACTCCCTCTTTGTCCTATATAGATTTCACATGAAAGGATGGCCAGCTAACAAACAGACTCTGACCAGATAGATTTGCATGACTATCTCACAGGCTTACACGCAGACGGGCCTTCCGGTGCCGACTACAGTCTCTACTCATTCTACTCGCTCTGCGGGTCCCTCGTGGGCAGCCTGGCGTGAAACCTCAGCTGAACAGCTATGCAAGGCGGCCACTTGGTCTTCTGGTCTTGGGTTTTCTTCTCCTGGTCACTTTGTGTGAGAGTGTGATTCCTCAATGTACCAGTCTTCCTTCTCTCCTACCCTGCTCCTGCCTTGGGCTTGTTAACAACACTGAAATGCTCTCAGGCTGTGGGCAGGGTATAGGGTGGAAGGATCAGAGCATCCAGGGATTGAAAAGCTTTGCTGTTGGTGTCCAGTCCTCCAGGTCCCACCTACACCCCAGTGAAGACCCTGTGGACTTCGAAGAAAGAGAGTTAACCAAGGTAATATTTACCATGTCTCCTTTTTTTGTCTTCGCCATAGTGGAAGCATAATCAATTACAGCTTTGACATTATTGCTGTCTTACGCATTGTCATTACTCCGTTCCTTATTACTCCCAATGATATCAATTGTTTTATCCTGTGACACATGTCTGTATCCGACCAGTTCTAATCCAAGGTATATGTCTGTGGGCACAGGGTCTGGACCACTGGGCTGTAGATGAAGCTGTGTTGAAATTGGCGAGTGCTTTAATGATGCTTCTTGCTGGAGTAGACTCTGGGGATAACGAGCTAGACAAATAACCTGGCTGTAAGTGGTAACACTGGAATTGGGAATACTGAACATTGGTTTGATACCGATGGGACTGAACTCCAGACTGGACTGGTGACACTTGAACTGAACACTGGGCCAGAACCGGTGGAACTGGACACTGGGCTAGAACCATTCGACGAGAGCTGGACACCGGGCTGGAACCGGTGGTACTTGATGCTGTGGTAGTAGTGGAAGTGTATCTGGACATGGGGCTGGTACCACTGGTGCTGGAATCTGGACGGGGACTAGTGGTATGTGAGCTGGACACTGAGCAGGCCTCAGTGGAACTGGAGAAAAGACAATGATGGAGATGTTGCTGTACACCAGTGGTGTCAAACTCGGGCCCTTCAGCTGCAGTTGAACTACACATCCCAGCATTCACTGCCAAAGTTTTGCTATTAGGGCATGCTAATACAGTGGCAGGGCATGCTGGGATATGTAGTTCCACGGCAGCTGGAGGGCCCGAGTTTGACACAACTGCTGTACACTGAGCAGTACTCAGCAGTGCTGGAGGTATTGCTGTACACTGAGGCCGGGAACCCAGCTACAAGATAAGATCAGCATGTCACCTATGGCTAATTGCCTGTCCGGATGCTGTGAGTCCTGAGAAGAATAGCTGTGATCCCTCCAAGTGCATTATGTATTATACAGGGCGCAGCATACATCAAATCAATAATTTTAATAATACATTTTTCTCTGACATCAATGTAGCTAGTAGAATATATTCTATTCTATATTCATATGCTAGTCATATGACTTGTGCCGTACTGGGGTACCAACCTTATTCCAGTGGCGTAACTAGGGCAGGGTGAGTAGGGTGCGTGCCCTGGGCGCCGTTGGACCGGCGGCGCGGGGGGACGCCGCCAGCCACAGTCCGGCCTGCCCTAGTTAGCCACCAGTGTAGCGCCGACCGCAGTGAGTGCGGTCAGCGCTACACATTTACACAGGACCGGCGCTAGGCTTCCAGCCCCTGTACTGTGCTGCACAGCTGAGCCCGTTCCCTCCCCCTGAGCGCTTGCCCAATAGCGCTAGGGGGCGGGTTCAGGCTGTGCATAACACACGCATCGCCGCCAGCGCTGGCGGCGATGCGTGTGTTAAACAGCAGCCAATGAGAGTCAGATAGACTCTCATTGACTGCTGCAGCACCCACTGCAAGAGCCAGACTTCCGTCCGGCTCCTGCAGTGGGTAATGGGACAGACGTCATGACATCATGACGTCTCTCCCATTATGCTGAGCGCGCCATCCCGGGAGGACTGGCGGGCGACGGCGGCGGGAGCGGTGTCGTGGTCCGGAGCAGCAGCGTGGATTCGGGTAAGTATGTTTTTATATATATTTTTTTAAAAACCTGTCAGCACTACTGGTGGCACAACGGGGGAGGGGGGTGGCTACTACTGGGCGGACCTCTACTGGGGTGGGGGCACAACTGGGGGGGTGGCTACTACTGGGGGCACCATTATTGGGAGGACTTCTACTGGGGGGGGCTATTACTGGGGGCACCATTATTGGGAGAACCTCTACTGGGGGGGGCTATTACAGGGGGCACTTAATCGGGAGGGGGAACCTCAACTGGGGACCGCTACTTGGGGGGGGGAACTACTACTGGGGGCATTATAAAAGGGGCCTACTACTAGGGGCACTGCACTGGGGGGACCACAACTGGGGGCAATAACAGGAAGGACCACTACAGGGACCACTGGATAGGGGGGGTCACTACTGGGGGCCTGCATCAGGGGGACCACTACTGGGGGCACTGCATGGGAGGGGGGGGGCACTACTGCTGGGGGCACTATATAAGGGGCTTACTGCTAGGGGTACTGCGGGGACCACTACAGGGGGCACTAAATAGGGAAGATCACTACTTTGTGCCTGCATAAGGGGGACCACTACGGGGAAAACTGCATGGGGGGGACTACTGCTGGGGCACTATATAAAGGGCACTGCATAGGGGGGGGGGGACTACTATTGGGGGCACTATATAAAGGGCACTGCATAAGGGGATACCACTACTGGGTGCACTTGATTGTGGGGACTGCTACTGGGGGCACTGCATAAGGGGGAACACTACATAGGGCACTGCATTTGGGGGGACCACTACTGGGGGCACTGAGTAAGGGGAACTAATTGGGGGCTGTATAAGGGGGACCACTACTGGGGATACTGTATAAGGGGCTCTACTATGGGCCTGCATAAGAGGGACCATAACTGCATTCTGGAGGTACTGTATAAGGGGTACTACTGGGGTTAAGGTGCATATGGATAGGAATGTTCAGCGTGAAAACAAAGGGATGTGTCATGTTGACACGTCCCATTTTTAAGTGACCACGGCCATTTTTTCCCACGCGCGCACATATTGGGGGGCGGGAGGGGGGCTCCCTTTTCAAATTTGCCCTGGGCATCAAATGCTCTAGTTACGCCACTGCCTTATTCACAAGGCACCCAGTATCTCCCCAAATCATTTATCTAACTTATTCATGTTCCATATGCCTATCATATGCCTATGTGCATTTATTTATATTCTGTTTATTTATACTAATATTAACGCTCTGTTTCTTTTAGGACACACTACATCATCCTTGGGTAGCAGGGATGGCATAGTGGTTAGCACTACTGTCAGCACTGAAGTCATGAGTTCAATTCCTAGGGAACATATATTGGGGCATGGACTGATGTGAATTACTGAAATATACTGTTACTGAATGGACTGATGTGAATTTCTGAAATATACTGTTAAGCCCTGTGGAATATGGATCTCATTCAGAGCCGGACGCTATTTGCGCTCGCTCGTTCAGAAAAAGGGGCTGGCTATTTAAATTGACTGCTCGCTCTTTGTGGTCTGTTGACGCCTCTATGTCTGAACGAGCGTACAAAACATGCGGTCGTTATTTTGTAAAAAACGCCCCCTGGCCGCTCGCATCATACGTCATCTCCGCTATTTATTAGATTAATCGAGTACATCGAAAGGCGTATGAACTGCTCGCTATTCTTGTGGTTGCATTTTCCTACCGCAATCATGCGAGCAGTTCTGGCTAAAAGACACCCAACTGACGTGGTCGATGATGCTGCTTTGTTAATTATGCACACCCTTAAAACGCCCGTTTTGACCGTTTGGCACGCCTGCGTTCGGATCTCCACTCCCCGTTTTCAAGCACCTTCCCCTGTTACCACCCACAAACGCCTCATTCTGTCACTCAAATTAGCAGGCATTCACTATTTTGCGAGCACACGATTTTCGACCGCACTGACTGGTTCGCGCATGCGTACTAAAACCCATACGCATGCGCAGATGTGCGAACATCGCTCGGAGTGAACGAGCGGCCGCTTACGAGCGGCTCTGAATCAGGCCCTAGGGATCTCATTCAGAGCCGGACACTATTTGCGCTCGCTCGTTCAGAAAAAGGGGCTGGCTATTTAAATTGACCGCTCGCTCTTTGCGGTCTGTTGACGCCTCTATGTCTGAACGAGCGTACAAAACATGCGGTCGTTATTTTGTAAAAAACGCCCCCTGGCCGCTCGCATCATACGTCATCTCCGCTATTTATTAGATTAATCGAGTACATCGAAAGGCGTATGAACTGCTCGCTATTCTTGTGGTTGCATTTTCCTACCGCAATCATGCGAGCAGTTCTGGCTAAAAGACACCCAACTGACGTGGTCGATGATGCTGCTTTGTTAATTATGCACACCCTTAAAACGCCCGTTTTGACCGTTTGGCACGCCTGCGTTCGGATCTCCACTCCCCGTTTTCAAGCACCTTCCCCTGTTACCACCCACAAACGCCTCATTCTGTCACTCAAATTAGCAGGCATTCGCTATTTTGCGAGCACACGATTTTCGACCGCACTGATTGGTTCGCGCATGCGTACTAAAACCCATACGCATGCGCAGATGTGCGAACATCGCTCGGAGCGAACGAGCGGCCGCTTACGAGCAGCTCTGAATCAGGCCCTATGTGTGCTATATACATAACGGTTAATACATTAATATGTAATTTCTTACTAAAAGTGTATACCAACACCCCACCTGCATAATTTCACAAGTAGAGGAAGAGAACATTTAAAAAACATGAAATTACTGTTAGAAATTGTCAGTGTTGGAGGTCAGCCGCTAATGAGGTACAGTCCATCTTTTAGCATTCCCCCAGGCAGCAGAACATGAAAAGTACTTGAATGTGAGTTTTATGTTTTTATACTTTCCTAATTTAATAAACTATTTTCAATAATCTGGATGTCAATATTTTATCCTCTTGTTTAATAAGCATGGTGAGTCATCTTTGTGTTCTTACAGAAGTTGCATGTGCATTAGGTTTTGTTATTTTACTGCTACATTTAAGAAGATTATTAGGTTTACAATAACTCTTATGAAATAAGGTTGAAATTGTATTTTGAGATAAGTCAGGGATGAGACTTACTAAAGAGTTAGCTCTCGAGGCAAATCTTAAGGAGCATACACACTGGGCGATAAGGAAAGCCAGTACGATTACGACATCGTAATCGTACCATCGTTCTGGATCACCTGTAGTGTCTGCACTGAATGATCAGATGTTCAGTGCAGACAAAGTCCATCATTCCTGAACATGCCAATCTGTCGTTATCAACAGATTCAACTGCATGTTCAGGCGATGGACAATGTCGGAAACGACGAGCGGGCGTGCACATCACTGGTCGTTTCTGACATAAGAGTGCGCGATTACTGAGCGATTGCACGATTACAATGTCGTAATCGTGCAATCGCTAAGTAATATTGGCAAGTATGTAGGCACCATTAGTGGTGGCAGAAATGGGTATTAAATAGGCAGTGCGAGATATAATTATGAGGGAATTTTGTCATTCTTAAGGCACACATCCACTAGACGATCAAATTGAGCAATTGAACGATAACGATATTGTTAAATAATCGTTTGAAAATCGTTGGTCAGTTAGACATCTATAATCGTACAAATATGTTGTGCAACCTGACAATAACGTCAGGTTCAGCATGTTTGCAGATGATTGATGTGACTTCACTGCTCGTTCATTGTAGGGACATCACAGACAGACTAACGACTGCACGATTACAATGTCGTAATTGTGCAGTCTTTTGCCTGTCATCTAGTGCATAGGTTCTCAAACTCGGTCCTCAGGACCCCACACAGTTCACATTTTCCAGGTCACCCAGCAGGTGCACAGGTGTATTCATTACTCACTGACACATTTTAGAAGATCCACAGGTGGAGCTAATTATTTGACTTGTGATTGTGAGGGGACCTGGAAAACATGCACAGTGTGGGGTCTTGAGGACCGAGTTTGAGAATCTGTGGTCTAGTGCAGTGGTTCTCAAACTCGGTCCTCAGGACCCCACACAGTTCACTTTTTGCAGGTCACACAGCAGGTGCACAGGTGTATTCATTACTCACTGACACATTTTAAAATATCTACAGGTGCAGCTAACTATTTCACTAGTAATTATGTGAGGAGACCTGGAAAACATGCACTGTTTGGGGTCCTGAGGACCGAGTTTGAGAACCTGTGGTCTAGTGGATGTGTGCCTTTAGATGACCTTATGGTTTTGTTTTGACTAACCCTTACGTGCTGATGTTTGTCTTGTTATAATTAGAACAAACACGAGTGGTGATAAAAGCCCAGTGTCTATTTGAAAATGTACTAAAATCCTATGATTAAAAAAAAATGCCCAGTGTCTGGTAACACAACATAATGCCAACAACCTCTCCCCATGAAAGGATTTATACCAGTGGTCCTCAATCTCAGTCCTCAGAACCCCACACAGTTCACATTTTCCAGGTCACATAGCAGGTGCACAGGTGTATTCGTTACTCAATGACACATTTAAAAAAAATCCACAGGAGGAGCTAATTATTTCACTTGTGATTCTAATTATTTCACTTGTGATTCTAATTATTTCACTTGTGATTCTGTGAGGAGACCTGGAAAACATGCAGTGTTTGCGGCCCTGAGGACCGAGTTTGAGAACCTGTGCTTTAGACTATCCCTCCCATGACTCCCATAATCTAATGAGGGTTGTGATTAGCAGGTGAACATGATGAGATTCCTATACGGTACCTTCCAGTTCTATGCACTTACTCTGCCGGGTATGAATGGAGGCTGTACTCGCAGATCTTCTAACGCCAACCAATCCATACCCGCGAAGAAAGGATGATAACAAATTTCTCCATTTACTCCCAGACGGATCTGAGGATCTGTACACAGGAGCTGAAAAGAGCAAAAAAATGCATCTGAAATGACAGTTCAGCTATAATTTGTTCCCTTATACCTACATATTTGGTAGCTATATAATTCATTCAAACAAGAAAGCATTAATCTTTTACCCTAATCAGAGGATGTGCATCTAATTTACACTAAAACTAGGATAGAATATGTCAGTGGTAAAGTGACTCCTGCAGCACTGATAGATCTGGCTTGGAGTTTTCTTCAGCCACCACTTGTATATGAGTGTTAGGTGAAGGGGGCGTGGCCTCTCAAAAGGGGACATGGCCTTAAAGCACACCACCTTTTCTGCCACTGCAGGTGGCCCAGAGTGAAAAGATGCCACGGCATCTATTCAACCGACGGTGACTGTTTCAACATAAGTTTTCCCACCCATGGGACACTGCGGCTCGTGAATTTGGACAGCAGACGTCCATCTGTTTCAGCGGGGTGCCACCATAAGTGCTGGGCACATTTTAGCGTTTCAAAATCGGGCAGGGCGCGTTCTTTGCTAAAACAGCCTAGCGGAAACGCTATAATACAGATAAGTTCTCCATTTATAGCTGAGAATAGAGAATAGGATGTTTATGAACATAACATACTGATTATAGGGACACATTCTTCATGATATTCTTGTAGGTAGTGCTGAGTCCTAAGTATCTACTCACACTGACCTGTTCAAGGATGTCTTCTGCAATAGGACTTAGGTGACAGTCCGGCAACACAGAGACCTTGCAGAAGAGCCCGGGGTTTTCCTGTGGTCAGTTGGAATAGTACCACCCCAAAGGAGAACCAATCTACCCCGGCATCATACTGCTGTCCTGAGAGCATCTGTCAGTAAGAGGAAAACAGGTCACTAGGTTACACGGTATTATAAATAGGAGAACACGACTGAGCAGTGAGCACTGTACAATAGTCACATAAAGGACACAAAGAGGGACAGTACTTCATGAAAGTACAAGGTATCATACCTGCTGATATTTTGGCTGCTGCCTCTGGGAGGGGGCAGCAAGAAGTGAGGAGGGGTGTGTGGTGCAACAGTTTCAACATTGTGGCCCCTCCTTCACTATGCAGTGCTGCAATTCCTGGCATTGTACAGCGAGGATGGCACCACAATGATGGGAGTCAGTGATAATTACATAATGAAGCCACCCATAGCAGACCATACTGTACCATAAGCACATAGAGAAAGTACCAAATATTACTATCACACCACAGACTGGGACAGACAGTAAGCAGGGGCCAGGGTAGGGCAACTCGCTGAAGCTAGCAGGAGTCCCGGGTGGGAACCCATTTAGACACGGTCAGAGGCAATGATGGGGAGGAGACAGTGGAGCAGAGCACTGGTGACATAGGGGTACATTTACTAAATTGAGAGTTATTAGAAGTGGAGATGTTGCCCATAGCATCCCGTCGTTTGTGCATGCGCAGTACAGGGAAAATGCCCAGAGTCTATAACTCCGGCGCTGGCCGCGCACAGCTCAGAGCGCTGCCAAACAGAGAGGAGGGGGCCCGTGACGGAGACTACACACGGGCCCTCTCCTCACTAGAAACGCCCCTGCTTCCAGCTCTATGTCCTTGTCCTGTATTGTCTAGTACTGTAAGTCACTGTTTTCTTTTTCGCTCATTTTTTCATGTACTGTGTAAGGCGCTGCGGAACCATTGTGGCACCATATAAATAAAGGATAATAATATGGTGGTCACTTGGATGCTCTCTGTATTGTATGGCAGTCACTAGGGTGGTACTTCTTCTTGGGATAAGCGCACACCTACTACCATGGCCAAGGTACTGTCATTCTTTTAGTACATGTATGCACAGGCAATATATGTATTTTTATTACCCTAGTTCTGCTTTACAGCCAGCCAGTCATAGGGCCTTATTCAGAGATGTACATTAACCCAATGGTTAGCGCACATCTAAGATGGTGGGTGTACTGCGCATTTGCAGCCCATCGCCTGTGAGTTCGCAGCCTGATTGACAGGCTGCTGTGTTTGAGAGGTGGGGCGGGGACGTTCCATGGCAGCGTTCCCGGAAACTGGGGGGTGTTGCCCATGTTTTCCGGCAGGGATGAGGCCATGGTCTGTGACAACATTTGCGACTGATGGTCGTGATTGTTCCGATGGTGACCCCAGGCTGCGACCTCGGTCACAGCGCTGGGGTCACGCAGATTCAGCAATGACGTGTCTGACACCACTTTCTGCACTTGCTTTTGAAATGGACGGAATTGCACAGCCGCTTGTGTGCGCTCTGCAATTCCGTCCATCACTGAATCAGGCCCATAAACCACCAGGAATGTAAAAAAGCCTGTGATTGAGTGGAATGAAGGGAAATCCCTATTAAATGCAATTTAGATCATTAAGCAGTGACTGTTCATAGTATGCAGGTTGCTCATTTCTTATGAGATTCTTTCATCTTTTATTATTACTAGTGAGCTAGGACACTTCTGTGCGCCCGAATAGGGGGCGTGGCCAAAGAAAAGGGAGCGTGTCTTTATGACGTGTCCCCTTTTCGTGACGCCTGGGGGCGTGCCCGGCACTTACGGACATGCCGGGCAGCCCCCAACCTGGCATCCATTCACCGGCAGTGACCGCTGTGCCGACGTTTTGACCACCCGCAGGACACTGTGACCCGCGGGTGGAGGCAGGCGCCCCGCTAAAACAGCCTAGCGGGACCGCTATTACGGCCACACTGGGAATCATCAGATTGGACATTTTGATCATTTCACATGCTGCATGGTAGTGAAGTACCATCTGTATAATATTATCGCCTTACCTCTGGGGCTATGTACCCTGCTGTTCCTGCAATTCCCGTGACTCCATGAAAGGTGGTCACCGCCAGCCCAAAATCTGCTATTTTAATATAGCCAGCGTCATCAATGAGTATGTTCTCTGGTTTTATATCTCTGTAAAAGGGACATTTTGCATTTAGAATGTGGATCATAATCTGTCATTGCAAACAAGTACCAAGTACTCAATGAAGAAATGCAAAGTATAAGTGAGTAAGGCTAATTTGTGACTGTGGAAACATGCGCCACCTAGAGGATAAATGCCTATTACACCTGGGCGGATCAGGGCAGTCCATATTATGAGGCCAGTACCAAGGACTGTGAAGGGCAGTGCATCTGGGCAGAAGGGAGCAATCCCTCTGGCATCAGTGCCACCTACTGCACATCTGTCTTCTGTGCAGGCGCCAGCACCTTATTTCTCTGGGTGGAGGGTCCCATGCAAATATCTTGCACACAGCTTCCCTGATTTCTATAACAGCCCTGATGAAATGGGTGTGCGCCTTGTAGTGTGGTTGTGCTGCTGGTATAGTCCTAGAATGCTGAGGAAGCCGCTGACAAGTTGTGGAGGCAGGGAAATGTGTTATTGCCGCTAAATGACACCAAGTGGTACCTATATGTGCCCTGGAAGTTTGTTGCACTTGGAGTCCTGCTCCCCCAGGTATGGCTGTATTGTAGGTCTACACCAGCAGCCAGGAGGTGCTGAATCAGGACACCGCATACACTCCCTATGAGAATGACCTGGTAGAGTAACCATTGTATACATTACTAACCAGTTCTTGATGAGTTATACTAATCCAAAGTTTCCCGGCCAGGAAGAAATATAAAATAACTCAGGAAGTAAAGCAACTTACATTAAGGCCTGTATTCAGTTTGAGGCGAAATCCCGTTATCGGCGATAATTTATCGCCAATGACGTAATCTTCACCTGTTTCAATTATCCCCGTATTCAATTTCAAAGACTTTTCGCCGGTGCAGAAAGTCTTTGAAGAAAAAGGGAGATATGTTTTCTCCACTGAATAGGTGGTGAAAAAAAGTGCAGAAATGGGGTTTAGGGGTGCAGGCTTGAAAAAAATAGCCTGCACCCCTGGGAATGTCCCCTAAAAGTAATGTGTGTCCAAAAAAGTAAGAAAAAAAAAATCAGGACACCACAAAAAATTAACTTTAATGGGGGTGAAAAAAAAAATGGGGGACAAAGTTTTAAACTAGTGAAATTGATTCCAGAGGGGTTCCCACGTATGCGGCACGTGTTTTCAATAATGCGGGTGGTAGTGGCAGGTGCATTTTTGAAGCATTTTTAAAAATTATTTTAGTGAATTAAAAATATGCTTACATCCGTTTTCATGTACTCCAAATTTGATGTGTATAGTTATTTTTCACCCAAAAAATAGCTAAATGCTATTCTTCACCCCTTCTTCTCAGGCGCAATTATGCACCTGCGCGGCTATCGAAAAAGCCTGATTACCTTCTGCAGGCAAAAACGGGGGTACCCATAGTGAGCCCCCATGTCTGGACATCTTTAGATGGGTGCCAGGAACATTTCCCGAAAATTCCCTGGATTAATACTTACCTTTCCGGCGGGTCCCGTTTTCGCTGGATCCTAATTGAATACGGGCATAAAGCGGGCACGCGCCTGACACTTTATCCCTGACAATCCTGTGATGATGGCGAAAAGTCTGTCCCCGGACATTTTGCCATCAAATTGAATACGGGCCTAAGCCTGCTTCACTAACAAACAGCTCGATCATGATTAGAGACATGGGGGGTGATTTATTTGGGCACGAGAGTTAGCTAAGTAAAAACCTTGCGCCCAAATTTGGATTACTGCGGGTATGCGCACTCCCGATACCCACGGTATCCAATTTTAAAAAAGTGGTTGCTGGGTTTTCAGAGCTGAAAACTCTGCAGCGCGTAAAAAAAAATTACATTAAAAAAATTATTCTGACCTTTCCGGGGGTCTCAGGTGGTCTCCACAGCTCTCGGTGACCTCCTCTCCATCTTGTCACTGGAGAGGGGGCTGCTGGGAGGCGCAAAGGCTGCTGGAAGATGTAGTTCTCTCAGCGCCAGCTATAGGGGGGAATACACTCACACAGAGGGGCGGTCACACACACCGAGGGTCATACACACATACTCTCACAAACACTTACACACACTCACATACTAACCTTGCTGCAGAAGACCCGGCTCTCGACCTTGGATGAAGAAGACTTTGCTTCGGAAGGTGAGTAATTAAGGACTAATTAAGCCAATTGGAAACTTCTAAGTGCTTAATAAGTCCTCAGGGGGTTGCTGCCACCAGGATCCAAGTGCAAGTCCTACTGATTTCTCCTAAAATTAACGATTCTAGGAAAAATCAGAGCTGGCCACACATCTAAAGATTATCTGTCCAACCAGCCAACTAGTTGAGTGGTTGGAATGAAAATCTGGTAACGTATGGGAGTAATTGATGATTAGCAATTTGCTCCTAAATGCTAGAAATCAGATGAAAATGGTCATCAGACAAGTTTGTTAAATGTTTGATTTAAACAATTTGTTCAAACAACAGTTTTTGTCCAGTTTGGGAGAAAATTTCTGATTGTCATTTGCTTTCATACGTTACCAGATTTTCATTCCAACCAAACAAGCAGTTGGCTGGTTGGACAGATAATCTTTAGATGTGTGGCCAGCTTTACTCTGGAGGTGCGAGAAAAAAAGACGCTGTGATTTACTGCGTCCCATTTTTAGTCCCCTAATTGAAAAGCAAAAAAAACACAGCGACTGCGTAACAAACCTTGTACCGCAAGTTTTTTAAAATTCCCTCCCGCAATTGGATACCCCCATTAATGTTGCTTCACTAACAAAATAGACCATTACATGTGCTTGATCATCCCTAGGGCTGCTAACTATGGGCCTGATTCAGCAAGGATCGCTATTCTGCTAATACGCACGCTATGCAGTTGCTAATATCAGCGGTGAAATCAATTATTTGTAATCGCATTGCGATCACAGCCTGACATAAGGGCTCCCACTTCCCCTTACTCACATCCGTATACTTGGGCAACTTAAACGGTAACATCGAGTAACATCGGACCCATATATACAGATAAGGCAGGTCTGACCTCACTCAGGAATTGCTAACTTCAGCGTACGCTATGAGGCCTCAGGCTGTATATGGCCACGAACTAGATAATTTATGCACGCCCCTGCAATGGCGGTGCAACACACTGGCACACCTGTCACCATCCACAAACTGTGCTTCCTGCCAATCACTCTGCCCTGGGTCTGCGCAGCCTCTGCAAACGCAGTTCCTGTCGCAATTGCTAGTTAGCACACGCGCACTGCGATGCATACACATGCGCAATGCAAATTAATCAACCGATAGCGTGCATATTAGCAACTGCGTTCCTTGCTGAATCAGTCCCTATGTGCTGTGTTTTCTTATAAACCAGTTTATATATATTGTGATAATTATATGAATACCGCTGGTATAATTTTTCATATTGTGTGTTATTTATGTTGAATACGCTTGTGATAATAAATAATGATTGCTAGCGCTTCCTTCATCTTGGTCTGTATTATTTCTTGTATGGGATGAGTAATCGCTATGTTGGAAAGCAGCAGGCAATCAGTAACTTGTACTAAATAAAATTGGTGCCAGGTGCTATACTTTCTGTATGCAGTACAAGTCTGCATTTTCTGTGGGTCATATAGAATATCATTATACTGATCATGGATTATTTTACTCCTTTCGGTAGTTAATACTGAGTATTGCCTGCCCTGCATTCTTGTACTTTGCACTTGTGTAGTTATTCAGTATAAGACAACAAGCTAATGGGAACCAAACATTATCAGCTCCACATATACACCAATAGCATACAGTACTTCCCATGTGCCCAATGTCAGTGGGATAGTTGGGAGGTATCCTATTCCCTTCTGCTGTGCTCTACCAAAGGTGTATGCAGCAGTGACAGGGTGGTAGGTCTACTGGAGGGAGACATAAGGGTAAGCCTACTGCTCCACACCATGGGAGTGTGGCCATGCCCTTCTGATACCCAGCCACGCCCCTCCATTACATGGTCACACCACTGTCCCAATCTTTACACCTTCAGTGTTGGGAGGCAGGGCCATAAGGAGGCAGTTTGAATGGTGCCATGGCACAGGGAGGGTTGCCCTGGGGGCAGATCTGTCCATGTTCCTCCCCCAAGGCAGTACCACCGCAACCTGTGCCCTACCGCATCTCTTGGCTTCCATGCTGTGTGGGGAGAGTTGTCATGATGTCTCCCACAGTGCAGTGGAATCTGTAGTATTGCCCCTCGGAGCATCATTAGTATACTCTGAGCAGCAGCACCCTAGTTACCCGGTGATGATGTTCCCAGCCACCCACAGCCGGATGTGCATATTTATAACTGTATGTGCGTCACTCAGGGGGCGGGTGTGGCACGGTGCACTGGCACCCTGTTATTGGGCAGTTGGGAGGTATGACAATAGCACAGATATCTATTACCTACATATCTGTACTGACCTATATTTAGTAATCATGGTTATAGTACGTAGCACTTAGGGCCGAAATCAATTAGCCGTGAAAAGCCCTATTTTCTCCCTATTCAATTCCAAAACAGGCGAAAACGCGGATAGGCGAATGTATTTGATAACGAAACTAGCAAAAAGGACAGCATGTTTTGGGGAAATCAGTCTGTACCCAAAAAAAGCCTCCCTGACCCTGGAAATCAGTACAGAAGAGTATTAATAGCCCTAATAAGTAGTGATGTTAAATTGAGTCAAATGGCTGTTATATGCATGTTTGCATTAAGTGTGAAAAAATGATATAATGCAATGTTTTCTGAGCAAAATAAGTACCGCAGGTAAATTTGGGGTACATGTAAATGGGTACTAGTATGTTTTGGTGTCTCTAAAGTGAAGATTTAAAAAATCTCCAAAATACACCTCCTGCAGCTTCCTGCAGCCTTATACACCTGTCTCTACCTTATAGCCCCCAAATACTAGGCCCACTTTTTACATTTTTGCCCCCCAAAAAATGAATTTTTTTTGCATAATTAGTCATTAGGAGGTGTCCAAAGGGTTCTGAACCAAGTCCCCACATTTGTACCCCAAAATATGGATTTTGCGGTTCTTTTCTCATGTCCTTTGCTGGAGAAACGTTTTTGCCTGTGAAGTTTTCGTCTAGGTGACAACTCCCGGGAATTGAATACGGAGATATTTTGAAAACAGGAGAAAAGCGCAAATCGGTGAAAACTTTTCGCCGACCGCTGCTTTTCGCCTCTAATTGAATTTGGCCCTTATTGTATCTCTAATTATTGTTTAGTTTTCTAAGGATGTAATTACTTTCATTCATTTACCATTGTAAGAACAGTTACTTCTGGGAATCATGGTATGAACATGGTAATCCCAAAAGTGCCATTTCTTCTATACATAATGACATGAGGAGAGAAAGGTAGTTACCGATGTATGAAGCCCATCATGTGGAAGTACTGGAGACCGGAGACAATCTCTGCAGCGTAGAATCTGTAACAATAGAAATGTAACATTATTGTAATATCCCAGATCCTGTTCTCCATGAGGATTCCTTACATACAGAATTAGTGTTTACATGGAATATATAATAAGTGTGAGGACTGTATAGATTTGCTATCTGTCTGGTTTTCCTCTGATATCTCCTCTCTATCTCACACATATGGGGGGTACACACGGTCAGATTTTCTAGAAGATAAGAACAATAACGATTGTAAAAATCGTTACATCGTTCATATCGTTGACATGTTTGACATGCATCGATGAACGATACGTGTGCCCGCATGTCAGATAACGATATCTGTAATCGACTGTGTTTTCAGTCAGATTTGGACAATTTCATTCATTGAAATACTGTCAGAAATCGTTCATGAAATCATTGGTAAAATCGTTCAAATCGCATATCGTTGATCTAGCAAGTCTGACCGTGTGTATGCACCAATACTTAGTGTAGTGGATTTCCCATTAGGCATGTGCATAGGGGCGCCACCTGCTGGGGGTGGCACAGCAAGCCATTCACTTCGATCAACCCCGCATCAGAGCAGCTGGTGATCCTTTTGTTTATGTACCAGTACCAACAGGAGATGGGGGAGGGGGGTCGTGGGTGGCAAATGGGATCAGTGCAGTACAGGTTGTGCCATATTTATGGGACCATAAGTCACAGATGTAAGACCCTTATAAAGGAGGTGGTGTGAATGTACCAGACAGCCACTGCATAGTTACTATAGCACCAATCTGCTTACTTCCTCCCCCATGGCCAGGCTCTCCTCCTATCTGGTCCCGCATTGTGTACATAAAGAGGTGCAGTAGTTATTACACGGTCTCTGATATATATTGGGCAGTGACTCGGAGGTGGCTATTCAGATGTAGGAGATACACTGTCTGATGGGAGTGTCACATAACTGGTCATACACTCAGATGCTTACATGCTTACATTGGAGGCCATAATCTGATGGAGAATGGGCTCCTAGCATGGGACAAGCATCTACATACACACAAACTGTACATCACAGTCAGACATAGGCTTGTACACCAGGGGAAGGGCTGATACTAGCATTAGTATAAAGTGGCAGACGCAACTATGGCAGAAGATGGTAATGCGGTCTCAGAAGAGTGCGACTGACTCAGCCCCATACTGTGTATATGGGGGATAGAGAGACACAATGTGGGATGGGGAGAGTGTAAGGGAGCTATAGAGAAGGGAAATAAGGACAATGCATGCAGGAGAGAGTGAGCGATTAAATGATGAGTGACCAACAAGTGGGGAGGGGATAACAAATATTGCTCGTGTGTGTGTACAAGTGTGTATGTGTGTGGCTTTGTATGTGTACATGTGTGGTTGTGTGTGTGTATGTACATGTGTGGCTGTGTGTGTGTGTGTACATGTGTGTGTGTACATGTGTGGCTGTGTGTGTGCGTACATGTGTGGCTGTGTGTGTGTATATGTGTGGCTGTGTATGTGAGTGTGTGTACATGTGTGGCTGTGTGTATACATGTGTGGCTGTGTGTGTGTGTGTGTGTGTGTGTGTACATGTGTGGCTGTGTGTGTGTGTACATGTGTGTGTATATGTGTGGCTGTGTGTGTGTACTGTAGAAGCCGTTTTGGAATAAGAATCCATTTTGTATGCCATGTATGCATGGAGGGTGGGTGCACAGGACAGGATGGAGTTAATTAATTGTACAGACCCTGTCATATGTGCACAGAAAAGCATATGTACATATATGGTAAGGTATGCGATTCCAATGTTTAAACAGAGCTATAATCTCACTGCAGATAATGAATACCAGATGTGTTAGACGGAACTTATAAATGTGGGCTGCTCTGTTAAAATAAAGGAGAGATGGAGATGCTTGTGGTACATACAGTTGTGTCCTGTGTCTCCTTCTTTACACACATGATCATATGTAGCCTTTAGCAAACAAGACTCTGTGGGTGACCAAGAACTAATTAATTAATTAGCTCTATAGCTAGTGATCAGATTTGACAACATGGAGATTCCCACTGAGATGCCCAGCAGTATTGACCACAGGACAGAGGATGTGAGATTGTGCTCTGGGGACAGAGTTGCCAAGACAATTTCCCTGGTGAGTAAACAGAAATGTTTTGCCCTCCTGGTAGCTGTGTCCCCATTGCAGTTGATGATCTGTCCTGCTAGAATCAATCCTTGGGTAATTATTGGTCACCCTAAAGGTGTTGTTATTTAAACATGTTATAATCTGTTGTTATATGTTCAGTGAATGATAGGTGAATGTTTAAAGTCTTTTTTGTCTGTTTGTTATGTAACAAACCTGTCCTAATTCTGTTTTTAGAGTAACTTTGATAATAGTCACTGATTTAATTTTAGAAGAGGGCCCCACACAGTGATTTGTTTATGAAATAGAAGAATGCCATAAAATTCCATTAGATTTAGAAAAGTACATCAGAGAAGGATTGGATACATTTACAGAAATGTGTTTTCATGTATTAGTGTCTGAAAGAACAGAAAGGGAGACCTTGTCAGGCAGTGTTTTGAGAAATAGGAGGAACGTTACATCCAGTCAATAGTGTTAATAACCGAGGCAGGAAAAGTCAGTGCGTGGCTGTCAGCCTATATATAAACATTTGATATTCTTGTGCACGAGAATAGTAACCTCTAATAAGAGGGGGGCCATTATTAGGTCTGATTTTAGTCATAAGGGACTTTGACTAAGCTAGACAAGGGAATGTTCTAGCGAAGCTTTATGGGAATCATAAAGCAGGATATTTGATGAATGTTTAAATAAGCTGACACCCCAGATACTGACTGGTTTAAACCTCACAAAAATGAGATATGAGAAGCAGAGGTTAATAAATATAACCTAGATGACACACTGAAAGGTCTGATTGAGAAATGTAATAAACGTGAATAAGAATATGGAAATGACCCCCAGATGCCCACTTAATTAATTATCACTGCAGAGGAATGTTGCGTTTTCTATAACTAGTGTTTTGTTTGTTTTGTTTTTCTTCTCAAAATGTATATTTCATTTGTATTGTGAAGGCATGCTGTGATAGAGTTGCTTTGCTGATGACAATGGAATGCAGGATGTCACAGAAAATGGCTGCCGTGCTGTAACTGAATGTTTGCTTGTGAATGAAATGGGCCCATGTGTATGTGATAAAAGAGAGTCGAGTGAACTTGAGAAAGTAGAGTTGGTTGGAACAATTGTGTTGGTCAGATGTGACGTGTGTGAATGATTGTGCGTAGTGAAGGTGTACTAGGGAATTGTGGAGAAGTTGTGCAGGAATTGAAAGGGTTAATGTGAGTGAATTGCCATTTTTTCATGAGGACGCCCATAAATAAAAAATGTGCATTGCAAGATTGGAAAAAGGATTGACGTTGAATGCATTAGTAACAAAATGCTTTATTTGATATTTTTTATATTTTTTCTGTAACTTGTGAGATCAAAAGAATGCAGAGACATATTGTAATTCTAAAAGAAACAGTAATTATTTTTGATTGCTGCAGAAGGGATTAATAATAGTAAAAGTGATGTAAAATTTCCCTAACAAAATGTTTTATCAGTTCATGATTTCTTTAAACTGTTGAATGATGCATGCTTACAGATTAAGATGTTAATTGTTTTAGAGAATATAGGTAGAATAGGGGCTGTTTAGATATGACTGGACTGAATTAATTAGAAGCAGCCCAGGAATGCATATTGCCAATACAGTTGCGCAGGTCAAGTAAGCTTTAAATGAAACTAAAAAAATCCAATAATCCACTCCAGATGTTCCAAGTTCTGGAGTGTAAGGGAATGTGGTAATATACCCGTTATAGAAGAGAAATTATCATCAGTTGTATAATATCATGAGAAACTGTTAAAAAAGACATAAATTAAGGGATTGATGGATTGATAGGTACTTTCACCCATGGAAATGTCAGGATGTTGAAACTAATTTTGTTTACAGGAATGTAACTAGAATTACACTGACACTACTTAAAACATGCCGGATGTTTTTTGTATGCTTCTAACTGATTTGGTTAAGATACTCAGATCAATATTAAAGTTTAGGATTAAGTAAGATAAACAGAAACAATTTTTTGGGGTTCAAAGCTCCAACCCAACCTAACCAAGAGGGTGTGTCTGGACCCCAAGGGGGGGGGGGGGGTGAGGGAAAAAGTCGTACAAAAAGTGCCTGTACTAAAGATATTTAAACAATTGAGAGGATTTTTAGGTCATATTGTATACTGTATTGTACTTAAAAGGTGATAGACAGCAGGAATTTAAAAGTACTGTAACTTAGTTCTTGTGTTAGCTCTGCTATATTACAGCAGTTAGGTAAGATTGAATCCAGATATCACTTCGTTTCTCATGTATTCAAGAGGAGGGAGGAAATGTACTGTGGGGGGATGATGCTGGCATATGAGAGAAGATCCAGCAGCACAGCATATGCAAATTGGAAGGGTCTGAGCCTGCACATCCCTAATGCAAATACTATATGTAGTTCAGCTAGCAACCACAGGGGACTAGTGAGACACAGGAAGATGAAAATTATGATTACTTTTTTTTATTTTTCATCTTTAATGATAATGATTGTTTTGAATTAATGAAATCTTTTTCGATAAGTTATGTTATTGTAAATTATAGATAGATTATACATAGTTTGTATTAGATTTTTTTTTTGCTGCTTTTCAAATGCCGACAAATTTAGTTTTAAGTAAGGTCAAAAGCACATATCAGAGAACATACCCCAGAAGAGGAACTGCTCCAGCAAACCAAGTTGGCCAAACAGGCTGCAGTAATATACCTACCTGATATTTTGATATTGGCGAGCAGAAACAGCAGAAACATTGAACCTGATTTTAGTAAAAGTTGCAGTTACAGGTTCCTAAGAAGTATGACTTGGAAAGACTTGCACGACTTCGGGTGATGGATGGATGGTTAAGCACCACCTCTGTCTGCCACGTGCACTATTCTCAGTCTGAGCCCATATACTTCATGGAAGCACTCATAAGTTTAGAGATGCTATGGTAAAAATAGCCAAGAAGCACTGGATAGCCCCAGACTTCAGTTAGGCCGCATAAGCCTACCCCTAATCGTTGCACAGCCCAGGAAAAGTGATCAAGGTACTAGAAGAAGAAAGAAAGGAGTACCTCACAGATGTTATTCCTTCCAGAAACGAAAGATTGATTTTATATAGTTGGTTAAGTGTTGGGTATGTTCTGTGCTCAGACCTGTTGTTAAATTGACTATGGTCTTGCAAGGTAGCAAACACAATAGAAACAATAGGAAAAAGGAAAATAAATGACAGAAGTTATTCGTACATGTGAAGTACTTGAGGTAATAGAGAGTGACAAAGGTACACATTTTATTAAAAACATTTTTAGAATGTATCTTGGAGAATCTGAGAATAAATAGGACCCAAAGCAATGATAGAGTGTAAAGACTGAATTATGCAGTCAAATTGAACTATGAAAAGTTTGTTAGAATGTTTATTTTTTAATATGATTGTTAGTCAAGAACTTTCCCAGTGTGAAACGTAGGATGAGAGCTTATAGAATACTATTTAGTATAGCTGTTAGAACAAGATGCGACTTCCTACAAGAGTTACAATATGAGCATAGTAACTTGATTCAATATGTGAGGCATATATAATAGAAACTAACCAAAGTCCACCACCAGGTGTTCTCTTATGTTCTAGATCCCAATTCAGTTGCAGCACCTACAAACTGCAACCAGGTGATTGGGTTGTGATAAAGAAGCATCTAAGGAAAAGTCCTAGGACCCAGTTACAAGGTCCTTATCAAGTTCTCCTAACTACTCTGATGGCAGTAAAGGCGGCAGAAAAGAAAATTTGGATTCGTCTCACACTGCAAGATCATTACATAAGGGGAGTTGGAGTAATTTGAAGTTATGAATTGATATATGTTGCTAGGCCTTAAGCCAAACAAAGGCTTGTGAGGATGTACTGTATACTATGATTCGTTCTTGTTATAGTTTTGTTTCTAGTTTTATCAATATCCATACCTAGTGTAAACAATGGTCACTATATAGAAACTTTAGCCAGACTATTTAATACTGTTACAGATAAAATATGTGATGTTTTTGAAATAATTACGAATGAATTGAAATTCCAGGTGAAGGTTTTGGGACAGTTTAGGCTGATCCTTGAGTATCTCACAGCTACACAGGGAAGTATGTGTAAAAAAAATTAGACCTGTTTGCTGTAATTATATAGCTGATAATTTATCTGACCCGTTATATGTACAGTTAGAGAAAGTTAAGAAATTGAATGACCAGTTTAGGAAGATACATAATGATCCAGAGTATAATATTGATAGTAATGGATAGTTTACACGGTTGAATATGTCAAGTTGGTTCAAGGGAACAGAAGAATAGTTTTCAGGTATTTTCATGTTAATACCTAAAGGATTGAAATTACTAGTCATCTACATGATTGTCAGGATAGATATATGACTAATAAGGAAAATACTTATACTTGATTACTGTTCTAGGTTTAAAGCGTCTAAAGAAATGTCAAAGACAACTATGATCCTGCTACATGGACATACCCAGAACTTTTGTGCAATTTGAAAGACAAGAGAACCATTGCTTTGCAGAGACTTATGTGAACAATGTATGGCAATAATTGAAGGCTTTTGCAAGAATACAGATGAAAAGAAGATACAGGACTATAGGAACTGAGGGACTCATCACCTATGTGGTCTTGAATGGGCACTGCCCCATGCAGCTTCCTTGTTAGGAGGGATAACTTGTTGTGTGAAGTAGGGACCAGCTACATAGGGGGTGGGCCATGGCTAGGTAAGCTAGAAAGACAATAGTATGTAAAATTTGAATCGAAAGGGGGGAATATGTAGAAGCCATTTTGGAATAAGAATCCATTTTGTATGCCATGTATGCATGGAGGGTGGGTTCACAGGACAGGATGGAGTTATTTCATTGTACAGACCCTGTCATGTGTGCACAGAAAAGCATATGTACATATATGGTAAGGTATGCGATTCCAATGTTTAAACAGAGCTATAGTCTCACTGCAGATAATGAATACCAGATGTATTAGACGGAACTTATAAATGTGGGCTGCTCTGTTAAAATAAAGGAGAGATGGAGATGCTTGTGGTACATACAGTTGTGTCCTGTGTCTCCTTCTTTACACACATGATTATATGTAGCCTTTAGCAAACAAGACTCTGTGGGTGACCAAGAACTAATTCATTCATTAGCTCTATAGCTAGTGATCAGATTTGACAGTACATGTGTGTTTTCATATGTGGCTGTGTGTGTGTTTACATGTATGGCTGTATGTGTACATATGTGGCTGTGTGTGTGTGCATGTGTGTGTGTACATGTGTGGCTATATGTGTGTGTACATGTGTGGCTGTGTGTATGTGTACATGTGTGTGTGTGTGTGTGTGTATATGTGTGGCTGTGTGTATGTGAACATGTGTGTGTGTACATATGTGGCTGTGTGTGTGTACATGTGTGGCTGGGTGTATGTGTACATGTGTGTGTGTGTGTGTGTGTGTGTACATGTGTGGCTGTGTGTGGTTTCTGGCCTGACTATATCTTCTTTTCTATCTGTAATGTGGTTGTGCCTTATGGAACACACAATGTGGTGATCAGTGGTGGCCAGTGCTGGTATAGTCAGTAGGGTAAATGTAATGAAGGCAGTGTATGATAACTGTTCTGCCACTGCATGTATTACATAATGTATCTCATTCCCCACACTGTAAGCTCCTATGTCTCACATTGTCCCTCGCACATAATTACACAGAGGCTCACGTCAGCTCATTGTTGGATCTTACCTTGCAGCGTCCATCTCAAGACAGCCTCTTTTCTGCAGGAGCTTTAGTAGGTCTCCGCTGGCATACTCCATGATGATACCTAAATGCTCCTATCCCAGGACACAGACAAAACAGTCACATATGTGCTATTTACTCTAGCACAGTCATTTATTCTCCAGTTACCTGGTCTGGGTGCCCAGAGCCTACAGCAGGTACCATACTCTCCACCATATTACACAGTGACAATTACTGTATGATATGTCGTTTTGAGGCATATTGTAACGATATGTTGTACAGTGTGTATGCTGTTGGCCGTGCTGCATGGTCAGTCAGAAGATATCATGAACGATCTGGTGCGCATCGTGTAGTGTTTACAACCAACCGGGCAACCAGGCGATATGTCATTCTGATTTGGCTTCTGAAGACGCCTGGTTGTTCTAGTGTGTACAGGAGCAATGATAAATCATATACAAACCTCACATTAATTTGTTCCATCGCTTGAAGAATTACACAGTTTGTACACTCAGTATCGTTTGTTCTGGGAAGAAGGGACATCGGGACATTAAAGATATTTTCAACGATGTTAAGCAAAATCGTGCAGTGTGTACACCCAACCAGAAGACCATAAGATATATTGGTCCAATCTTTCCTCTATCGACATCACCTGAACTACCAGATATCTATACAATGATCGCATAGTGTGTTCAGGAGAAAAGACTAATTGGATACAATCCTCTGACATGATATATTGTGCTGTCGTTTGGAAGATTGCATCGTGTGTACGGTATTTATTGTTTGTTCGGGGATGTAGGGAAAGTGAATGACCATCGCGTCATTTGCACGTTGTTCTGATGTGTATTATGGTAATACCTCGGTCTGGAATGTCAGGTGGCTGTGCATGAGGAAGGGGCTTCCTGATGTAGCTTGCAGAGCTCTCCTCTCCATCTCTGCGCTGCCCACTTCTCTCCCTGACATCCCAATCTTCTCCAGGAGCTTCATGGCGACGTTCTTCTGTGTCACCCTGTCATATGCCAGCAGGACCTGAATGTGTCAGAGATATAGATATATCACAGGGTGGGGAGCACAAATGGCCGTTCCAGTGTATAATGAAATATTATGAATATAATTAATGAGGATTATTTGCACTGTGAATACTTTCCATATATCAGACATTAAAATGAGCTCCTAAATGTGATGCAGGTGGTGACATCAGCTGCTTACATAGGCTGCCTTCAGTCCCGCCCACATTCATAACATTACCTATGAGGAAGACGCCCAACCAAGGGGGACTCTCAACCTAGATCTCTGTTTCCATCTTTTGAACAGTGAATCTAATGCCTGTAGTGCCACTAACTAGCCCAGTCTGCAGGATATCCCTGACCACATAGCTCTTTCTGAGTAATATAAGTGTTGGTAGTGGCAGGAGGAACAGTGTAGTGAGAAACAGCTGCACTATCTATTCAACAGCATAATTATTGCTGGGAGAGAAGCCTTTCCATTTATATTTATAGAAATAAGTAGAGTTTGCATTGTAAGTCTTTAAAGTTAATTCAAGTCGACTCAAAGGAACATTTGAACTCACCCCCCTCACGTCTTACCCTGGACATGTGGATTTTTGTACACAATCCTATGGTCCAGTGAGCAATAATCTGCAAGTCCAATGGGACCACTTGTAATTGAATTAACCCCTTTGTATTTAAAATCCATGTCCAATCTTATAGGATGGCAATGATGGAGCCCGTCCATCACCAAAACCTACTGCATTGCCACCTCTTCAGGCTATCATTCCCCAAGCAGAGCTCAGTGGTAATAACTCACTGGGGAAGGAGACCTCTGGGGATAGTGATAGGTCCCCTGACAGAGAAGGGATTCCCAGCTGGTGTCACTGCAGTAACCTCACATATGTGTTTCTTATGTAATGTGAGAAATGCAGAGGGGTCTCCTTTTCTGATATCTCTTACCATGGTCTCTGATTGGCTGGTCACACAGCAACATGACTAATCACTGCCACCAGAAGCCAGTTATGGGCACAGGTGCCTCTCCGCATGTTGGTAAACCTTTTGGTTGGCTTAGATTGCCCAAGCGCTATATCTTTATTTCACAATACAGGGGGGTGAAGGAAGAAAGTTATCCAGCAGAATTGTCGGAAGCAAGACAACATCTACGGTAACTTGGCCCTTCTAGTCGCTCCATGCCATGGTGTGACCCGGTAGCACTAAGCGTCTTTTTGTGCATCTTTTTACCTTCAAATGTCTTATTTGCACAACGATGCGACTAGACAGCACAGGCAGCTTCTGCTTATTACAGTGATATGCAGCATGTCTATATTCTGTGTGTGACTGTGGGTGTATCTGTATGCGAAATGCTATGTTACAGTGTCAGTGGCTGTAACACTGTAATTTAGCGTTTATCATGCAGATACACCGGCAGTCACACACAGAATATAGACATGCTGCATACTCATTGTAATCGGCAGAAGCTGCCTGTGCTGTCTAGTCTCATCGTTGTGCAAATAAGACGGATTTGAAGGTAAAAAGATGCACAAAAAGACGCTCAGAGCTACCGAGTCACACTGGGCTCCCGCGTTATGTGTGATGCGACTTGTAGTGCACGGAGGAATGATGTATGTGGGCTCATCTGTATTACTTAGGTGATACACATAAGCTAATTGCAGTATGTGTTTCTGGTGTTGGACATATGGAGTTTGCTAGTAATACAGACATATGACTGAATGGGCATACTTGGCCAGCCGGTACAGATGGGTCACTATTCCTGAGTGACCGTACTTCACCAACCGTGAGGTATATAGGAATCACCTCTTGTTCTTACCAAGTCCTCTTACTGTTGTAAAAGGCTACGTCACTGCCACCACCAGTCTCCTACAGCGTCACTGGAACCACTTGCTGTACATCAGTTCTACTTTGGTAGTGAACAGAGAGCAAGTTCGGAGACACTGGACTCAGGACAGTCAGCAAATAGATAGGCATTTGGTGCATATCAGGTAGTTGCAGGCATCTTGGCCACACCCCTTTCTTTGATTAAAAATATTTTACTTATTTCTTGAAAACTTATGTAAAGTCTAAACTGTGGGATACGTACTGGATGCCGTCGCTCGGGATCCCAGCAGTCAAAATCCCAACGCTGGCATCCCGACAGGTAACCCTCCCCCTCAACCTACCCTAACCCTAATTCCCCGGTGCCTGAACCTATCCTCCCCCTAGTGCCTAAATCTAACTTCCCCCTCCTACACCCTAAACTTAACCCTCCTCTCCCTAGTGCCTAACCCTCCCCATAGTGTCTAACCCCAACCTCGCGATTCTGGCGGTCGGGATGCCGGCATTGGGATTGTGACAGGTGTCGGGATTCCGACGCTGGAATTCTGAGTCGGCATTCCCTGTGTTGGGATACTGAACATATCCCGGATCCGTAGATATCAAACTATTTAATAACTGCAGATAAGAAAAATGCTTAAAATATCAGTAAGTGATTTAAAAAAAGTGATTTAAAAAATAAAAAAAAATATTTGCTGCCACTCGTGTAATGAGTGTCTCTATGTCTGTAAATAAGCAGTATTCAGTTGCCACCTATCCAGGTGGTTCCCATGTATAATGGTGTGAACAGTATACTTCCACATATGTTATACTCGATCAAAACATAACGGTAAGTTTTTTGTACAACTCATTTATGCTACTGTTTGAACTGTGATGTAATTTAGGTTTGTGTATTGTGTGGTGCAGTGAGTACATAGATGCTAGTACATCGTACACAGCAGCACTGTGCCTGCAAATACCAGGCTACATAATATTGTGCCATGTCATTTGTGGAATGACAATGACACTCCCACGATGATCCTACTAGAACGATCAGATTCGTGCATACACAACAAGTGCAAGGATAGTTCCCCTCGGAGCGCCAGTATGCTGATCTCTGCGTGTGCAGAGGGACTAATGAGGGACCTAAATGACATCTGAAGCAGGGGGACTGATAGCCCCGACAGGTAAGTATTTTTTATATTTACTAACCTACTACCCCCCCGTAACCCTAACCTCCCCCCCATGTGCCTAACCCCCCCCTGTATGTGCCAAAACCTAACCTCCCCTTCCCCGCAGCCTAAACCTAAGTCTCCCAGGGGGTGCCTAACTCTAACCTCCCCCCGGGGGAGCCTAACCCTGACCCCCCTTTCCCGTAGCTTAACCCTCCCAGGGGGGTGCCTAACCCTAAGTCCCCCCCGGGAGCCCCTAAACTAACCATCCCCCCCACGGCTGTCCGCGCCCGGCTTACCTTCAATCAGTGTGCCGGACATCGGGCTCCCGGCGTAGGTAAAATGACAGGCGTCGGGATTTTGACGCCTGTCATTAGACACCTGCCGGGATTAGACAGTCGGGAAGCCGGCAGTCGGCATTTCGACCGTCGGCTTCCTGACTACATCTCCAGTATCAGCCTCAATGACATATACAGACAACTATTTTTACAATGATTCTCCCTGAAGAAACTGCTAGATGATATGGGTACCATAGTCACATGTGCACAGGCGGTGTAATATTGCACAGGCGGTGTAATATAGGTACAGAGCTGTCTTACAGTCACCTATAGGGAGCTGTCCTTTATGGTGCAGAGTATAGTGCAGATATTTATGCTGTACTGTAGGTACAGAGCTGTCATACAGTCACCTATAGGGAGCTGTCCTTTATGGTGCAGCGTATAGTGCAGATATTACTGCTGTACTGTAGGTACAGAGCTGTCTTACAGTCACCTATAGGGAGCTGTCCTTTATGGTGCAGTGTATAGTGCAGATATTACTGCTGTAATGTAGGTACAGAGCTGTCTTACAGTCACCTATAGGGAGTTGTCCTTTATGGTGCAGCGTATAGTTACAGATATTACTGCTGTACTGTAGGTACAGAGCTGTCTTACAGTCACCTATAGGGAGCTGTCCTTTATGGTGCAGCGTATAGTGCAGATATTACCGCTGTACTGTAGGTACAGAGCTGTCATACAGTCACCTATAGGGAGCTGTCCTTTATGATGCAGTGTATAGTTACAGATATTACTGCTGTACTGTAGGTACAGAGCTGTCTTACAGTCACCTATAGGGAGCTGTCCTTTATGGTGCAGCGTATAGTGCAGATATTACTGCTGTACTGTGGAAGTGAGCAGCCAGGTTGGATGTGTGGGGTGTGGTGCAGCGTTTGCATCATCGTGGCCCGGTCCCTGCTATACAGAACCACAATTCCTGTCCCTGTAAAGCTGGGGGCGGGTGTTGGCGCAATTCATCATGAAACGTGTCATCAAGATGCCCAGGTCACTTGGGAAGTGGGCAGGACAGACAGCAGTGATCCGTGTTTGGGAGACTCACCTACCCTACCCGGAGTCTGGGAGAGCCACCGAGATTCAGGAGTCTCCCAGGCATCCCGGGAGAGCAGGTAAGTATGGTACAGCTAAATCTACCTAGTAATGTATTGGTTTAATAATCACATATTTGCAGAAGGTTTAGATGGTTTCTGATTGGGAGAAAATGACTGTTACAGGTTTGCCATTTTATTATATATGGAATAATGTATCTATTTGCATCTGCATTAAGATACTACATATACTATAGTAACGTCATGGAACTTACTACTCCGAAGCTGCCCCGGCCGATCTCACGTCTGATCTTAAATCTCTTGTTGGAATAAGAGGCGTCACCGGGGCAGGCTGGTGAGACGCTGCTTGGTCCTTGGGGAATAAAATAAGAGACAGACAATTAATTTATTGTTTAGCAAAACTGTTATAAGGACACAGTAAGGTGATGGTGATGATTACTGCACTGGGATCATTGGGAACACTAAATAAAGTGCATTATAGGGCTCTTTTACAGCTAAAAATCAGTCAACATTGATGTTGTGTTTCGACGGCTAAATCACAAATTAATAACACTTAAAATTCAATACAAAAAAATTGTCTGCTAGTAAATGTGTGATTTAGCCCCTGAAACACAACATCAGTGTTGATTGAATTTTAATCGAATAAAATTTACCTTTAATAACATTACCCGGTATAGTTACTTGGAAACACCAGAGCTTAAGTTTACTAAAATTACTAAGGGTGGATTTTAATCGATTTATAATGACAGTGTAACGTAGCATTTTGCATGCAGGTACACCCCCTCTCACACACAGAACATAGGCATGCCGCATTCATTTTAAACAGTAAAAGCTGCTTGTGTGTCCCATTTGCATAGCTGTGCGGATAATATGCATTTGAAGGTAAAAAGTCACACGAAAAAACAAAACAGCTACCGAGTCTCACTGCTGTCACGCTTTATGTAATGTGACTTGTAGCGCACAGAGGATAGACGTATGTACACACATCTGTATGTAAACTATTATAACCCCCCAGTTCCTAAGCATAGGCAAATGCAGGGGGGTCAACTTGAGGCACAAGATGATTGAGCGGTCCCCCCTGTTAACCTGACTTTTTTTTTTTTACTGAGTTTTGCGCTGATGTCCTATTTGTGGTGCTACTCTTATGGAGAGGGACAGGGGTCTGCTTGTGCAGGATCACTGTCTCCACCTCTAGTGTGCTGCAATGTTGTCCTGTCCCTGCACATAGAGAATAGAGTAGACTGGAATGCAAACAAGTATGTCATATGTTCCTGTATCTTTCTTCTCACGGGCCCTGATTCAGAGCCGCTCGTAAGCGGCCGCTCGTTCGTTCTGACCGATGTTCGCACATCTGCGCATGCGTACGGATTTTAATACGCATGCGCGAACCAGTCAGTGCGGCCGAAAATCGTTTGTTCGCTATATAGCGAATGCCTGCTATTTTGAGTGACAGAAGGAGGCATATGTGGGTGGTAACAGGGGAAGGTGCTTGAAAATGGGGGTGTGGAATTAGATCGCAGGCGTGCTTAAAGGTCAAAACAGGCGTTTTAAGGGAGTGCATAATTAATACAGCAGCGTCATTGACCACGTCACTTGTTTTTTTTTACTTCGAACTGCTCGCAAAATAGCAGTTGAAAAAAACAGCCACAAGAATAGCGAGCAGTTCATACGCTGTTCGATGTACTCGATTAATCTAATAAATAGCGGACATGACGTATGGTGCGAGCGGCAAGGGGGCTTATTTTTCAAAATTACAAACGCAAGTTTTGCTCGCTCGTTCAGACTTAGAGGCGTGAACAGACCGCAATTAGCGAACGGTTTATTTGAATAGCCACCCCTTGTTTTAGAACGAACGACCGCAAATAGCGAGCGGCTCTGAATGAGTGCCTCTGTCTTTTATTTGTTTTCTTGCCTTACCTACTATTCTGTCTGTGGCATTTTCTATTTTTTTTCCATTGTCTATCCATCCCCTCTCTGTGCCAGCCTCTCTGCCCTTCTCCTGTCTGTGCCAGCCTCTCTACCTATCCCCAGTCTCTTCCAGCCTCTCTGCTCATGCTCTGTCTGCTAGGCTCTCTGCCCACGCTGAGTGTGCCAGCCTCTGCCCATGCCATGTCATTTTGGATATTGGAGATGTCCTGATTTTGAGGAGTTAATTGATATTTGAGCAAGCGTATCTGTGTGTGCCTGAGTCTGAATATGTATAAAAGAGCTACGGTGCAGCAGCCTCAGCTTTCTTCCATGCCAGGGCCTGTTGTGGTTCGTATACAGATTCAGTCGCACACAGATATAAGTGTCACATATAAAATAAATCAGTGCAGTCTCCTGAAGCGTTTTGTCATTTTTTGAGTGAAAAAGATTTTTAAAAAATTCTTTGCGCACACGGAGTTGCACAGGACCTGGCGTCTCACGCCGCATGGCATATTGAGTCTAGGTGTATGAGGACACATCTGTATGTTAATACTTAGTCCATTGTGACAGAGATATTAGCCACAGTATTGTTCCATTGTGTGTTATACAATTTCATTATGAAGTAAAAGGAAATGTGACACTTGGGATGTAGTCAGCATCCCGGCTGACGGGATGCTGATGGTCTAAATACCGGCGCCAGAATCCCAACAGCAGTCGGGATCCCAGCTACAGAATACAACCATCGGCATCCCGAAGGTAAGTATCGGGGATTAGGGGGAGGATTATGGTTAGGCACAAGAGGGGGGTTAGGGTTAGACACTAAGGGGGAAGGGTTAGGTTTAGGGTACAGGGAGGGGGGTTAGGTTCAGGCACTAGGGGGGAGGCAGGGATGGTTCTAGGGTAAGGCTAACAGGGCCATCGTCTGGAGCGCTTACCCCTAGAGGGCGCCAAAAACAAGACGAAAGTCTTGGCATCGGTGGCGGCAGCAGAGCTTATCAACTGCAACCGCCGCCCGTTATTCCCTACGCTGCCCTTGCCCGCCGCCAGCATTGCCCTCCTGTAACTGGTCGGTATCAGACTGTGAAGCTGAGCAACAATGGGCTAGGGACGGGGATGCCTGATGACTCCTGGGATCTTAGCCAGTGGTCCGAGGAGTCATCATCTGTGGTGTGGTGGTGTAACATATAAAGGGCTCTACCATGGCATAATGTGGAAAAAGGGCTCTACTGCGATGTAACATGTTTTAGTGAATCTACTGTGGTGAAACGTGTATAAGAGGCTCTACTGTAATGTAACGGGTGCAAGGAGTACTACTGTGTGGTGTAATGTGAATTATGGACACTACTGTGTGGTGTAATCTGAATAACCAACACTACTGTGTAGTGTAATGTGAAGTGGTACTATTCTGTGGCCTCGCCTCTTCCCCACAAAGCCACGCCCCTATATTTTTGGCGCGCACCTTCGGCGCGCACTGTCCCTCTTGCTGGTTTGGGGGTTCCAAAGAAAGCTTTGGCCTGAGCTCCACAAGGTCTACAACCGGCCCTTGGGGAGGTTAGGGTTAGGCACCACAAATGGAGGGTTAGGGTACAGAGAGGAGGAGGGTTAGCATACCGACCAACAAGTGTCAGTATGTTAACCATCTCGGGATCCAGACTATGGCAATCCATACCCAACCCGTGACACTTTAATTGTTCTGATGAATGGTTGGTTGGTTGGTATACGGCCACTGGTGATTTACCTTAAGGTGGGTCTGATTCCAGGAATGGATGATGATGATGTTGTATAATCTAATCATAGGTCATCACTTCATACGAGCAGTAATTACATCTACCAGCGCTTATGAATGTAAGGTGACTCCCTTAGAACCAATTGCCAATTTGCATATTTATTTTGGCCTGGCATATTTTTACATTGTATTTCCAGAGAACACATGGGCCAAGCTACAATGTGGCATAATGCCCATTCCTGCATTCACTTTCAGTAAGGGGGGGAAATCCTATATTTTTAGAATGCCTAAAATTTTGTACAGGACAGACCACTTATCTTCAGGCTAACAATGATATGTATTGGCAGTGTAATCAGTTGTCTAGCGTGGTCCCATGAGACGTGACCACACCAGGCGGGGCTTTCTTTGACACAGTCGCATCTGATGTGTCAGTGTCAGAGGAGCCTGCCGGCAGCCACCTGTCTCAGTCCACCCAACTGGCCCCTCAGTTACCATAAAATCTCCCCTCTTCCTCCTTCCAGCCTAAAAGCATCGCCCAACCGCTGGTGCAGGAGATATCATTTAGTTACCCTGCTTTAACGTCATTTATCCATACTTTGATGCAATATTTCTGGAATCTACAAGTCAGAGTGTAGGATAAGGATACAAACAGTACAAGGTAATAAGGGTCTCTGACTGCACTTCCTAATCACAATGCTCTGCTGCCTATTCCTAATCTGAGGGTCCCCCCCTGAGAATATAGAGATTCACTAGTAAATGGGAGAATGTGGTGCTGATTACAAGTATTTTCCCTGGTCATTGCTTTCTATCAGGGAGCAGCGATGCAGAGAAATAATGCTATTGGCATAACCAGTGTTGTCTGAAAGGAGTAGTACTCTAAAAGACACTTGTATTTAAATTTAGATATATATTGGTATACAATGATACAAATGTATTTAGATAAAAAGTTCAGTGTATGTAGTGTTAAGATGGGTACACACCTATACTATCCTCGGCCCATATCACACAATATCGTGTGATCAGGCTAATGATTGTATAGGTGTGTAATGCTCCTAGAACTGTCGGGATCGGGAGGTCACATCTTATGGGCTGTTATATATTTGTCAGCCCTGACCTCCCGATCCCATAGAAGCCCATACACTGCTATGTCTGCACAGTGTGTATTGGGCTCCAAGGCAGCTGGCGGGGTCACGCTGGGGACACCCTACTCGGCTGATCAGGAGAGTTTAATCTGATTAGTTGCTGATGGAAAAGGTGTGTACTCATCTTATTTCACAATACACACAATAAAACAGTCATTACCAGCAGTATAGCGGCGTATAAAATAAAATTAATTAAACAACTGTAACCAGTAAAATGTGGTGGTTTTATTAACTAATATGCATATTTATTAATAAAATTATACTGAATCAGGATTGAATAGTCATCATATACCTAATTTGATAATATAAAAATCAACAATTTAAGGGACATTTTGGGAATATATATTAGCCAGTTAAGTGGTTAAATCAACAACAACAAAAACAAGCAGAAAGACATTAAGCAAATAAATGTAGCAACAAGTGACCTTCATTAGGGCAGCTCATATGTTACATGTTTCTTAAACAGGCACCACCTTCCCCTCTGTACCTGGTCTTGGCTGATCTCCTTCAAATTCTTCAGACACACTCGCTGCGCTCTTCCTCTTCTTTGCCAGGGACTCTTCCGATCTGTGTTTTCTCTTCCTGGTTTTCTTTACTCTCCTCTTCTCTTGACCATCTTCAGGACATGGCTTCTTCGCTTTCGGCTCCATATTGCTCCTCTTTCTGCTCCTCTTCCCTCCTGCCATCTTCTCTTTCCTCTGTGCCGGCTCTATGGTCTCCTTATTGCTCCTCTTTCTGCTCCTCTTCCCTCCTGCCATCTTCTCTTTCCTCTGTGCTGGGTCCATGGTCTCCTTATTGCTCCTCTTTCTGCTCCTCTTACTTCCTAATGTCTGCTCTTTCCTCTGCATTGGGTCCTGCTTCTCCACACTGGGCTCCGTCTTCTGCAGCAACGTCAGTTGGATCTTCTAACTGCCGCTCACAACTTTGAAAGTAAACAACTCTGTTGCCATGACAACAGGTGCATGAGGTCAGGCCATGGTTTCATGTGATGTCACCTGCTTGTTGCTCTCTCACATGCACTGTAATGTATGTATTATCCATGAGGATACGTATTTGATGGGTAGAGAGATTTGTGGATGGAAAGTTTTATTTTTAATATTTTAAAGATGTCAATGTAATTCACACATTATTTATGCCTTACTTGAAGTGCTTCCCATGTTCATATTCCTTCTTTATTTTTATAACTGCAGTAATGGAATATAGGTAAAAATGTACATATGTATATAAATTGCCAGCATGGTAACTAATTCTCCAAGATAATGCAACAATGAAACATTAATTGGCAAAACTTGGAGTAACACAGTGAAAGTTATATTGGGGGGAAGGGGGGGGGGGATAATTTGCGGCTATTTTTAAGGTGGTAATAAGAAATGGTAATGTTTATGGAGATTCATAAGTGCCTCATGTAAGAGGCTAGTCATACACCTCATGGGGGATGCATGCCAAATTCTATTGGTAACAGCATTCATAGGCGATTGACTTATTGGTTGATTGATTGATTAAAAATGAGTTTGCATATATAGAAGCTCAAGAGACATATTCCTAATTTTTTGTCTAGTCAACACTTCTCCATCTCCACACCTAACATTATTCCCTTATAGCAGAGTGGTCGTCCTCCTCTCTGTCCCTGCATCCCCATTTCACTTTACACATCTAAAATGATGCAACTTATCCTGAGTGTCACCTCACCATGACATATATTACTAGCCTGGGTGCCGGTTTGGCAGCTTGATGTATGACTGTGAGATTATACTGTAATAGCACAGAAGCTCCAATTACCCGAGGCGTGCATAGTAACTTCGGTGTGTAAAGTGACAGACTTACATTGGAATTAAATAATTACATTTTATGCTAGTTTGTGTTAGAGTATTTAAGTATGTGATGACATAAGGTGCCCATTTACCAGGAGAAGAAGGCCTACTGGCCTGTCCTCTGTCAGATTTGGCTTAGATGTGTGTACCATCAAATGCCGGCTGGTTGGCTGGCTTCAGTGGCACTTGGAGATGACATCATCTCCAAGGGTCCACTTCCACGCCAGAAGAGCCAGGTCACTGCAGACTCGGCTCTTGTGTGAATGGCGCTGACTCGGGAAAATCTTGGGTCGGCGCAGCTAAATTCCGGGTCTGATCCGGTTTGGAACCCAGTTCCAACCTCCGGGTTGGACCCGGAATTTAGATATAAAAGCTGTATAAGTATGAATGGCTGGTTCTCTGATCTTCCATTTTACATCAGTTACCTGTCACCTGTGAAGCCTTTATGGCCCCCTTTTTATATGCAATTGAGCTGCTCGTTGTGTGATTTAGCCAATCACTTGGAGAGATGGGCCTGCCACAAGTGCTGCTACTGATAAACAAAAACTTTTTTTAAAGATGCACTATGTGGTCCAATGATGTCATGGGGCTGCCGGCCTATGGGAACACTCCGGGCGAGTCCTATGGTCAGTCCACTTCTGTATGTGAACAAGGGAAGAACCAGAATCATAGAACAAAGTGAGGGCACATATTAATGTGTTTGTTTTTATTTATTTATTTATGGAAGGAAAAACACTACAAACAAGTTATTGACATATGTACATAGAAAATCAGCACCACAACAGCTGTTATACATAATAATGATCAGTATATTACAGTATATTACATCACAGAACATGTCCAAAAATGTCATTAGCACTACAGAAACATAAGTTTCAAAACCTGACATGGATTATAAATACATGTACAATAATAAAATGTAATTTATAATAAGACATCCAGAGAACAGCCGTGATAGATAAGAAGAAAAGAAAAAAGGGGAATGATGTCTAACACTCACCCGCTAGGCAACACTATGGGAGCATCTCCCAAAAGAATTTGGGTCTCATACCATTGAGTCAGGCGCATACTATGGTGGATCTGGCATTATGTGGAAACTGGTAGAGTAGCTATAAGGCTTTACCATGTGTCAAAAAAAAGAAAAGGCGTCTTTTTCTCTTTACCGGACATAGGGCCTGATTCAGACCCGCTCGCGAGCGCTCGCAAGCGGGGCGATGGTGCCCTAGTGCACATGCGCACGACGGAGGAAGCTCCGTCGTGCGCATGCGCGAGACCCGAATAGCGATGGCCAAGCCGTCGCTATGGGTCTCGCACCAAAGGGGGCGTGCTGTTCGATGGTGAGTGACAGCACGCCGCCTTTGGTGGGCGTGCCGGGGGCGTTGCTGCCCAGACGGAGGCGTTTTCATGGGAACGCCTACCGTCTGGCGCCGGCCCCACTGACATCACTAGTGATGTCAGTGGGAGTGCTTTTTGGCTCTGATAGAGCCAAAAGCACTCCTGGGCTTGCGGCAGCGAGACCCTACCGCAGGGTCTCGTCGCAAGCCCAATGGTTGTGATGGTCTTGACCATCGCGATCATCTTTTTGGCCGCTCGCATAAGCTGTGGGTGGTCACCCACAGCTATGCGAGCGGCCAGGAGGTCGCTCCAATTTTAGGTAGAAGGGCCCTGATTCAGAGCGAGCGCTCTTGTCAGAGCGTCCGGCTCTGAATCATGCCCATAGTTTCCACCCAGTCCATTCGAAAGATAAAATTCAGCTTCTCCTTATATAATTGAAAATTGATTGGAATTGGGTGTACCCATTCTTGTAAAATGGCCTGTAACATAATAATTTCCTGCTACCCGGAGTAAGTCTCTGTCCCCTTGGAAATATACCCAGAACAGCCCATACAGGGGTGAAAGGCACATAGTTGTCCAAATGAGTCTTAGCATCTCATCTTACTCGCCTCCAGAAGCCCTGGACAACTGGACATTCCCAAAGGCAGTGATAGAGATCCACCTCCTCCCCTGCACATCTAGAGCAAGTGTGAGAGTCAGATAGACCCATTCTACATCGCCTGTGAGGGGACAAATAGGTCCTATGATATATGTTTAGGAAAAGCTCATTATATGCACTGGCGGTCAGTAATGACCGTGATCTCATCAATCTATTAAATCATTAAAAGAGAGAGTTGGGAATTGTGTCAGCCATTGTTGCATTGCCTATCTAACCACATTGTGATCTAAATCTTCACTAAGAAATTTGTAGTAGATAGATCTGGCCTTATGAGTAGGTTTTGATCTAGAAAAACATTGGTCTAGCGGGCTGTGCCAGTCAGCTGTTGAAAATGCCCGCACTACAGAGGCTGTATAATGCTGTGCCTGGAAGTAAGCTAAGGATAAGCCCGCGGGGTCTCAAATTTCTCTGTTGCCTCGTGGAACATCAGGGGCCACCTCATTTTTAAGTTCAGCACATGACTTATATTGTGAACGCCCCCCACCCTCCATATCGTAAAATGATAAGCTGCCTCTCCCTTTTGAAAGTCTAAATTGAGCAACAATGGGAGGTGGACCGATTTCTGAGCATTGAGGCAGAGCTTATGTTGCAATATGTGCCAGAGGCGTCTAGTAGTCGTTATTAAGGGGTTGTCACGGACTTCTGGTGAAACTTCCTGGTCATGAATATGTAGAAAGTATTATAAGGCCATTGTAGGAAGGAATTGTGATTCAAGGAATGTGTTGGCGTAAAACCTCCTGATCATGTAGCCAGTCAGCCAAAAACCTCATCAAGAAGGAATGATTGTAGACAAGAATGTTAGGAAAATTGATTCGTTAAATTTTGGAGACTAATACAGGTCCTACCACCCTGCCATAGAAAAGACCGGAAATGTGTTAGCTTTTTTTTTTAGACTTTTTGTATTTTCCACTCTGTAGCTTGGGCTCCGTGTGCTGGTCCTGCCCTGTTAGTGGCCAGCCATGACAGCAGCCTTCTTCCTGGTGGCTGACCTCTAACAAGGGAATATCCACCTTATAAGATGTGCTGCACCCAGGGTTTATGGTCCTTCATCTCTCCTCTTCCTGCTCTGCACATCCTCCCCAACCCACCGCTACCTACCACCCACCTCCTGCAGTGCCAGTGACTCTCTGCTGTGTCACCACTATTTATGCAAAACATCACTAATAGTGTTAAATTTAAAGAAAATCTCTATGGAATAAAAGATCTGATTGCCACAGACTTAACAGGTGAGGACTAGGAACATAATTATTGCTATTGTTTCACCAATGATAATAATTAGGTGCATTGGACAAAACAAATGTAATATATTTTAAATATGGCATAAAGACTATTGGGTAGACATAAACCTATTGGTGTTATTATTTATAACAGTAATAAGTAACCACCATCTCAGGCAGACATGTAAGTAAAAAACTTGATTTAAAGGCCCAGTTTAACACCAAACTAACAGCTTAATCTGTCTCATCCCTCTCTGTTGCATAGAAAGTCATTAGCATTAGACAGTAAAATGAAACAAATATTTATATAGTAATTACTAATTAGCAACTATAATGGGTTGGGTATGAGAGCCCGGCACTCGGGATGCCAGCTGTCAAAAAAAGACAGACAGCGGCATCCAGAGGCTAAGATTATGTAAGTATGCTAATCCTTCACCCTCTAACCCTTCTTTTCTGCACCCTAACCCTCCTTACCCCGCACCCTAACCCTCACGGTTAGTGTCTTAACCTAACCCTCCCTCCTTAGTGCCTAAACCTAACCCTCCACCTTTAGTGCCTAACCCCACCGCCCTCCCCACGGTGGTGCCTAACCCCCCTGTCCTACGATCGGGATGCCGGCTGGTGGCATCTCCACTCATGTCGGGATTCCTGTGCTGGTTTTCTATCCGTGGTATTCTGGCGTCGGGATTTTGTCAGCTGACATCCAGATGGTAGGTAATATAACTATATCCCACTATAATAATTGTTATAAGTTGTGCACTGTATAGTACCATATTTCTGATTATATTTATCTCACATCCCAAGGCCTTCACTAGGCAATGAAAAAGTTGTAAGCAATAATTCATTGAATAGTTTGTGTTCTATATAAAATCAGAAAGAAGAGCACACCAATGCACCCACAGTAGTTCCACATATCCAGTCCAAAAAGGTAACTATGGCTCTACAGCTGTTGTGATAAGTCCCACAATGCCCTGCCAGCCTTCTGCTGCTGTAACCATACTTGCTTATATTTAATTGCTCCCCTCCAGGAATTATGTTATCAAGCCCCCTGACCGCCCAGTTCACTAGGGAAGTAGGTGGATCTGGGAGGCTGGTCGTCTCTTCTGGGAGTGTAGATAACTCCAAAATATGGACATTTCTGGACAAGAGACAAGTACGAGTATGAGTAATTTAGGGAGCAGGGCATATGGGCGCATTTAGTTTGGCAGTATTTGTACACTCACAATTTGCCTAATACTACTTTGCAATTTTGAGGGTAGGAACCAACATTGACCTGCTTCCTGGTATCTGCCCATCACCAGGGTCCAGTAGCCTTATTACATGTGACCTGAACTAATGTTTTCCTCTCCATCCTGCTTCTCACATACCCCTATGCCACTGGCTGCCGCAGTGTATGTATCGCATAGTGGAGAGGTGTGGGGTGCTATTACAGTTGTGTGGAGGAATGGTGGGTATTTCTGTAATGTGAAGGGGGGTTATTAATGTAATGTGGGGTATTACTAGTAAATTCTAAAACCGCCCCGTGCTCAGATCCATGTTATTACAGAGTTTGGTACATTCTCTAGTTTCAAATAAATTGGATAAAATCCATATGCTCATAATTATGCTCATACCTATAGACTCAGCAACCTTTACAATTATTCAGTTAACATTATAACCCCACATTCACATTTAAGCTTAGATAACCTTAAATGTAGCCCCTTTTGCAGTTTGTGCAAAATGAGGTTAGTGCCTGATCCAATTTATTACTGTAAGTACCTGTACACATTCACCAAATTACCGTCTTTATAACCAACATCCTGTATACCCATCAACAATCTCCAATAGCCCTTTCTGGTCTCTTTCCTTTTTTTTATCACCTCTCTTCTATCTGCATTGATAGCGTAGCAGAAACAAATATACTGGTGCTGTATACAAAGCCCACTAGGAAGAAGACCCAGATTAGCTCTTATAGGAAATTAATAAAATGTATCTGTTTGCTGCAGAGAGTGTTCCTCAAGGTCTAACTGACCTACTGGGGAACATTCTTCTAATAACATTGGTTTATACAGTAGATAACGGTGCAAAATATGCAGCTCTCACACTGATCAGTATATCAGGATGACATTCATAATTTGGACCCTGTCTGTGTCAGGTGATCCTAACACTACCCCTAAACCTAATCTCAGCCCTAATGCTAATGTCATCATTTTCACTAATGTCGACATTTCATATGGCCATGTCAACATTTTAACTGTCCACATTCTGGTGTCAATATTGGTGATTATGGGCCTGATTCAGAGATGGACACAAAGACAATGTTTACAGAGTTTAGATTATCAGTAAACTGCGCATGCGTCTAAATTGCACTGTGCATGGTACCAAGATACATTACCGTTGTCGCTCGTACCGTGTTTCCCCGATAATAAGACACTGTCTTATTTTTTTTTTGGTTCCAAAAAACACCATAGGGCTTATTTTCGGGGGTAGGTCTTATTTTAACTAACATTGACAGCAGTGCCCCTTATGCAGGCCCCCCTGTAGCAGTACCCCTTATGCAGGCCCCCCCTGTAGCAGTGCCCCTTATGCAGGCCCCCCCGTAGCAGTGCCCCTAATGCAGCCTCCCTTGTGTAGCAGTGCCCCTTATGCAGGCCCCCCCTGTAGCAGTGCCCCTTATGCAGCCTCCCTTGTGTAGCAGTGCCCCTTATGCAGTCTCCCCCTGTAGCAGTGCCCCTTATGCAGGCCCCCCCCTGTAGCAGTGCCCCTTATGCAGGCCCCCCCTGTAGCAGTGCCCCTTATGCAGGCCCCCCCCTGTAGCAGTGTCCTTTATGCAGGCCCCCTTATTGCAGTGCAAGTACGGTACTTACCTGAGTCGCCGCCGTCCGGGATGTCCCTCTCACTTGCGTGCTGACTGGATCTAATATGATCCAGCAGGCGCAGATGCACAGGATCCTCAGCGCGCGGGTGACGTCATGACGTCACCCGCGCACTGCATGACTGGGAACGCTGGTCTCTGCAGCGTTCCCAGCTCAAAAAGAGATTAAGGTAGGTCTTATTTTCGGGGTAGGGCTTATTTTAGACCGGGCTACAAAAGTAAGGGTAGGGCTTATTTTCAGGGTAGGTCTTATTATCGGGGAAACACGGTAGCAACGTTTTTCCTGCAGTGTGATTGACAGTAAGGCAGGGTTTGGGGTATGTAACGGGTGAGTGGTGGTAAAGGATAAAGGTCGCAACCAATTTCAGGGCCTGTCGCAGCTTGTGTCTGATTCTGCAGGTACTACAAATGGTATCGGCATCTCAGTACAAGCCGAATCAGGCCCTGTATACTGTGTCACACACAAGGACAGTGACCACAGGTAGTGATTTCACTAACAGGACATCTAAATAATGGCTGTGTCACATTCAGGGGCGTATCTATACTTTGGCAAGGATGGCGCTTGCCAGGGGCGCCGGCCGCCAGGGGGCACCACCTGGCAGTGCCACCATAGCAATAAATGCGCTCTGCTGTGGACAGACAGGTTATGGTGTGCTGGGCACCCGCTGAAAAGGATAGGTAGGGTGCGGGTGGCCACAGCCACACTGAGTTGAGAATGCTGACCTGGCCCCTGCTGCAATTTCTGTTTGCCGGGTGCCTGCTGCGGTGTATATCAGCAGCGCACCCGGCTGTCCTGACTGGCTGCTGTTACTTTTGTGTATATAGATCCCCTTCCGTAGGTACATCTGCGGAAGGGGATCTATCCACAACCCTGCTGTGAGCCTGTGAGCTCTGCCTCCCTCGGCTCCCGCATGGTGCAGTGACTCATCTCCCAGTGCAAGGGATCGAGGAGCTGTTTGGCGCGGCACAGCACTGAGAGGTTAACAGGTCAGTCTCTTAATTAATTTATTTATTAACAGTTTCTTATATAGCCCATAATATTCCGTTGCGCTTTACAATTGGAAACATTGATAGAACAAAACAGGGTAATAACAGACAGACATAGAGGTAAGAGGGCCCTGCTTGCAAGCTTAGTGTTGGCAGGGAAGGGGGTGGTGGTGTGTGTGTGTGTTATTAACAGGTCAGACTCTTCTTGTTAGTGTTGGCAGGGTAGGGGGTGGTGGTGTGTGTGTGTGTGTGTGTGTTATTAACAGGTCAGTGACAGTCTATTGTTAGTGTTGGTTGGGTGGGGGGTGGGGGTTTGTATTAACAGGTCAGTCTCTTGTGTGTTTGCATGTATGCTGTGTGTGTGTTTGTAAGTATGTCGTGTGTATGTTATGTGTGTGTGTTTGTATGTAATTTGAGTATGTATGTATGTATGTATGCTGTGTGTGTTTGTAAGTATGTCATGTGTGTATGTATGCTTGCAAGTATGTCGTGTGTATGTATGCTGTGGTGTTTGTAAGCATGTTGTGTGTATGAGTATATATATATATATATATATATATATATATATTTACTTCCTTCTTTCTATCCTCTCTGCTGTCTTTTTCTGTAGCTGGAGCTTGGTTCTATTCTGACAGGGCAGCCAGGAGCAAGCGCAGGATATTCGGGTGGGGGGTGTTCCAAAAATTCTTTGAGCATATGTATAATTTAAGTAAAAGGGAGTAGGGGGACAAAGCAGTATTAAATGAAACACACACACACATACATATACAGTAAGTGAACATGAAGGGTAATAGGGGAACATTAATTATAAATAAGAGAAGGGGTGAGGGCAACAACAAAAATAATTAACTATACATATATAGTCAGGTGCATAAATATTGGGACATTGACAGAATTTTCATATTTTGGCCTCTATTCACCACCACGATGGCTTTGAAATGAAACAAACAAGATGTGCTTTAACTGCAGACTTTCAGATTTAATTTGAGGGTAATTACATCCAAATCAGGTGAACGGTGAAGAAATTACAACGGTTTCTATATGTGCCTCAAACTTTTTAAAGGGCCAAAAGTAATGGGACAAACTAAACAATCCTAAATCTAACTTTCACTTTTTAATACTTTGTTGCAAATCCTTTGCAGGCAATTACAGCCTGAAGTCTGGAACGCATAGACATCACCAGACGCTGGGTTTCATCCCTGGTGATGCTCTGCCAGGCCTCTACTGCAAATGTCTTCAGTTCCTGCTTGTTCTTGGGGCATTTTCCCTTCAGTTTTGTCTTCATCAAGTGAAATGCATGCTCAATCGGATTCAGGTCAGAGGATTGACTTGGCCATTGCATAACATTCCACTTTTTAGCCTTAAAAAAACTCTTTGGTTGCTTTTGCAGTATGCTTCGGGTCATTGTCCATCTGCACTGTGAAGCGCCTTCCAATGAGTTCTTAAGCATTTGACTGAATATGAGCATATAATATTGCCCGAAACACTTCAGAATTCATTCTGCTGCTTTTGTCAGCAGTCACATCATCAATAAATACAAGGGAACCAGTTCCATTGGCAGCCATACATGCCGACGCCATGACACTACCACCACCATGCTTCACTGATGAGGTGGTATGTTTTGGATCATGTGCAGTTCTTTTCCTTCTCAATACTCTTCTCTTCCCATCACTCTGGTACAAGTTGATCTTTGTCTCATCTGTCCATAGGATGTTGTTCCAGAACTGTAATGGCTTTTTTAGATGTTGTTTGGCAAACTCTAATCTGGTCTTCCTGTTTTTGTGGCTCACCAATGGTTTACATCTTGTGGTGCACCCTCTATATTCACTCTTGTGAAGTCTTCTCTTGATTGTTGACTTTGACACATATACACCTACCTCCTGGAGAGTGTTCTTAATTTGGCCAACTGTTGTGAAGGGGTTTTTCTTCACCAGGGAAATAATTCTTCTGTCATCCACCACAGTTGTTTTCCGTGGTCTTCCGGGTCTTTTGGTGTTGCTGAGCTCTCCGGTGCGTTCTTTCTTTTTAAGAATGTTCCAAACAGTTGATTTGGCCATACCTAATGTTTTTGCTATCTCTCTGATGGGTTTGTTTTGATTTTTCAGCCTAATGATGGCTTGCTTCACTGATAGTGACAGCTCTTTGGATCTCATATTGAGAGTCGACAGCAACTGATTCCAAATGCAAATGTCACACCTAGAATCAACTCGAGACCTTTTACCTGCTTAATTGATAATGAAATAACGAGGGAATAGCCCACACCTGTCCATGAAATAGCTGTTGAGTTGATAGTCCCATTACTTTTGGCCCCTTAAAAAGTGGGAGGCACATATAGAAACCGTTGTAATTCCTACACCGTTCACCTGATTTGGATGTAATTACCCTCAAATTAAATCTGAAAGTCTGCAGTTAAAGCACATCTTGTTTGTTTAATTTCAAAGCCATTGTGGTGGTGAATAGAGGCCAAAATATGAAAATTCTGCCAATGTCCCAATATTTCTGCACCTGACTGTAAGTGAAGAGTTGCGTTGGGACAAAATAATTCATCAAATATAAACTATACAAATAACAATATAATGGGAGGAGTCAGGATTAGAAGTAGGAGGAGTCATAAGTAGAGATGGGAGGAGTGGGGTTCATTTTTGCCCTATTTAGGAAGCCCCCTGGTTGGCAATAGCTATGTCCGGAATGACCAGGTATAGCCTTCACCGGCTACCATTGCCTATAGCTGACAAAGCCTATCCTAACAATAATGAAAGGGTGTGGTTTAAAAAATCAACAGTGACTAGATAGACAGTCCGTAGGTCAATACCAAATGGTTGACAGGGTTAAAGGGTCAACAGTCAAAAGGTTGACAGGGTAAAAAGGTCAACAAACAAACTGTTGACACATTTTTTTATTTTTACATTACCCCTCCCCTAGTGCCTAACCCTCCTCCTAGAGCCTAACCCTCCCTCTAGTGCCTAACCGTCGCCTTCCACAGCCTAACCGTCCCCCTAGTGTCTAACCCTCCCCCTAGTGCCTAACCTAACCGTCCCCTTCCACAGCCTAAATTTTATCCCTCTGCCAAGTTTTAGCATGCCCTAATAGTAAAAATATGGAAGGGCATCCTGGGAAGTGTAGTTACACAGCAGCTGGAGGGCCACATTTTAAATACCCCAGATCTACAGTTTAGTGTACTTTACAGGCATTTTCTGTAAACATGTTTAAGCTTTAGGTGATACCTATTCTTCCCTAATTGTCATCCACTAATCATATTGGACCCCACACCTTTTCTAAGACCCCATAACTGAAACAATTAGAACACCGTAAAGTGATGTCAAGCCGCTACAAAAGGCTACGAGGTGCCCAGGGACTGCACATTTGACCTACAATACCTCCGAGATGGTACTTTCCACTATTTGAACTGCAAATATTTACCTTTTATTGAACAGATAAGTTTTAAAGTCTTTTCTCTGCTGCACATAACTTATTACTGAGCATGTAGCATCCTGCATTGCATCATTCACTAAAAGTACCCTATATCCCATTAGTACTAAGCGCACAATTATCCGGATCCGTTCTTGAAAAAGGTCTCATAACCGAAACGCGTTGCGCGGAGCATACATCGTGCATACATACACTCCCCCCAGGACTTGTGGTTGGAAAATCTTCTGCGGTGGTGCCGAGCTTTCCAGCCCGGGACCCTCTGCTTTTTGCAGGCTAGCCCACCGCAGCAATAATGAGGGGTTAGGAAATAACATTCTTCCTACCAACTGGAACTTTCACTATCTTCCAAAAGGAAGTCTTTTTCCATTTTGCGCTTTGTCACTTTATTTACGATCTTTTGTGGCTAATGTGGGATTTGTATTCCCTTGTTGCACCATGTCACTTTATACTTAAGATATTTATTCAAGATCCATGTGACACATGTGGGATTAGTGTATATGGAATATTGTCATTTATTTTGCTATTTGCACATTATATATGTAATAAATTGTGAATTTTTTAATATCTGACACCCATCTTTCACAATTGTGCGATGGTACCTTATACCCATAACCCCCTTTTTTCTATATCCCATTAGTGTTACATTATTGTTGGTCATCTGTTTTATTTTATATATTTACCACTGTTAAGCCGGGTAGTGTGTACTGACCTCACTGGCCAGTGCCAGCAGCAATATCGCCCATCAGACCTACAGTACATGTAGACTGACAGATGAGGTCACTGCCGACGCGCGGGTATACACTGGGCGACTTAAAGATTTTGACTTAACGAATGGCCGTTATCAGCAAATTTGTTTAAAATGTTGTCTAGTGTGTACCCGGCAATACTACTGGATACTACTTCTTAGTCATGGTCTGACAGAAAGGAACACAAGGACGATTATAGATCCACTAGAGGGCACTGGACTCACAGATCGGCATCACTTTGCCTTTTGCGTATTTCTGGTACACAATTAAGCTATATTTCAGATTCAGCATTAGCTACATATACGACCTTAACATATTACACTGTGAGGTGCATGTCTTTTCTCCACTGTATATAGATGTAGTAGATGTCAGTGGGGCTGATTTAGCATTGCACTGGCTGAATGCAGATTCACGCTTATCGGGAATCTGCGCATGCTCAGGACCTGTTCTTCTAATGTGCAGAACAGGTCCTGCTTGATCGTACGTAGCCCCTGCTCTGCCTGATTGACACGCGGGGGTAGGAACGGCCGGCGATCACGGAAATGGGGCGTGACAACCTCCTTTTTTTCGTGAGTGGCAAGGCCATGGGCAGCGTCCATGGACGTAGTTTTCTGGCCTTGCAAGCCGGTCAGCCTGTGTAAGCTGAGGCTTAATCAGCTGGCCAGCAGCCTTGCACCGTCCACCATACAGTCCAATGATCGCAATGGTGATTCCAGCCTGCGACCTTGGTCGCAGTGCTGGGATCGCAAATGTAGCAGGGGGTGTCATACACCACCTGCTGCATTTGCATATTAGCAAGGACGAATTGCAAAGCTGCTTCCATGTGGCTTTGCAATTCTGTACTAAGCTGAATCAGCCCCAGTGTCTCTTATCAGCTGTGCCTCTGACACAGGGCCGTAACTAGGGTGGTGCGACCTGTGCCATGGCCGCAGGGCAGGGGGAGCTGTTTGGGCCAGTCAATTCTCATGTTTATTATCATTCTTACTTGTAGCTTCCCCTTCTTTTATCCCCAGCATCTCCTGGCCTCTCCTATCTCTTCCCTGGCCCTTTACAATGAGGCCATGACCCTTTTTCAGGTGAATTATCTTATGTCCCTATTTGAACAATGAAGGGGGGGGGGCAATGCTCTTTCTTCTGCCACAGGGCACCAAAAAGTCTACTTACGGCTCTGCTCTGACAGGTCTGGATTGACATCTTCTCTATTACAGTATGCATTGATTCCTGTCCAGCCTTAGAGTGTCTGCAGCACAGCTCATTAGGTGACAGAACTCGTAGATTGCCCCATAGCTGTGGATGCCATAAAATACCAAGAACTAAAAGCAGTCTGATGTGAAATGTATTTTATAACTAGTTATGCAATATTACAAAAAAATATATTCTTTTGTTTGGAGTTTTCAAAGCAGAAAACCACAATTGACAAAGGCTGGGAAACATAAAATATGAAGGAGCAAGAGGGTAAATAGGACGGTGGACATTATCAGAATGATATATAAGGTTTTGTTTTGCACAGGCAAAACAGAAAAGAAAGTTCCGTTTGTGGGGCACTCTTATAATATGTAAACAATTATGATATGATGTAAATATAGCTAAAACATAACCTTTAATAAGAACATACCTTATAAAATATACATAGGTGAATTATAACAAATATGATATCTCAATATATGTAAAAACATCAAGTAGCGAAAATATTGGAAGCATAGCAGTACACAATTTTAAAAATACTGCCCTGTACTCTGAATACCATATATCATATCAATGTGACATCCGTGGTTATATTTTTATATGCATTTCATATCCAGTCTAGGATGGTTAAATAGAACCTGTGTATAAAATACACACAGATAAGGTTTATATTCTATTGACCTCGTGATAGATATGTAACAGGTATAAAAAATTAGATTCACAACAATAGGCTAGTTATAGGTGAATTAGCCCTATGACAGAATTTCTCCCAATAATCAGTTGTGCAATTCTCAAATCGAATAGTAAATACTATTGTTCAAAGATCACAAAATAAACCTGAATTTTGATACCAGTATTAATGTGATACGTATCTATATCTGAATTAACTATAGTTTATACATATATCACTCTGAGAACAGGATAAGGCACAAAAAGTCAATAATTATCTGAATATCACCATGTGTGCAACATATCAGTATGACAGATAATTATCGTCAACAATAGTAATCCTAGTATCTCAGTAAACCATCAGCATATATTCCTAGGTGTCACATAGTTGAACTCTTAACATAAATAGTTAATTTAAGTACAGGATTATATGTAGAATAAGTGAAAGTAAGACACCTAGATGTCCCCCACTTCTACTTTCACCTGTTGTGCCTATTACCTGGCATTGGACAGGGGATGAGAGAGTAGGGGGCTGGTATCCATGGAATTGAAAGTATAACGGTGGGTTGTTAAAGATCCTTTATTTGGGAGTTAAATGATCTCTGATGCCAAATGGTATAGCAGAAATCAAGTACACCCGGACCAGTCAGGTCGCCACCTTAGAAAAAAAGTAAAGATAATACCTGTACAGAGCTCTGCTTAGTTAGCATGGATATAGTGTTGGATTCAGAGTGTCCGCATCTGCTGCCTGTCAGCTGAAATTAGCTGTGTCTCATCAGTCCCCTGCATGTGCCGTAATACAATTCACAGCCATCCGCATCGGCTATTGTGAAGTTCCGTCTAAGGCAGTGGAAGTGAGAGAGCTCACGGTCAGCTGATCGGGTCCGTGGTCGGAGGTACTAAGGGTTGACGCGCATTACGCCACCAGGGGCTTGCTCACAACGAGACACCTAAGCATCAACATCTCATTGTCCTGTTTTAACCCTTGCTGGAACCAATTAAATTTCACTCAGAAATGATTGACATGATGTTAAACCTATCACGTCACATATGCATTAAGGCCAATCAGCAGCCTTAATAAATGATTGACATATTATCTAGCCAATCCTGTAAAGGACAGCAAAAATAAGCGATCCAGCATGTATAGATATAATTCATATTAATAGCAATAAGCATAGTATTACATTTATCATAACAGCAAATTTGGGAAAATAACATATTAGTCTGCCAATCTTAAGTTAAATGGCAGAGATTAATGGGATCTCCTGTTAACATTTAGATTACAAAATGACAAAGTATTAGTCCAATATACGAATAAATTGGTATCTTAAAGTATAGTGATTAATAATATCCAAAAAACCTCTTATGTGTATTAATAACTTTTCCCACTTCCCCTTCCCTTATTGTTTGAATTATCAGAATGATGCAAATATATTACTAGTTCCTTGTTCTCCAGCCATCCGCTGAAGTCTCACAATCACCAATGGAGATCACATCCATGTATCGCAACTCAGGAGTCATTTTATAAGACAATTGTCTCTAGCTATGGGTCCTATGACTGCTGGAATTGTTCCAGTTGACCTCCAATCATATAGGAAACTTTATATATTACCAAGTATTACAGGGCTGATTCTGAGTTAGCAGCAAAGCAAAAAGAAAAGTAACTTTGCGCTTGGACAAACTTGTTGCAAGGGATGCAAATATATCTATTTTAGGGATGTGTAGGCACGTATAGGTTTGAGTTTGCACGCCGAGTTCAGATTTTTCCCTCCAAAAATCGGGTCTCAGAAAGAGGCAAAACGTCATCTTTCATGGACAAACATCATCTTCCATGGACTCAAGATCACAACCCCTCAGTAAGGGAATCCACAAACGGCAAACCTGACAGAATACAGATATGTATGTTTTTAAATCTCATACGTCGTCGGATTCTAGTGGCCTGTCCCTAATCTTTTGGAGGAATCATGGCCACATACAGTCAGGTCCATAAATATTGGGACATTGACAGAATTTTCTGATTTTGGCCGCTATTCACCACCACAATGGCTTTGAAATGAAACAAACAAGATGTGATTTAACTGCAGACTTTCAGATTTAATTTGAGGGTAATTACATCCAAATCAGGTGAACGGTGTAGGAATTACAACGATTTCTATATGTGCCTCCCACTTTTTAAGGGGCCAAAAGTAATGGGACAACCTAAACAATCCTAATTCAAACTTTCACTTTTTAATACTTTGTTGCAAATCCTTTGCAGGCAATTACAGCCTGAAGTCTAGAACACATAGACATCACCAGACGCTGGGTTTCATCCCTGGTGATGCTCTGCCAGGCCTCTACTGCAAATGTCTTCAGTTCCTGCTTGTTCTTGGGGCATTTTCCCCTTCAGTTTTGTCTTCATCAAGTGAAATGCATGTTCAATCGGATTCAGGTCAGAGGATTGACTTGGCCATTGCATAACATTCCACTTTTTAGCCTTAAAAAACTCTTTGGTTGCTTTTGCAGTATGCTTCGGGTCATTGTTCATCTGCACTGTGAAGCGCTGTCCAATGAGTTCTGAAGCATTTGACTGAATATGAGCATATAATATTGCCCGAAACACTTCAGAATTCATTCTGCTGCTTTTGTCAGCAGTCACATCATCAATAAATACAAAGGAACCAGTTCCATTGGCAGCCATACATGCCCACGCCTTGACACTACCACCACCATGCTTCACTGATGAGGTGGTATGTTTTGAATCATGCGCAGTTTCTTTCCTTCTCTTCTCTTCCCATCACTCTGGTACAAGTTGATCTTTGTCTCATCTGTCCATAGGATGTTGTTCCAGAGCTGTAGTGGCTTTTTTAGATGTTGTTTGGCAAACTCTAATCTGGTCTTCCTGTTTGTGTTGCTCACCAATGGTTTGCATCTTGTGGTGAACCCTCTATATTCACTCTTGTGAAGTCTTCTCTTGATTGTTGACTTTGACACATATACATCTACCTCCTGGAGAGTGTTCTTGATTTGGCCAACTGTTGTGAAGGGGTTTTTCTTCACCAGGGAAATAATTCTTTTGTCATCCACCACAGTTGTTTTTCGTGGTCTTCCGGGTCTTTTGGTCTTGCTGAGCTCTCCGATGCGTTCTTTCTTTTTAAGAATGTTCCAAACAGTTGATTTGGCCACACCTAATGTTTTTGCTATCTCTCTGATGGGTTTGTTTTGATTTTTCAGCCTAATGATGGCTTGCTTCACTGATAGTGACAGCTCTTTGGATCTCATATTGAGAGTTGACAGCAACTGATTCCAAATGCAAATGTCACACCTAGAATCAACTCCAGACCTTTTACCTGCTTAATTGATAATGAAATAACGAGGGAATAGCCCACACCTGTTCATGAAATAGCTTTTGAGTTGATAGTCCCATTACTTTTGGCCCCTTAAAAAGTGGGAGGCACATATTGAAACTGTTGTAATTCCTACACCGTTCACCCGATTTGGATGTAATTACCCTCAAATTAAATCTGAAAGTCTGCAGTTAAAGCACATCTTGTTTGTTTCATTTCAAAACCATTGTGGTGGTGAATAGAGGCCAAAATCTGAAAATTCTGTCAATGTCCCAATATTTATGGACCTGACTGTATTTGGTTATATATTTAAGAACATATTGGAAGATAAATAAATTCCAAATCTCTGTATTCCCCAAACCTGTGGAGGATACACTCCCCCTGAAAGCTCTCACTCTCCCGGCACCACCTGCCAGCTCACTATAGATGGGAAGAAGCCTCTGCCGCTTCACAACATGATATCATCAATAGGATGTGGAATACATGACCAGTACTCTAAATAATTCCTCTAAATCCTTCATCAAAGCCTGGCAAGCTTGGACCAACTTCTGTTATTCTCACTATATATATATATATATATATATATATATACCGCTCGTTTTTCTTTTCTCCTTCCCCTTTACTATTTCATCTTCCACCTCTCCTATCTCTTCCGTTTGTTCTGCTTTCCCTCCCTGGGATGTACTATTAATTCATGACAGTAACTTGATTTATGCTGCATCCACTCTGTCACACTCCCTACCTGTCCTTTTCTACTCTTCTGTGCTCTCTGACATTCACAAATTTGGACATTAGCATAATGTCGGCATTGCCAGAACGACAACATTGTTAATGTAGATAGTCGGTATTTCAGTATGTGGATTTGATAAGGAGAGGTGAGAAGATCCCAACTTCAATATTTTGTTATCACCAGAACCAGTGGCAAACGCAGGATTTCTAGAGGGGGGTTTGCAAATGCTTGATTTTAGGGCGAGTGTGGCCAGTCCATGAAGAGGACATAATTAGCACTTAACCAGCTTTAATAGGCGTCATACAAAGTGTATTGTGTGTCATAATTCCAGTATATACAGGACCAGCGATCACAGTAAGCCATTATATGCAGCAGTGGAGTCATCCTGCCTGAGCTAAATGTTTCTATTTCAGATGTGAGCACCATTCCAGAGCATTGGAGCAAGTCCGGGAGTCTGGGGGAGCAGCAGATGAACCTAGCACTGCCCTGGACATATATATACATATTGGACTTGTTATGCATTGGATAGTGTATTATTATATGGTATTAATAAATAACCCTATTGATGGTCTATAGCAGGTAGGGCGAGCGGGGCACGTGCCCTGGGCACCGTAGGACAGCGCGGGGTGTGTGTGGTGGTGTGTGGGCGCGTCCTAGTTAGGCATTGTAGCGCCGACCACAGTGTGTGCGGTCAGCGCTACACATTTACACAGGACCAGTGCTAGGCTTCCCGGCGCCGGTCCTGTGCTGCACAGCCGAGTCTCTTCCCTCCCCCTGAGCGCTTACCCAATAGCGCCAGAAGGAGGGTGGGAGGCGGGCTTAGGCTGTGCAGTTTAACACACACATCGCCACCAGCGCGGCAGCGATGTGTGTGTTAACCAGCAGCCAAGGAGAGTCAGACAGACTCTCATTGGCTGGCTGCTGCTACGCACATATCACCCCCGCGCGGCGACGATGTGTGTGTTAACCAGCAGCCAATGAGAGTCAGACAGACTCTCATTGACTGCTGCAGCGCCCACCCCTTTAAGTGGCCACGCCCATTTTTCACCACGCGCACTTTCGGCACGTGCACATGGGTGGGGGAGGGCTCCATTTTTACATTTGCCCTGGGCTCTAAATACCCTAGTTACGCCACTGATAGCAGTACACCTCTAAAGGCCCCCTGTGACCGGACGCCTTTCGCCTAGGCCGTCCCTGGTCACGGGTTAGCGCTTTTGGACTCCCACTCACCGTCAGTGACCGCCTGTCACTGACTCCGCCCACTGCACCGTGGGCGTGTAACGATGCTGCCACCACCAAACTCTACCATCGGCGTTTGGAACCGCTTATTAGGTACACTCAGGCTCCTGCCTTGGAACCTGGAACCGCTTCTGCTGCGTATGCGTTTGATTAACTGCAGACACACCTCCTGTTTGGTGTCGGCTGTTCCCACCTGATCCCTCGCAATGGACCAGGTCTGCACGGTAGCTTGGCAGAGGGCTTGAACTTGGAGACACGGAGCTCTTACCCAGAACAGCAGGAGAACGGAATAGCGTTTTGGCGCAATTCTGTTGGTCGCAAGATTGAGGCAATTGAAGTAAAGGCAAACAGTGTTTATTTGCTCAAAGTCTTAAAGAAGACCTTCCCTTCCGTCTGAAGGGGAATATCACACAGAAATCAAACAGCAATTCTCCACAAAGGATTTTCAAAGATGTACCACATACAGGAATCTTATCAGCAGCTCTTCTCCTCAACGAAGTTACAGGGTTGTACACATACAGGGCTCACAGTCCCTCTTTTTACGTCATTCTAACACAACATCACAGGGGGTAAGTCTGCCCTGTGGTTTCCAACCAATCACCTTAAGTGCATGACCTGTGCATGTGCTGGCCACATGCACGTATAACATTGTCCCCTATGGACAGTGGGGAGTGGTCACTCCCCTGAGCCTGAGACTACCTGGTGTTTTGGTCACCACCCAGGAGTCAGCTCGTCTAGGGCCGGGGGAGGTTTTCCCAAAAAAACATACTTCCAGGTATCTGCTAAGGGACCAGCCCAGCCACCTTTGCCTGAATCTGAGCTCCAGAGGTGGGGAAGCAGGATCCCCGGGCACGCTTTCCTGGCCACGGAAGGGAAGCTATTTTGAAGCTCCCTGAAATGGTTAGCTGGCTGCCTTAGCCAGCTCCCTATGCACCTCCTCATACTACTTCCAGGCATGAGGCTGCATAGGAGAACATTTTATTTCCTCTGGAAGGGGCTGGGGGTTCCAGTAGCCCACGGAGGACTCTGGATCCCCTGGCTGTCCAGAGCATCACAGTTAAGTGCACTTTACTTAAATTATACATTTAAACACTTTAAATACATTCACCATTTGTGCCTGTGCACAGCATCAGCCCAGGACCTCCTGTTTTGGCTCAGTGCTGCACATACATTTTAAATACATTTTGTGCTTTTAACCACATGTACATCTGTGCTATTTATACTGTGCTCAGTGCTGGGCTCCCTTATTCCTGCAGTCCTGGACTGCTGGGGCTCCACCAGGGGTTAATCCTCCTGAGCACCGCAGCACAGAACTCTGGCTGCGAGCGCTCCATACTGCCCTCTCTCAGCACTGCGCACCAGGGGTTAAACCTGCCATCGCCGCTCGGGCGGAGCTCAACTCCGGCAGCATGCAGTGCTTCAGACAGTCCCCCCACACACCCGGCGCCTAGCGCCGGTAATACATTTTAACATGGCGCCTAGCGCCCCTTTGTCCATTTAAAAATGGCGCCGCAGCACGGGTTAACCCCTTCAGTGTCGCGGCAGCCATTACCCCTGTGTGGCTGGCCTCCGGCCACACCCCCATACTTCAGCAATCGATTGTGGCAATTCTGCAACTTGCAGATGATTGTGTATAAAAATCTGCAATGTCTGGGCTTCACACATCGCAGATTGCAACCAAAAAGTGATTGGAATTGGTAAATCAGATTGTCCAACATGTTGTATTTCACAGATGGATTGGGGCTGTAGATTGCTAGTGTATGGACATGATCAGCAGATTTACAGACTGTTACTAGTAAAATGATGGAAGATCTGTGTTAGCTGAAAATTATCTGCAAATCACTGCACAAGATCTGTAATATATGGGGGCAGATTGCTAGATTGGGATATCCTAAAGGCACACATCCACTTGCCCCGATTTCTATGAGCGATTGAATGAAAACGATATCGTTCAATCGCTCATGAATCGTACATGAATCGGCCACATTAATGTCGGAAACAATCAGCGATGCACGCTCCCGCTGGTCGTTTCCGACATCAATTATCGGCTGAACATGCTGAACAACCTGATTTTAGAGCGAGTGATAACGTCAGGTTGAGCATGTTAGGGGATGATTGATGTGCCTACACTGAACAACTGCTCGTTCAGTGTAGGCACAGCACAGACAGTCAAACGACTGCACGATTACAATGTCATAATCGTGCAGTCGTTTTTTTGTCTGCTTGTGGATGTGTGCAACAAATCTTCAAATTGTTCAATTGTGGTTTTCACATTGCTGATGTATGGGGGCTTTTACAGTGCATGTTTCCCAGATCTCCTAGTTAGTGCACAGATGTATTTACTATACTGGCTGACACATGTTAAATGATCCACAGGTGGTGCTGATTATTTAATTTGTGATACTGAGAAGAACATGCAGCACTAGTAAAATTCTGTTATATAATAATTCTATTGTTGTCAAGGTGTGGGCTTTCGGTTCCAGGTAACTTTGCCTATGAGAACTCATTATAAGGTCTTTTATCCAGAAATGCAGGAGTGGCCCTTTTTCTGGGAGTGACCATCCCAGGGACTGTGTGGACGTACACAGTCTGCTGGGCTCGCAAGCCGGCCAGCCTGAGTAAGCTGAGGCTTAAACAAATTATATTTTGCAAAGGCAAAAAAGAAATAAAAATTCCTTTTTTGGGGGCACTCTTAAAGTGTGTAAAGATAGTAATAATTAAAACGTAACTTTTATTTATACCTATTAAATAGAAAATTATGAAAATAATAAAGGTGAAAATATAGAAAAATTGGTAATCTCAGATATTATCTGACAAGTTATCTACCGGACACAATCAAATAAATGGGTATACTGAGGTATCGTAGGATTTCTAATATTGCCTAAATAGGGATGAAGAATGTTAATACTGGCTTGTACAGTTGGTCCTATAATAAATATCTAGGACCGACATCATACCATGTCTACATCAATAGGACACGGAAAAAAATATATATATTTGCACGTTTCCCAAGAGGTAGTAGTGTTGTACAAAATTCATACATTCAAATAGTCACTGTCACATAAATAATTACACATTTCCCATATAAAAGTATGTATTGCTCATGCAGAGTATAGTGAAATCAATTAATCAAGTTCCACGTGATAACTGTTTCGTAGTCCCAACAGTACAGTGCTGTTTACCTATTTAATATTGCACATATCCCATATGATAGCAGTGGGCAACCAATGAATAGTATAGGAAGTTTAATCCTTAAGATATCTCTATCTTCAAACACATATCAGAAATATCATTATATTGTACATGGTCCTTAAGGCAGTGTTATAGAATCTATTAAAGTGACATTAATCAAAATAGATACATAAATCTTTTCAATAAATAATTAATATCCTCAATATTGCACAATTCCCTGTTAGAAAATATTGTATTCATTTACTGTATATTGCACATATCCTGTATAACAGTAGTGTAAGGCACACAGATTACTTAGAGCATATATTCTAGATATTGCACTTGTCCCTATAACACCGGCAGTAATATAAATCAGAATAATGTCACATGATAATTCATTTGCAACAGTTATTGCTCTTATTAACTCAGTAAGATAAAATTGTTGGATAATGTCACAATATCATTCTCCAAAACTCAGTATCCCAATATTATCTATTGTTCAGAAAAATCAAGAGATAAACAAATTCATATTTTGTAGTCTTGTATAAATAAGAGTCTGCAGAGACATCTCTTCATATCATCAATGACATATGAATTAACTTATCTCTATATATAAATATGTTTACTAGCCCACTCAGGGGGATGTACTGGGTATGACGGCAGACTGAAGCCGGCCGAAGATATACTGACGGCAGAATCCCGATGCCCGGCAAAATGCAGACGCCGCTATCCAGAAGGGGATCAGGATACTGGAGTTGGCATCTCTACCACCAGAATCCCGAACGATGGATCCGGGTAAGTATGCTCGGTTAGCCCGGGAAAGGGGGGGTTAGAGTTAGGGACCCCCGGTGAAAAATTAGGTTTAGGCAACCCCCGGGAAGGGTTAGGCTGCGGGGAGGGGGGGTTATGGTTAGGCACCACTGGGGGGGAGGTTAGGGTTTAGACGCCCCCCCCCTCTCCCTGGATGGTTAGGTTTAGGGGGCGGGAAGGTGGGCTTAGGGTTAGGCACCACCAGGGGAGATTAGGGTTAGGCACCACTAAGGGAGGGTTAAGGTAGGGAGAGGTTTAGGTTACTTACCACCACCATCAGGATTCTCCACCTTTGTGCTTGCACTGTCGGGATTCAGTCAGCCGCCGGTATTTCATACCCATCCCCACTCATGAAGGGAACACAGTGGTATTTAATTCTGGTATCAGTGCCTGTCCTCTTGTCAGGAAGGGAACACAGTGGTATTTAATTCTGCTATCAGTGCCCGTCCTCTTGTCAATAAATTCCAGTTCGTTTGACAATGGGAACTGGATTTGAATTTGTCTATGGCAATAAACAGTCATCTGAATGTTTTTTCTAGACCTCCAAAGGCAGCTATAGGACCTGATTCTGAGTCATACACAGCACCAGTACTCACACAATTGGTCAATGTCTTTTAACTACACACTAGCGTCTGAGAGTCATATTCAATTCCAGGTGAAAAGTCCCGGACTTTTCGCATGCTGGACTTTTCAAAGACATCACTGGTTTTCAATGCGAAAAAGTATCGCACGCGTGCCCGCTTATTCCCATATTTAATTACAAATCGGTGAAAACGGGACCCAGTGAAACTTTAATATGCGAAAAGTACTATCAGATTTGCGGAAATCTGCCTGACACCCCCCAAAAGATTGGGGATCACTATATATACCCCTAAATAGCCCTGCTGAAGGTATTTGGGGTACTTAAATGATCTCCATAGCTGCTATTTAGCGTCTTTGCGTAAGTGGTGAAGAATAGCATTTTGAATTATTTTTTTGGAGAAAATAAGTAGTCCCAGCAAATTTGGGGTACATGAAAATGGGTGCTAGCATATTTTAATGTTGCTAAAGGGCAGTTCTAAAAAAACGTAAAAAATCCACCTGCTGCAAGCACCTGCAAACTTAAAAACACCTGGGGCATACTTGGGGACCCCCCGGAGTCTATTTCGTTAGCTTTTAAGTTTGGCCCCCAAAATGAAAGTACTTTTTTGGGGTGACCTAAAGTATTTTTTTAACTTTTTTGATGCAGTTTACCTCTAGGGGACTGTCCCATGGGTGCACCCCAACACCCCAATTCTGCACTTTTTTCCCACACCTATTCATACGCGAAACTTTTTCACAGGTTCCAGTGCATTGTGTTTCCGCACCGACGAAAAAGTCTTCGGAATCGAATATGAAGTAAACTTTTCGCATGGCGAAATGACGTCACTCGCTATACTTTTCCGCAGAAAATGGCTTTTCGTACCTAATTGAATACGTACCTTAGTAGATAAAAAGTCACACAGCGCATGCGTCCCATGATGTGTACGCAAAGTTGCAATAGCGATAGAGTTGCACGGCCTCAGTAACGTATTGGCGTACCTAGGCGGTGACTGGGTGGTGGCTATTCAGACGCACGGAGATGCACTGACTGATGGGCCTGCTATGGGAGTGACGCATGTAGCATAACTGGTTGTAAACTCTAGGCCTGATGCAAGTTCCAATGGTTGTGTCTAAATACGCACAAAGTACAAAATTAAAATAAAAAATTAGGAGGCGTGACCATGGAGAGCATGTAAGTGCACACATCTTGGTGCGCTCTCCGGTCTCATCTATCCGGCTTTAACATCCTGTCGGCTCCCCCGGGATTCCTCTCCGGTGCTTGGCTGGCTGAAGATATAGTGGCCGCGGTGAGCAGCTTGTTTGCGGCTGCGGGGGCTGACTTACCTGGCAAACGGAGATCGAGTGCGCCGGCGCCATGTCACGTGTCCCGCCGGCGCCATCTTCCCCGCGAGTGCAGAGTCCCGGCGGCTATCTGTGACTTCCTGGAGGCGCTTCATACCGGCGGCTGTCGGCGGAGCAGTAATATACTCAGCGGTCTCCCTGCAGTGGCTGTTGGTGAGAGTGGCTCCCCCTTGTCCTTGAAAGTGGGCTCAGTCCTGGTGCTTTTGATGAGCAGTGCTATTCACACTCACATAGTATTGTAAACGCGGAAATAGCCTTTTCTCCATCATATCCCCTGACAACTGCTGTTATCAATATGACTCTCTTCTGTGTCATATACTTAAAAAGAGGGGCTGTCTATATATTCTCCTATACATCACTATTTTCTGTTCTATACAGTAATATACATCCAGACCCCCTCCTGTGAATTCTGCTGCTGTGGCGAAGCTGGAGAAATTCTCCAGAGTACCCCCTGCTCAATCCACTTCTACTGCACGGGGTGATAACTCCCCACCTACATCCCCAGCAGAGTCGACGGCCTCGGCTGAGCCACTCAGACACTGTGCTTCAACGCGTTCTCAAGGCAGTGACAGCCTGCGAGACTAGGCTGTCAGAAAAAATTGGAAAAGTGCAGTCAGATTTATCAATTATACACCATGACCTGCAGTGTGTGCGTGAGAGAGTTGGCGAGGGGGAAACTCTCACTTCTACCCTGGAAGATAAGATAAGATAGCACCTTTAGGACTTCCGGTGGGCGGACCTTGCAGATGGCCGCATTTTAGAGAGCTCTCGTTCCCTACGGGAGTCAACAACTCTGGAAATTTAACCAGTTCTGGTTGTCACGCATGGGCACTGGAGCAGAGTTGGAGGGCGCTTGGAAATCATTTTTTGTATTAAATAGCGGCACTGCATCCGTTGCTGTTCTCTGGGATACGCCTAAGTCAATTTTAAGGGGTTCTTTACTTCAGAGAGTTGCTAATTTAGAGTCTTTCTATAAAAAAACAGAATTGGATCTGGAAGTTTCCTGCAAATCTTTAGAGTTAGCCTATATTTCTGACAGATCAGAAACAAATAAAAGAGCATGGTGTGATACCCAAAAACTATGGCAGGATTGCTTACAAGGCCCAATATAAGATTCTATTTAATTCGCATTTACATTATGCAACAGGTGATATGCCTGGATCATATTTAGCTAACCTGGCTCGAATAGAACAGAAGTCATCTAATACTGTGGTTGAATTAGTTGGTTCAGATACCGTTACATGCGTACCCCGGAAATAGCGGAGGATTTTGTAAGGTATTATCAACAATTATACAAATCTAGGTTGGTATATACTCAACCAGAAGTGCGAGACTTCTTGTCTGCTATTCCATTGCCGACACTCTCCCCTGAGGCGAGGGACTTTTTAGACTCTCCCTTGACGCTAGAGGAAATTGAGGTAGCATTAAACTCGTTTCCCAATGGTAAAGCCCCAGGATTAGATGGGATCCCCCTTGAGCTATACAAAAAACATAATAAAATACTTGTACCCCAATTATTTGAGCTCTTTAATCAAATGTATATAAATAATACTTTACCTAAATCAATGTTCGAGGCATTAATAATTGTCTTACCTAAACCAGACAAAGACACTACCAAACCCGATTCATATAGACCTATATCACTCCTTCCAACAGATGTAAAAATCCTAGCAAAAGTATTGGCCTCCAGGATTAATCAAGTCATAAGTCAGTTGACTCATCCTGATCAGACAGGCTTTATGCCTGGTAAGTCCACGGCAGTCAATCTACACCGATTATTCACACACTTACAAATAAAACGGGCAGATGCAGAAACCTCTGTTATTGTCTCATTGGATGCTGCCAAGACGTTCGATTCGGTCGAGTGGTTGTTTCTTTGGGAAACTATGGAACGCTTTGGTATTGGCCCAGGTTATATTAAGTGGGCAAAACTTTTATATATGGATCCTGTAGCGAGAGTGGCACTAAACGGTTTCGTTTCTACAGCATTTTCACTTTTTAGGGGAACAAGGCAGGGATGCCCCCTGTCACCCATTTTATTTGCTATGGCTATTGAGCCTTTGGCTTGTATGATTGGAGGTCAATCAAACATTTATGGGTTTGAGCTAGGTCCAAGGGTAGATAAAATTGCACTTTACGCGGACGATATGCTACTCTTTATCTCGCGTTATGAGATCTCTATGCCCAAGGTCCTTGAAATTATTGATTTATTTGGGAAATACTCAGGATTAGTAATTAACAGGGACAAATCCTGTATCCTTCCTTTCAGGAGAACTTGCCCCAATGACCCTATCATAAATCTTCCCCTGAAGTGGGTGGACTCGTTTAAATACTTGGGAATCTGGATCTCTAATACACCGCAAAAGTATTTATCATTGAACGTACAACCACAGATTGAATACCTCAAGTCCCGTGTCCCGATATGGGGTAAATTGCCATTAACTTTAACGGGCAGAGTAAATTTAGTCAAAATGGTCCTCCAACCTAAAATCCTATACATTTTGAATCACTCTCCAGTATATATTCCTCAGAAATTTTTCAAACAGATTGATGGTCTATTGCCCTCACTTCTCTGGGTCAGTAAGAGAGTTAGGATAAAATTAGACACTCTGACCAGACCTCGTGATTGTGGTGGTCTGGCGTTACCCCTTTTTAAATTATATTATTATGCTGCACAATTAACACATATATGGGAATGTATAAATGATAAAACTACTGAATCCCTACCTGCCCTTGTATTGGCTCAGTCCTTAACGCCATTACGTCTACTCTTGAGTGATAATATACACATAGTTAATATCCCCTTAATTAGGCCATCACTATTTGGAGACTTGTTTCGCGTATAATGCAGGCAGAAGGCATAGATCAAGATACTCCACTAGCTGATGCCAAAGGCCTTGAGGAACTCTCTGCCCTCCAGGCCAGAGAAGCCTGGGGTCAGTGGGTAGAAGTGTCTCTGGGACAGATATTTCAGGCGGGTGTCTTAAAGTCCTTTCATCAATTGCAGCTAGAGTTTGGTGTCCCTAACCATTTTTTCTTTTGTTATCTACAGCTCAGGCATGCTATTAATGCCCAATTCTCTGAAGTTCCTCTGTCTATACAGGAATCTCCTATTAAAACTCTATTACAGTCTGACAGTTCTAGTCGCTTGATATCTGTGATTTATAATAACTTACTGAACAAGCATCATAAGTCTGACTTGGTATCCATAAAACAACAATGGGAAAATGACATTGGGGTATTGACAGAAGATGATTGGAGTGTAGCCCTTGCCAGTCCTCGCCTTGCCACTATGTCTGTAAGGTATCAGCAAATACAATATTTTATATTACATAGAGTATATATGACACCCGTCCGGTTATTGAGAATAGGGGGTAGGATGGACTCAAAATGTCCCAAATGCAATTCTTCAGATGGTAATTTCTGGCATTTGTTATGGTTATGTCTTATAGTGAATTTGTTTTGGCAGAGCGTGATCAGGGTTATTGTCTCTACAGGTATACCTCAAGATATTCTTACCCCTGCGGCATGTGTTCTGGCTGTTATAGATGCAGACATAATTGACAAGCCTATTGTGCTCTATACTAATAACCTTTGCACGCTTGCTAAAGTATGTATAGTAAGAGATTGGATGGCATCTTCTGGGCCAAACCTTGATACCTGGATATCTCTGGTTGGAGCTGTTGCCGCACATGAAAAATATGTTTATACCGCTAAGGATATAATACTGAAATACTATAGAGTATGGGATAGATGGTTGGATTCTCCATATAATCGGTCGGGGGTGGTAACTCCTTGCCCATATATTGGATAGTTACAAAGTATAAGAATAGGTGTACAGTTATATATATGTAGTGCTGTATTTGTTGTCAGTATAATGTATTTACTAAAAGATCCATATGTGGAGGAGCTGAGTTGCACAGTGATATTTGAATAGAAAGAAGAGAAACCACACATGTATTTATTTGTAATTATTTTTTTTTTATTGTATTGATGTTTCAGTGTTTAAAAAGCAGTAATGTAATGTTTACAATTGTTTTATGCTTTATTTTTGTAAACTTATCTATGTACCAAAAACTAAACTACAATAAAAAATATTGGATTAAAAAAATAAATAAATTTGAAAGAGACAGATACGACTATGAGACCGGTACCATTAGAACGTACAATAGAGAGAATCCAAGATCATTCAAACAGGTGAAATTCAGTCATCCATATAATCGATATAATAATTCCCCTTCTCAATATTATGGAAATAGAAATACAAAAAACATATGTAAGAGAAGAAACTAACCCCTTTGAACATGGTCAGGGAGGTGGGTTCATTGCTCCCAAACAACAATTCAATAAAACCACCAACAGATTGAATAAACAAACATCGAATGGTGAATTCCATGGATATGTACATAGAAATAGGTACGAATGTCTTGGGAAAGAATGACCATCTTTAGAAAGCCCAACTATAGGAGGTGCCAAACCCAAAAATAAAACTCATGTACACACAGGCAATAATGATGGGAGAAACCAACACAGTGATTTTTTTAGGAATGGTCCCCTCAAAAAGTTATGTGACAAACAAAGGAGAATGGGGCAGTATGAAAAGAACAAGGGAAAGAGATATAGAGGAATTAGAGGAGGAAGAAAATACGCGAGGAAAAAAATCTAAGACGGACATAAGAACCAATGGCGTATTCAATTTGTCATCGAGAGTCCTGAGCACCCCTGAGAAAACTATCCTAAGTAAAGGATTAAAATTTGCTCCTGCTCAGAAACCAAACCTCTTTACATTATTTGTAGATCTTAACAGATTTACACGGAATCTTAGTAGGAAAAGATACTTTGCACTTAAACATCTGAAAAAGACCAATGAAGATGCACTCCCCATATTGTTAGATCAGGAGGTCAATGAGGCCTTAGAAATATTGGAGGATTTAGCAGGTGGGGAAGATCCCGATAGAGAACCATATGTACCCATCTATGATATAGATACTCTGGTAAATCACAATAAAAATATTCCTAACAAAATTCATACATTGAAAAATAAATCAAATTTGTATCCCTTACAATATAGGGGTCCCTGTGTAGAGGGTTTCTACAATACCACTTTGGAAGACTTTCTCAAATTGTGTGCGAATGCAAATAAGTCCTCCCTAAAAGACAATCTAACTTTTGATGAAAGATGGGCATTGAAGGCACTAATGTCGGATGATAAAATCACCATAAAAATGGCTGATAAGGGTGGTGGTGTAGTTTTACGCAATACTAGTGATTATTTAAAGGAAGCATTCTCACAATTGGGGAATACTCTTTTTTTATAGTGTCTTATCCCGGAACACCACAAGGGAGTTCCAGGGAGGACTCAGAGATCTGTTAGATAACACTCTGGCAAGTGGTGTTATATCCAGAGAAGAGTGGTTATTTTTGTTTATCACTTATCCTGTTATTCCCACATTTTATTATTTGCCCAAAATTCACAAATCCCTCACTTCACCCCCTGGGCGTCCCATAATATCAGGTGTTGGATCAATTACTTCGAACCTATCACTTTATGTGGATGTACATCTGCGGTCACGTAGTCACCCTCAAGTCATATATCAAAGACACAACCGAATTTCTCAATAGGGTCAAACACATTGAGTTGGCAGGATTCCTATACATTTTTTACATGTGATGTAGAATCACTATACTCTAATATCCCTCATAAAAAAGGACTTGAAGTAATTGAGAAGTATCTAAGGAGAGATCATAATATGGGGGAGAGACTACGTGACTTCCTACTTGCATCCATTAAATTCATATTAGAGCACAACTATTTTCTGTTTGATTCACGGTATTATTTACAAACACGAGGCACAGCTATGGGAACCAGGTTCGCCCTGAGTTATGCCAACCTTTAAAAGGCTCTTTGGAGGAGGAGCACATCTGGGGAGGCGGTTTCGGGCAAATCTGGTCCTCTATGTGAGATATATCAATTATTTGTTTTTTGTTTGGGATGGGGATCGTTCTTCCATTGACACATTTATTTGTTCACTTAACAGTAACGCGTATGGTTTGAAATTCACGAGCACTATTAGCACCACATGTATTCAGTTTCTGGATATTTCACTCACTACAGTGAACAGTATACATACAGAAACCTTTTTCAAAAAGGTAAATACAAATAGTTTTCTAAATTACACTAGTAGTCATCTTAAAAGTTGGAGGGATATTCCCAAAAGCCAGTTCTATCAGATCAAAAGGAATTGTTCTGATATAGAAAGTTATAATCAACAGGTTACAAAGTTGTATTCAGCATTTTTGGAACAAGGTTACCCCACCCAGGTCTTAGACAAAGCCTTACAAGATACTAAAAAGAAAGATAGAACAGAGTTGTTGGAACGAGGTAGGGATGACAAACCCAAGAATATGTCAATAGAGATAAGGAAGGATGACTGTTCATTTGTAACTCAATACAACACTTATGCTGCAGACATTAAGAAGGTCATACAGAAAAATGCACTAATTTTACAGGCAGATCAAATATTGGGTCCAATATTGGGAGATACAGTGAAGGTGGTATATAGGAAATCTGACAATCTCAAAATCAAACTCGCACCAAGTATGTTTAAAAAAAAGAAGAAGCCCATAACCAAGCCAGAATGTGACAGGTCAGGACTTGAAACCAAGACAGATAGGGCGAGTGGGAATTGGTTACCAGATAGACCCATAGGGTTTTTCAGGTGTGGAAGGGACAAGTGCATTACATGTACACATGCACAAATTTCAGGTCGTTCATCACAGGGGAAATTTTTCAGATTCATAGCTTTCTTAATTGTAATTCTCAGTATGTTGTATATCTTATTGAATGTGGCTGTGGTCGCCAGTATACTGGGCGGACCATGCGCCCAATTAATACACAGTTTCTTGAGCATTGTAGGAATGTTAGGAAAAATAATACATATCATAATCTTTCAAAACATGTAATAGAATGCGAACAGGGGTCCATCTTTAATATTAAAGTGAAAGCCATAGAACAAGTAAAAGTTACAGATAGAGGAGGAGATAGGTTCCATCTCCTTTGCCGGAGAGAAGCCTATTGGATATTCAGACTCAGGACTCTTAAACCCCTGAGTCTGAATGAAACCATAGAACTTAACAACATATAGATTATACACATTCCTGGGCCACAAGAAATATGTTCCCCTCCTCCAAATATCAATGTACATATAGTCTCTATGATAATCAGTATACTTACATGTGGTATACTTGTAATGTTATGTGTGTGTTTATATGTGTTTATATGTGCTCATTCATATTCCTATAGGTACGGGTCATCTTTGACCCATAGGTTTGTTGTTTTAGCTAATGGGTACCCTTTATCTCAAGTCAAATTATCTATACTGAAATACTACCTAGAATATTGTTTTTTAATGGATACTAAGTTATGTTAAATAGGGTTATATATGTATCCAAGTGGTCATGAGGTTATGACTGGTCTTGATATAGGAACATCACCACATTGATAGTATGTGAAGGTTCCAGAATATTACCAATAAATTAACCATCAAGTAAAGGATACATAAATTCTTGGAATACATATCATTACTACGATGTAAATATAGAATTAGTGGGATTAGAAAAGGATATAAGATTATACACCTCAATGTCATAATTTATGGTAAAAGAGATAATTTTAAAGTTTTATTATACTTTTGTTGAATATAGATAATCCATTTTTTATATGAATGGGTTAATGTATATACGTAAGGAACAAAAGCTGATAACAATAATCTAATGAGGCAATTTGTAAAAATTTGATTAATTGGTAGCTTTCATATGAGGTATTTAAGGAGGCTATGACTGTCGTAAGATCATCCCTCTGAAGAAACCGCCGGTCTTGTGGGCGGAGAAACACGTCAGGTGATTGGCTGTCATTGATACGCAAGTGGAACGCGGAAACAGGAAGTCCATGTAGCAGCATCCGGAATACAGCAGCACGAGGTAGCGGTGGAGTACACCCTCATCGCCCCTATCCAAGGCTTGCGGGGGGGCCGCGTCACAGGAGCGGAGGTCCCTTTGCATTGGGACTCGGCGCCACCGAGGGCAGGGTGAGCAGCCGCAAGACTAACCAGCTGGACATATCAGGTAGCATACGTACCATCAGTATATACTTTGGTTTTGAATGCCATAAAATCATCGCATTGGCACATTTATCAAGACACACTAAGCACAGATTGCTTGGAGATATCCTCCCTTAACAAAGGTAGAGGACTTTATCTAATGCATGCATGAACCTTGTCCTTATCAAATTGCTGGTCTTCTAATCCCTCGGCTCACTGACTATCTGCTGAATCGCACTTCCTGACATTAACCTGCTTTACTAACAAACTTCAATGTTGCTACAACCTCGATTTTATTTAGTTCCATTATTGAATAGGTCATGTCATTAGGAGTTTTTCCACTTAAAGACTATTATTGTTATTATTGTGATTTAGAGAAATTGTTATCTATTTGTATTTTATCATTGTGTATCTTTTGAATTTAGTAAATATTTTAAATCAGCAGCTGGTCACAGGCACCTTTATTCATTTTAAAGGCGTATCTATAATGGGTGCTGGGTGTGTGGTACACACGGGCCCCCGGGTCCAGGGGGGACCCGCACCGCACACCCTGCACCCATACTTTGTCATACTTACCTCTCCAAAGTCCCGCGTTGGGTCTCCCAGCGCTGTTCAAATGCCTGAAAATAGCCGCCGTGGCCATTTTTCTGGCGTATTGCGCATGCACTGTGAGAAGATCGCCGGAAAATGGTGGCTGCGTCTATTCCGAGTGATCTGCGCATGCGCAATAGACCCTGGGCACACTCTAGTGCCCAGAGTCTTGATTTTTGCGGTGTCAGGCCAGCCGCGTCAGTCGGCTGCCGGACACCGGAGTTTGAGGAGGGGGCCCGTGACGGGGGATGCACGCGGGCCTCTTCCTCGCTAAAGACGCCCCTGCCTTGCAGACACGCCTGTACACCTGGGGAAGGGCTTTTACTAGCATTAGCATAAAGTCGCAGACATGACTACGGCAAAGACCATCCAGCGGTCATAGCAGCATGCAAATCTGCATCAGCCCCATAATGTGATTGAATAGGCACTTATCAGTGACATACCAGGTTATTCTGCTGCCCTGGTTAGATCAGCACCATGTATCACACCTGGAGGCAATACCTCATAGCAGGATCCATGACATCCAGACAGTTGCTTTGAATACTATGCAGATTAATTTTCCAAATATATGTTCCTTGGTACGAAACGTTCTGCATTACATCTAGCCCCTAAGATATGGGAACAATCTATGGTGACACAAGGACACATATCATTAGTCATTGGAGAAAACCTACCCTATCCTACGATTCATTCATAATTAAAACTTCATCTATTATGCTAAACTTTATTATGATCAAAGATTACAGACACTGGCCATACAGGAGAGATCACAATAAGGAATGCAGGATAATAGCTTATCTTGTACTTGGTTTTAACACAAACCAAGAACTTATTATTAATTGAATGATTACTTTGTTTTATTTTACTGTTTTCTATTTTCATTGTTCTAATCATCAATTATAAATGGATGATGCACTTTTTACATATACAGATTCTTATGCTGTGAATCTGAGATTCTCCAATGCAGGATCAGCTATTGTGCATCTACAAAAGTGAGGATGCCAGACAATATAGCATGCTGGAATTTGTAGTCCCACAACAGCTGCATAGCTGCAAGTTGCCTGCCTTAGCTCTAATGTACTAGATACCACCGCATATTTTATAAAGCCTCTAGAGGGCGCTTGTTGCTCATCTCTCTTTTCTCCCACTCTAGGTTGCTGTCATCTGTTGGTAAATGCATTTAGTTTACAATTGAATTGTACCTGGTCGGGAGCCTAAGGCAGGCACAGGATGTGAGTTATGTTGATGAACAAGAAGGAAATCAACTCTTCTAGGCTGTTTATCATAGCTGAATGGTCCATTGAAAAACAAACCTCTATCAGGTAAGTGGGATCTTTTTAATGGCCATCTAATACACCTATCTAATGTGTGTTTTAAGTGTCACTTACTGTGATGTTATTGTGCCTTCTTGAAGTAATTCAAAGAATGAGTTGTACAGATATAGCAATCAAGCCATTGAAATGAAATACATTTCAAGTTTTAAACATTTCAAATTGAATTTTTGTTGCATATATAGGGCCGAATGTAATAGGGTGAGAGTTTAGAAAATATGAGAGTATAGCAGTAAACTCTCACACTTATTAAAGCCGGCCAATGTAATAGAGTCCGAGAACATGCAAACTCACATGTTTTTAGACTCAAAAAACTCTCACAATTTAAAATCTCATCCAGATGATTTCCCATTTTAAGATAAAACTTGACCAATGTGAGAGCTACTGCCCCACTCTTGTATTTTCTAAACTCTCCCCCTATTACATTTGGCCCATAGAAGCACCTTTGCTCCGGGTTTATAAGACACTAACTTATTATATAATACTTCTCTCCTGTGCTAATACATGGCACAGACATGTATGTGTTTTCCTTTGAGCAATGCATTATTATTATATTTTGACACCAAATGCTTACGCATATTTCACATCTGAGGGCCTGATTCAGCAAGGATTTCAGTTGCTAATGTGCACGCAATCGGCCGATTGTTGCGTTCTGCACATGCATCACAGTGCGCGACCAGGCCACTGCGATCGAGATTGCGCTCGCAGTGACTACGCAGACCCATCACAGAGTGATTGACAGGAAGTGCCGTTTGTGGAAAGTGTCGAAACGCAGGCGCGCCAGTGAGTTTCAACACCGTTTCGTGGGCGTGCATAAATTTTCCCCTGCGACACCGTACGCAGCTTAAGGTCTCATAGCGTGCACTGAAGTTAGCAATTTCTGAGTAAGGTCAGAGCTTGTGCAAGTGTGTGTGAGGCTGCGATGGTACTCGATTGTACCAATGGTTTCGCAGTCTTGCTAAACATTACGGGTGTGTGTAAGGTAAAGTGGGCGTCCTTATGCGGTGCTACGTCGGCATAGCAAACACAATGGATTAGCATACTATCGCAGTGAGACTGCGTGCGTAATCGCAGCTGCGATGGCAATAGAGATCCGTAGTGAATCAGGCCCTAAGTTTTTAGTCAAATGAACGAAGACTAATCTAATTTGGTTGGCAGTAAAATACAGTAGTATTATTACAAGGTAAGTTTTATTAACAGCGTACAGCTTTACTTACTTATTCAGTGCAAGTCTCTGGATAGTTGAGAAAAGCTTTAAGCATAGTAAATAGAACAGGTCATTACAATGTAGCCCACTGGCTTTGTGTTAGATGCACCCTTTGGCACCTACCAGGGCTGGATTAAGCTCTGTGGGGGCCCCTGGGCAACAAACATGTGTGGGTCCCTATCAATAAAGGTCATATATATATATATATATATATATATATATACATATATACACACATATAGTACCCCTTCTGCAATGCCCCCTGAAGTTGTGCCCCTTCTCCAATGCCCCCAATAGTTGTGCTCCTTCTCTAATGCCCCCAGTAGTTGTGCCCCCTGCAATGCCCCCAGTAGTTGTGCCTCTTATTCAATGCTCCCTGTAGTTATTCCCCATCTCTAATGCCCCCAGTAGTTGTGCCCCAATAGTTGTGTCTCTTATTCGATGCCCCCAGTAGTTGTGCCCCCTGCAATGCCCCCTGTAGTCGTGCACCCTAATGTAGTGCCCCCAGTACTAAATCCCCCTCCCCGCCCACACCCCTGTGAAAAACTTACCTGTCTTCACCCCACGCTGTCAGGGCTCCTAGGTCCCGCCATCGCTGCTGCCGCTGCCTGCTGGATCTAACTAGATCCAGTAAAGGCACGCAGGCTCCTCTCATCGCTTGTGACCTCTGAAGCGATCAGAGGCCAGCGTTCCCAGTTAGTTGGTCGCGATCTACATGCAGGAGCTCCGCGAGCTTCTAGTAGATCGCGACCAACCTTAGCCGGACCTGACCTGAGGCATGTGGCCAGGGGTCGGGGACAGTGTGTGGGGGCCCCCTATGTGTGGGGGTCCCTGGACGACCGCCCCTGTCGCCCTGCCTTTAATCCGGCCCTGGCACCTACAGATGTGTCCTCTTACATCTGTCCTCAATACGCCACACAGCGCGACATGCCTTGCGTGAGTGAGCCGTCAAGTCTCGTGCAACTCTGCTAGCATCAGGTATTTTATTTTTGACGAAAATTAAGTCGCAATGCAATGTGACTAGGACACATTAGGAGACCGTGCTGATTAATTTGATATATGACACTTTTATATCTGTGTTCGGCTGAACTTAGTGAATGGAACTTTTTTTTTAAGCCGGCTTCCTGGCCGCTTGCTAAGCCGTGGGTTACCACCCACAGCTTTTGTGAGCGGCCAGGTGATGGTCGCGACCATCGGGCTTTCGATGAGACCCTTGTGGTAGGGTCTCGTTCCCGCAAGCCCCAGAAGCTCAGCTACTGACATCACGTGTGATGTCAGTAGGGCTGCCCTCAAACGTCAGGCGTTCCTTCGGGAATGCCTCCATTTGGCCAGCCACCCCCCCTCCCCGCCTACAAAACGGGGCGAGCTGTCAATCAACATCGACAGCCGCCCCTTTTTGTTGCGACCACCTGAGCAAGTGATTTCTCGCTCGCTTCGGGGCTCGCGCACGTGCATAGCGCTTGCGAGCGGGTCTGAATCAGGCCCTTAGTGTGGAAAAAAGCTGCAGCTGCTACACTGTAGCACTTTGCATGCTGATTCAGAGACTCAGTCACACACAGATATACAATTGCCGCATATCAAATTTAACAGCAGAGTCTTCTGGTGTGTCCTAGTCGCATCACATTGCAAACTTAGATGCATTTTTAGCAACACAAAAAAAACACAAAACAGACGCCCAGCGCTAGAAGAGTCTCACAGGACCTGGCGCGCCAAGAGGGGCTATTTGGCCTAACTGCAGCAAACAGTGCGAGGACACATCTGTACCTTTCTGGAGAGTTTAAAGGGAGCCAGTGCTACTGCACATGTAGGGCTAGTTGCAAGCTAGTTGGTGAACTTACAGACACAGTAATTGTGCAATACCCATGGGCGTAACTGGGTGCAGCTGCTATGGGGCGCAAAGCTGAGGGGGGCCCATCTTCCTTGTCAAAGTTACATGTGTTATACATTTTTTACCATTGGGTGGTACATAGGGGCCCTTACATTCCCTTTGCTATGGGGCCTTCAAATACCTAGTTACACCCCTGTTGGGTGACCAATCATCTTAGTTGATTAAATATATGCCCACCTTTATTATATCGCCTTGTTCTCTCCATTACAGTTCTTTGTTAAATTACACTGAATTACCACAAGGCAACGTTTCACACAGATTGGTCCAAGAGCTGACAATCTCTGTAGACTTTTCATTTCTGCACTTCGACTCTCTGTATGTTTTCCCTTACTATGACCCAGCATCAGCTCTCACTCTGTGTCACACTTCAGTTATCTTGGGACAGAATGGATTCTCATGCACCTGTTGGCTGTCTTCTGAAACAGCATCCCAGCAACCACTACTCAATTTCATAGCAAACTTACATGCACTCAGTATCTCTGTGATATCTCATGAAATTCACTGGCTTCTGAATTAACACAGTGGCTCCGCCGCTGGCCCCTAAAAAAACATAGCGGGTTATTTATCAAATCATCCCAAAAATGTTCTACAATTTATAAAAAAAATAGGCAGAGTGATGCTCTGCTCCTCGGGGTGACATTTCTAGTACTAATTTTATCCCACTGTTTGAATTTTAGTGTTGTTTACAGTTATAACCACAATAAACGCTGTGTCGTTGTCACATACTACCCTGTGAGTTCACTTCTCTTTCCCATATGTGCCCATTATTGGGACCCGTTTGTGATATTGGTCTAAAGCAGGGGTGGGGAACCTTTTTTCTGCCGAGGGCCAATTTGATCTACATAACATTATTTGCGGGCCGGATGCAGGCCATACCCCCTCCGTGTGATGTCACATAGGGGTGGGGCCACAATTGCCGGTGATTACAGCAATGCCTGGAGCATCCTGAGGATGCTCTGGGGAGCTGTAAGGGCAGCGGTGTGACCATCTGAAGTGTCCTAAGGACACCCCAGGCAGCACTGCGGCATAGATTCTGGCTGCAGGGTGTCATTCTAGGCACCCTGCTAGCCAGATGATACTAGCAGAAAAAAAGCTCAGAGGGCCAGACCAAATGATTCCGCGGGCCTTATACGGCCCCAGGGCCTGAGGTTCCCCATCCCTGGTCTAAAGAAACCTTTACAAGATGGCGATCAATTTTACTTGGTGTAAGCACTCTGGCCCTCATTCAGAGGCGGTCGCAAGAAGCGATCGCTCTCTCTGAATGAGGGCAGCTGCTTTTTTTTTTTAGTGCGGCCTCCTGGTCGCTAGCTAAGCTGTAGTGAGCTCTGGAGCGAAAGAGTTTCTCTCTCACTCCGGGGCTTGCGCACACGCAGTGCGGCCGCTGCGCGTGCGCAGGGCCTTAACATCAACCCGGTTGCGAGCGCTCAGCTCTTGCGACAGGGTCTGAATGAGGTCCTTAATCCCAAAGGCTTGCTATTACTATCTGGCTGTATTAGGTGCAACTACTACTACTCACCTCTCATTATCAGAGAGTATGGGCCAAATGTAATAGGGGGAGAGTTTAGAAAATGTGAGAGTTTAGCAGTAAACTCTCACATTGGTCAAGTTTTATCTTCAAAATGGGAAAACATCTGTATGAGAGATTAAGGGCCTGATTCAGAGCCGGACGCAATTAGCGCTCGCTCGTCCTGAAAATAGGGGTGGCTATTCAAATGAACCGTTCGCTGTTTGCGGTCTGTTCACGCCTCTAGGTCTGAACGAGCGTACAAAACTTGCGGTCGTTTTTTGGGAAATTACGCCCCCTGGCCGCTCCTACGTCATGTCCGCTATTTATTAGATTAATCGAGTACATCGAACAGGGTATGAACTGCTCGCTATTCTTGTGGTCGGTTTTTGCTACCACAATTTTGCGAGCATTTCTGGCTTAAAAAAAACCCAGTGACGTGGTCAATGACGCTGCTGTTTTAAATATGCACACCCATAAAAAGCCCGTTTTGACCTTTAAGCACGCCTGCGATCGGATCTCCACTCCCCGTTTTCAAGCACCTTCCCCTGTTACCACCCACCTACGCCTCACTCTATCACTCAAATTATCAGGCATTCGCTATTTTGCGAGCACATGAATTTCGGCCGCACTGACTGGTTCGCGCATGCGTATAACGATCCGTACGCATGCGCAGTTGGGCAAACATCGCTCAGAGCGAACGAGCTGCCGCTTACGAGTGGCTCTGAATCAGGCCCTAAATCGTGAGATTTTTTTGAGCTCTATTACATTGGCCACGTTTAAAAAGTGTGAGCATTTACTTTCACATTTTCTAAACTCTCACCCTATTACATTTGGCCCTATATCTTTTTCACATTGTCATATGTACCAAGGGGGTAAATTATATACAGTATCACACTATTATATTGCCCTCTCTTTTTGTATGCATTTGAGGGATCTTGGAAATGGAATACAAAGAACCAAAAGCATCTAAGAAGAACTGGATTTATTATTTTGGGACATTAATTTAGATCCTATTATGTCACACATTTGTTTTCTATTGGACTAATTAGAGTTTAGTGTCTCTTTCTTGTGTGTCATCAGGCTTCTTTAATTTTGAGGTGCCATAGGAGTTGTCTGTTATTTGTGTAACCTGCACTGGTTTTTCCTATCACATTGACCATAAATAATTTGATTTGGTCCTGGACCACCAACCCGTGGCCCCCTGCAAGTGCCCTGTGACAACCAGTTTGGGAACCACTTTGATATGACAGTAACAGCCAAGAATTTCCGCTATTTCTGCACTTACACATGCTCATTATGTGCCTGATTCCGATATGGATGTAATTGCATTTGCTATTACACTAATATTATATAATATAAACGCTAATGACTCAGAAGTTTACCTGAGCATTGTGTCGCCCACTGCTGCCTTATATGCGATAACGTGCAATAACGTAAACATCAGAAATATTGACACATATTAGGCGTCCTTTGACCTTCTGAGTAAACCTGACCTGACTCAAACAGTGTGGCTCTCATGACATTCATAGGGCTCTCCAGGTGCGAGCAAGATCGAGGTGGCTAATATATTCAGGCACAGAAACAGTATTTAAGCGAACCTGACACGCCTGCGTTTCTGTAGCCACACCCCTTTACCTCCCCCATGTGCCGACTACCTGTCAATCACTATGCGAGCAAATCCTCTTTGTGACCAAAATCGCAATTCACTTGCTGTGCGTGCCTAATGCGCCTTTTACGCATTCGCAATGGTGGACATTCGCTTACCTTGTGTCCAATCCGGATACACGGATCGGAATCAGGCCCTATGTGAATGAGTGCTGAACTAACTGATATTGGTGCAAGTCTTTTTAAAACCCCTGATCCTGTCACACAATTTTTATGTAGTGGCTATTAAACTTAGCACCTAACCTGCAATGATGTAAAAGGCATATTGATATGTAAAATGAATATGAACAAAAATAAATAAATAGGAGATTCAACAAGTGATTTGCTTCTTCATCACAATGTTTGGATTTTGTCCATAGCAATCATTATGGGCCTGATTCAGACCCGCTCGCGAGCGCTATGCGCTCATAAGTGGGTCGATGGGCGGGCAGTGCGCACGTGCAAGGCCCGGAGCAAGTGAGAAATCACTCGCTCCGGGGCTCGCTACAAGACGTGGCGGCTGTCGATGTTGATCGACAGCTGTCGAAGTTGGTCACCCACAGCTTAGCGAGCGGCCTGGAGGCTGGGGTAAAAAAAAAACGGCCCGCCCTGATTTAGAGCGAGCGCTCACAAATAGCGAGCGCCTCTGAATCAGGGCCTATGGGCCTGATTCAGAGCCGGACGCTCTGACCAGAGCGCTCGCTCTGAATCAGGGCCCTCCTCTATGAAAATGGAGCGTCCTCCTGGACGCTCGTATAGCTGTGGGTGACTACCCACAGCTATAGCGAGCGTCCATGATGATGGTCGCGATGGTCAAAGACCATCGCGACCGTCGGGCTTGCGACGAGACCCTGCAGTAGGGTCTCGCTGCCGCAAGCCCAGGAGTGATTTTGGCTCTATCAGAGCCAAAATCACTCCCACTGACATCATTACTGATGTCAGTGGGGCCGGACTCAGACGGTAGGCGTTCCCATGGGAACGCCTCTGTCTGGCAGGCCACACCCCCGGCACACCCACCAAAGGGGGTGTGCTGTCAATCAACATCAACAGCACGCCCCCTTTGGTGCGAGACCCGGAGCGATGGAGAGCCCGTCGCTCGCCGGGTCTCGCGCATGCGCACGACGGAGCTCCCTCCGTCATGCGCATGCACAGTGGGGGAACATCGACCCGCCTGTGAGCGTATTGCCGCTCACGAGCGGGTCTGAATGACCCCCAATATTCCTAAGTTTTCTAGTGCAATTAAAGGCATCTGATCTGTGCCTATGTCTGTGCATAGCCTAAAGCAAACAAGCAATCTCTGCACCTTCATGGTAAATATCCTGGTTCCATAACTGAATCCTCAATTTGCACATTATAGGTAAATTCATTTTATCAGCATTGTAATGGATTCAAGCAGTATGAAACTTGTACTGAACCACATTTGGTAAAGATTCAATAGAGGACTCTAATGCGAATGCAGCTGTGATTTCGCATGGAACGCAGCTGTGATTTCGCACGGAACACAGCTGCGAAAATATGCTAATGCCTGCCAAAGCTCAGCCGACGTAAAGACGCCCACTGCTGCCTTCTCATATCCGTCCAATGTCACTCTTCTGTATAAACATCGGTACCATTGATGAACATCGGCCAGTCACCCAACATTTGCAATAAGTCTAGACACCCGCAAACACTGCAAGTTTCCTCGCACGCAGAGAGCTCTCATACTGCGCATGCAATCGTAGTGGCTTATTTATGCACACCAATGGAACGGCGTTCAGAAAGACATACCTGCATTTTTCCGACCACCCCCAAACGCTGACAGTCTGTCACTCACTTTGCTATGGGTTCCTCTGCGCGTCCATTTTCACAATGTGATCGCTGCACACGCGCAGTGCGGCTTATACGCATGAGCGATGGCAAACAATCGCTTGATCTGCGTCCGTAATCGCCATTGCATATGCTGCTGAATCAGGGCCTGATTCAGACACGCTCACGAGCGCATAGCGGGTCGTTGGTGTGCCAGTACACACTGCGCGTGCGCGAGCCCCGGAGCGAGCGCAAAAAGCACTTGCTCCGGCGCTCGCATCCAAAATGGGTGGCTGTCGATGTTGATCGACAGCTCGCCCCGTTTGGAAGGCGGGGAGGGGGAGTGGCTGGGCAAACGGAGGCGTTCCTGCAGGAACGCCTGCCGTTTGTGGGCGGCCCTACTGACATCACTCGTGATGTCAGTAGGTGGACTTCCTGCTCTATTAGAGCAGGAAGTCCACTGGGGCTTGCAGCCACGAGACCCTACTGCAAGGGTCTCGTCGCAAGCCAGATGATCGCGATGGTCTTGACCGTCGCAACCATCACCTGGCTGCTCACATAAGCTGTGGGTGGCAACCCACAGCTATGCGAGCGACCAAGAGGCCGCAACTAAAAAAACAAGCGCCCGCCCTGATTCAGAGCAAACGCTCGCTTTTTGCGAGCACCTCTCAATCAGGGCCAAAGGCCTATAATCCAGAACAAGCCGAAAAGGAGATCTGTAGTGCTACTGTATAAATAATATTGTTTCTCCTTGTGTTGGAGGAACTAATCTGGCAAATCCATAGCTCCTGTCTTTCTAGCAGCACGATCGTTCAAAGCTCAAATTATCAATGGGGTTATGTTTCCTGGTGTGAGTGTCATGTTAGATTGAGTTTCTCTGTAACAAGATGGGTTTAATGTTCAATGTACAGACTCTGTGACTCCTCATCTTCTGATAGCAAAATAAGGTGATAGGAGCAGTAAGGACTGTAATTTAAGATTAGGTAACCACTGCTGTCTCCCTACATTGGCTGACAATATTACAATATGTAATGCTTCAACTTACTTAAGTGGCATTAATACAAATGTATCCTCATACACTTGGCATGCCAGAACTGAAGATTTTCTGTACCCGGACTGGAGTTTTCAGTGGGAGCTGGTTTGGAAGATACATGAACAAAATTAGGTGGCTTGATTAAGTTCCTTCGCATGCAGATAACCAGAAGAGTACTAGTATAAGGTATCAGGGCTAGAACCGGTATAGCAATAGGTAACTGGGCTGGGACTGGTATAACGTTATCTGCACCCGCCGCTAGTGTAGTGTAGACCGCGCAGTGGGCCTGATTCAGACCCGCTCGCGAGCGCTGAGCGCTCACAAGAGGGTCGATGTTGCCCAAGTGCGCATGCGCACGACGGAGGCGGCTCCGTCGTGCGCATGCGCGAGACCCGAATGACGACGGCCAAGTCGTCGTTAAGGGTCTCGCACCAAAGGGGGCGTGCTGTCGATGGTGATTGACAGCACGCCCCCTTTGGTGGGCGTGCTGGGGGCGTGGCTGCCCAGACAGAGGCGTTACCATGGGAACGCCTACCGTCTGGGGCCGGCCCCACTGACATCACAAGTGATGTCAGTGGGAGTGCTTTTGGCTCTGATAGAGCCAATAGCTCTGATAGAGCCAAAAGCACTCCAGGGCTTGCAGCAGTGAGACCCTACCGCAAGGGTCTCGCCGCAAGCCTGATGGTCGCGATGGTCTTGACCATCGCGACCATCATTTTGGCCGCTCGCTATAGCTGTGGGTGGTCACCCACAGCTATGCGAGCGGTCAGAAGGCCACTCCAAAAAGTAGGAGGGACGGCCCTGATTCAGAGCGAGCGCTCTGTCAGAGCGTCCGGCTCTGAATCAGGGCCAGTGAGCGCAGTCCACACTACACAGTGACATACACACAGCCGCCGGCGGCAGCTGTGTCTATGTTACAGCAGCCGATGAGAGTCAGACAGACTCTCATTGGCTGCTGCACAACGGAGGGAGCCGGCTGGAGCTCACTCATGAGCCCGGCCTTCTGGCTCCCCCCGCAGCGTGTGATGGGAGAGACGTCATGACGCTGACGTCTCTCCCATACTGAAGGAGAAGAGCCGGGACCCGGAGCTGACTGCGGCGGGCGCGCCAGGAACGGAGATTCAGGTAAGTTGTGATTTTTTTTTTTTTGGTGTGTGTAAGGGGGCCGCTACAGAGGTCACTGTATAGGGGGGCTGCTACAGAGGGCACTGCATAGAGGGGGGCCGCTACAGAGGGCACTGCATTGGGGGCGCGCTTCATGGGGGCACTGGGGGGGGCGTTACTAGGGTCAGTGCATAGGGGGACTACTACTGGGGGCACTACTACTGGGGGCAATGCATAGAGGGGGACTTCTACTTGGGGCATTATATAAGGGGCACTGCATAGGGGGTACCACTATTGGGCCTGGGGCACTATATAAGGACCACTACTGGGGGACTCTATAGGGGGACCTCTACTGGGGGCACTATATAAGGGGCACTGCATTGGTGGAGACCACTACTGGGTCTGGGGGCACTATATAAGGGACACTACTGGGGGACTCTATAGGAGGACCACTACTGGGGGCATTATATAAGGGGCACTGCATAGGGGGCATTACTACAGGTGGCACTGCATATGGGGGACCATTACTGGGGGCACTGCTACTGGGGACATTGCATAAGGGGCACTACTACAGTGGGCATTGCAAGAGGGGCATTGCTACGGAGGGTAACACACACACCTCTTCCCCAGCCCGTGTGTCTGTCACACACATCCCTCTTCCCCAGCCCCTGTGTCTGTCACACACCCCTCTTCCCCAGCCCCTGAATCTATTACACACACCCCTCTTCCCCAGCCCCTGAATCTGTTACACACACCCCTCTTCCCCAGCCCCTGAATCTATTACACACACCCCTCTTCCCCAGCCCCTGAATCTGTTACACACACGCCTCTTCCCCAGCCCGTGTCTGTCACACACCCCTCTTACCAAGTCCATGTCACACACACCCCTCTTCCCCATCCCTTGTGTCTGTCACAAACACCCCTCTTCCCCAGCCCCTGTGTCTGTCACTTTCCCAGCCACTGTCACAAACACCCCTCTTCCCCTGCCCATGTCTGTCACATACCACCCTCTTCCCCAGCCCTGTGTCTGCAACCCCCCTCCTTGCCCCCCTTCATCTGCAGCTCCCCACCACTCACCCCGTGACTCTTTAGCCCAGTAAGGCCCCTGCCAACACTTACCTGCTGCTCTGCCAGTGTTCCTCAGTCTTCTCTGGCGCTCCTCTCTGATTCATCGGAGAGATGTCATTATGTCACGCACGCTGCGCAGGGCCAGCCTTCTGTCACTGGCAGATGGATGTAGCCGCAATTGTCGTGTTGGTGCCCTGTTTAAACAGCAGTGGCAGAGGCAAGGGGGACATGTGAATTGGGCTCCCAAAATTCCTGTCCCCTTTGTACCCCCCTGTTGCTGGGCCTGCCCATCCCCTGGCCATCCGCCAATCACAGTGGTGTGAAATCTCCACACACCAATCAAAGTGCAGTTAGCAGCAGCACGCTGTGAGATAGTGAGGGCCCATAGGATCCCTGACATTTTCACATGGGGTGCAACCAAAGACAATTTGGCTCTTGTGCGCCCCAGAATGTCTTGCAATTGGCATTCAGGAGCAGGGGGCACGGAAGTACTGTACCTCTCTGTGAGCACTATATCACAAACTGTGCACTCAGGCCCTGATTCAGACCCGGACGCAAGTGGCCGCTCGTCCGCCGTACGAGCGGAAAAATGTAAATTCAAGAGCTCACTCGTATGTTCACTCGCAGCTAATCTTCCACCCCATATTCTCCCAACCCCTCCTCTAGCTAGCGAATGTTCAAAATAGCGACCGTCCGTCTCCTCTTTGGTTGCAGGGAACGCTCACACAAGTCAATCCCGGAAGTGGCCCTGTCAGTTTTCGATTGCCTGCTACTTAATTCAGCAAACATACTTGAATCGATTAATGGCAATCACTATATTAATAGCTTAATTGTTATTCACATGTTTGCAATCCGTTTTTTTCAATGTCAATAAACTTTATTATTGTTAGTGTGTATCATTGCTTCCGCAGAATACGTACGGTTGGACCAAGGGCATGGTTTTTCAAAAATAAAAGTTTGTTTGAATGCTACTATTGATTTGCGTTTTTTTTATAGGCCGATTTTGTAACTTTTTTAAAAATATTTAAATTAGCTTACACATGTCACTGCATCAAGCCTATCATAACTCACATTATATTTGTGAGGGTGTAGGTCACATGACTCATACATTAACCAATAGAATGGTTTCTGTTAGTTTACAAAGTACATTATCCAATCAAATTTTTTCTAGGACCTTTATTAAAACTGTTTTGTGCAAAAAAAATCTTTGCCATCATGAGAGCCTCAGCTTTTTCTAGGCGTGAGCTCCTGGTCCTCACTGATGTGATGGACCGGAGAATCATGGAGCATCCGCCCCCCATCACCAACCTCCGCAAGCGTTTGGCCTACGCGGAGGTGCGCCGCCGCCTGCGTTCCTTCGGCTATCACCGAAATATAGGCCAACTGGAACGCAGGTGGTCGGATCTGCGCCGCAGATCCCCACGCCTGTTGGCCAATTTGCGTGAGCAGATTTGTTTTTTTAAATGTAAGCATACCTGCGTGTGCATGTTTGCCGTATAGCCCTGTTTTTTTATTTTGGACATACCTACATGTGCATGTTTCCCGTCTAGCCCTGTTTTTTTATTTTGGACATACCTGCATGTGCATGTTTAACGTATAGCCCTGTGTTTTTATTTTGGAGCATACCTGCGTGTGCATGTTTCCCGTCTAGCCCTGTTTTTTTATTTTGGACATACCTGCATGTGCATGTTTAACGTATAGCCCTGTGTTTTTATTTTGGAGCATACCTGCATGTGCATGTTTAACGTATAGCCCTGTTTCTTTATTTTGGACATACCTGCATGTGCATGTTTACCGTATAGCCCTGTTTTTTTTAATTTAATTTATTTTTGGTGTGTACATTTATTTCCAGAAAAATGAAATATGTAATAATTTAAATTTATCAACATCATTTAGGGGCTGAGCGCAGACTCCGACGCCACCGACATCGGGCTCGTCCCCTATCCCCCACTCCCACCCAAACATCCTCTGTCCACTCTTCCCCAAATTCCCCCTCCACCCCAGACCTGGCAGACCGTGAGGCCCCTCCCTCTCCTCACATTCCCATCCCTCCAACTTCACCCTCCCCTCCACTCCTCCCTCTCTTTTCCTCACCCTCCCCTCCACCCCCCCCCTCTCTTTTCCTCACCCTCAACTTCCTCCCAAATAACCCGTCCTCCATCCGTGCTGCACTGGCCCACCTCTGATGAGGACGATTTCGGGGCTCCAGGCCCAGGCAGCATTATGACCGGTATGTTTCCCTTTTAAACTATGGTTGTTTTTTCATTATTTTGTTTTTGGTTGATGTTGTCCTTTTGCCTGTGCAGGTCAAAACTGTAAAGTATTTTACATTTTTTGGATATATATCTTTGTGAAACAATGTCTAGGATGTTTTCCCCTTACACATATGACACATGTCCAAACACTCATACTTGTGTCTTTCTTGTTTGCGGTACCAACAAATGTCGTATTTTTGCGTAGTTTTAACTCTTTTTTTTTGTTTTGTTTTTAAAAAAAATTTTGTCCTTTCTTTGCTAAAATCTTTTCGTTTGTCATTCCTTTTGTTTTGTTGATGTTTTTTTTCACCTTTTTTTGTAGAGTCTGATTTTGTTACTTGTTTTTTAACATATAACTTAAGGTGTCATTTTATTAATCCGCACATTTTTTAAACCCACAGAGGACCAGAGGCGCATCGCTGACATTTATGCTGGCTTAAACATCTTGAGGGGCCATGTCGTTGCCATGCTTGTGGCCTTGGATAATATATTGGCGCTCCAGCGCCACACATTTTTTTTTTTTGTTACAAAAATGTTTATAAAAATAAAATTTATTTTGATTTATTTAAGTCTCATTCCTTGTCTGTAAATCATAGATTGTTGAACCTTACATAAGTCTACTATTTTACCATGAGTTTTTAATGAATGTAAATTTGAGTGTAGAAAGCTCAAGTAAGTATGTAAGCTGGCACATTAAACACCTAACAATACCAATAGGTTTGTATAATTAACGGCAAAAATAGTTTGTTTTTTTGGGGGGGTAATGTAAAAAATAAACAAAACCTGCTTAGGCCTAGATTGGAAAACATGCTGATTCACCATAATACCTTTGTTGTTTGTTTTTAGCCACAAAGCAGGGTCAAAACGTTTACAATTTAACACATTACAGGATTAGCCATTAAGCAAATTTGCCTTTTTTTGACCAGGTTACACTTGCTTGTAATTTACCAAGGAAATGTTTGTTTAACATTAAAAATAAATTTAATGCACACAAATAATAAACACCAAGTGAATTGTCACAATCAATTCACACATTGAAAACACACACAAAAATCCAAACAACACCAAAATCAACAAAAGAAAAACAACAATCAGGAACTGTTTGAAGAAGTAACATGCCAACATGAATCCACAAATGAGGCGAAGAAATCATTGTTCCAGAAGTTATATCCAATGTGTCCACATGAAGTGATTTTTTTGGATCAGGTAGTATGCATCGTTTTTTATGGTAATTTTAGGGAATAAAACAAAAACAAAAAAAAATTAAAATTGTACATTAAAATATTACATGTCTACATTGTGTCAATTAAATTAATTTGGGGAAATAATTACCTAAAAAATATGGCAACAATGTCATCGCGTATGACCCCCCCACATACTGACCTCCAACCAATCTTGGGGGGGCCATCCTCAGGCAAGGCATCCTCTGGCTGCATTGGGACACCACTCCTTATGGCGATGTTGTGAAATATCCCACACAGGACCACAATTTTCGAAACCATATCTGGCAAATACATGAGGTCACCACCAGAGCGGTGGAGGCATCTGAATCGCCTTTTAAATGGCCGATACAGTGCTCCACCACCTGCCTGGTGGCTGTAAGTGCAGAATTATACTGACTTTGTGGCCCTGGTGTGGGAACCAAATAAGGAGTGAGCAGCCAGGGTGTGCAAGGGTAACCACTGTCTCCTGTGAAAGTATAAAAAATAACATCAGGACCAAGCTTTGGATTGTTTTCAACAGAAGGTATCAACTTACCCAGAAGCCACGCATCACCAGCTTGTAGGTTGTTTAATTTGTGCCAAAGCCCTGATTGCCGGAGGACGAAGGAATCATGTGCACTGCCTGGGAATTTGGCATTCAGGGACAGGATCTGGAGGGAGGCATCACATGCCACCATTACATTCAGTGAATGAAAGTGCTTTCGGTTCCTACATATTGCCTCCAGACTTGCTGGAGGCTGAAGTGGTATGTGAGTACCATCCACAACCCCTATGATGTGTGGGAAGGCAGCAATTTGGTAAAAATTAGCCTTCACCACACTAAGGGAGCCCATATCCAATGGCATTTTAATAAAATGATGGAGGTGTTTAAAAAGTGCATCCATCACTGCCCTCAGGATCCTTGAAAAGGAGGATTGGTAAATTCCTGCCACTATTCCCATGGTGGTTTGAAAGGATCCTGAGGCACAAAAATGTAACACCAACATTAATTGCGTAAGTGGTGGTATTGCTGTAGGACTGCCAATTTGCCGCTCAAGATCACTCTCTACTAATGAGAGAGTGTCTATGATGATTTGTGGCGGAAGACGGTAGCGCCTTAACACCTCATCATCTGGCATTCCAAAAAGGGTGACACGTGTTCTATATATCTGGGGCCTTGCACGCCTACGAGGCCTACGCCTGGGACGAAGTTGAGTTTGGTCGGGTTCTGGAACCATGGCCAATATAATACGACCAACATCAACCTGAAATGGTAAGCCAGGTAGTTATTGTTTTAGACAAATGTGTGAAGAAAAATATACTTATCTTTTCAAAGCAAACCAAAGATGCTTACAGGCCTGGGACGTGTCGTGCAAAACAACCTACATTTCCAAAGTAGAAAATACTTTTTAGATTAATTTAATAAACTATGAATGATAAAAAATATAGTTTGCGAAAAAATAGAGAAGGGAGCACATATTAGTTCGCTAAATAGTACGCTACTTTTACAGTTAAATAAGGACACATTAGTTTGCTAAATAGTACGCTACTTTTACAGTTAAATAAGGACACAGTAGTTCGCTAAATAGTACGCTACTTTTACAGTTAAATAAGGACACATTAGTTCGCTAAATAGTACGCTACTTTTACAGTTAAATAAGGACACATTAGTTCGCTAAATAGTACGCTACTTTTACAGTTAAATAAGGACACATTAGTTCGCTAAATAGTACGCTACTTTTACAGTTAAATAAGGACACATTAGTTTGCTAAATAGTACGCTACTTTTACAGTTAAATAAGGACACATTAGTTCGCTAAATAGTACGCTACTTTTACAGTTAAATAAGGACACATTAGTTCGCTAAATAGTACGCTACATTTAGTGGTAATACATGATTTTACACCGAAAAAAAACCCCATTACTTAGCGAAACATATGCTAAGACCAACACATTGAAATTTGTAAATTCGTAAAAGCAAAAACACTTACCAAAAACAGACAAATATCCCAAAGTTCTAAAACGTCACTGGGTCACTGCCAAAATAACTGTAAAAAAATGTAAAAAAAAAATAAATATTGGAAACTATTTACTATTAATTTGTCAGGTGGATTTTTAAAATACTCAAAAATTCAAACAAAAAAAAGTAAAAAAAAAAACAATGCTAACGTAACAAAAAAAAAATTGAACAAAACCAAAAAAATAACAAATAACAACTACTCCTTCGAAACAACCACCAAGTACCAACAAACCAATACACCGCAAAACCTCCAACAATCCAAAAATGCCACCTCGAATGGAGTCACACCAAGCCATAAATAGTCTTTATTTTCCCGCACAAATTAAGGACGGACAATAGGAGCGCACAATCAATGATGCGGCCTACTAATGCTGACGCATGTATAAAAACGTCACTGAAATCCCAAATCGGTCTGCTGTAGTTGAGTCCAAAATGACTAGAGAGCAGCAAGGTACTGGCCAAGAGGCGCCAGGTAAGTATTTGTATTTTTTGTAGAAAATGATTGATTAACAATATTTGGGAAACATTTTACATTAAAATAATTATTTTCTTTTTAAAAAAAGGTGTTGAGGATGACATGGAAGAGGCTGCTGGGCCTAGTAGGCCCACAAAAAAAAAAGGCAGCCACAATTCACAAGGAAGGAGATGGAGGTTTTGGTCCAAATGTGCAATGACACCCTACCACAGGCAGCAAGGAATATGGGTGCAAGCCAGAGATGGAAAATGTGGGACGACATAGCCAGTGCTGTCAATGGGGTGAGTTGGGACGTTCAACCCGGGAGGTCAAACGCCGGTACGTAAAAACTACATTTGACTAAAAAGTGTTTACAGGTCAAAATACTGCAGTAATAATGCCAACTTTTTAAACTACAGATGGAGCGACTTCAAATATCGCCTGAAACAAAAACTTGCTGATAGGGCTAGGCATGCAAGGGGGACAGGTGGGGGTCCCACCCCTGTGTCACTTGAGCTCACAGATTTGGAGAAGCTGGCACAGGGGTGTGTGCAGGATGAGGAGGTGTTTGGCGTGTCGAACATGGATACCGACATGCCAGACTTTGCGGCTCCTCATGTTGACCCAGGTAAATGTTGTAATGTTAACAACTCTGAAATGTGTTTTTGAAAATTTCTAGATTCTAATTTTACTCTTCTCTTTTTTCTCACAGAGACACAGGCGGATGAGTCTGCTCCAGAGGTGAGCTTTGGCCGCAGAATTTCTTCTGGATTTGCAGGGGAGGAAGCAGTAGATCCGGCTGGGGACCCTGTGGAAGACAGTCCAGGGCCTTCCCCCTCGCAGGCAGTGGCCCTCCTCAGTGATCTCAATATTAAAACGGATCAGCAGACCGAGATTCTCCTGAGGATGGACGCCAGTCTGCTACGGGTGGCGGACGCCCTGGAGGAAAATGCTGCGGCCAACGTGCGAATTGCCAATGCCCTGGAGCAGCTCATTCGCCAGCACATGTTGGAACCGGCCTCCCTTCCTGCCAGAACATCATTACCCTCCACCTCTGGCACAACAACAGCCATCCCTCCAAAAATGTGCCTAGCCCTATGCCTAGTCCAGAGGCCCCAACATCTGCCTCTGGACGGGCCAGGCGAAGGACCTCCCGGACCCGTTCCGGCTCACTCCAACCCCCGGACAAACGGCCTAAAGGCGATGACAGCACTGGCTAATTTCCCCACAATCCATCTCTGTGTTTGCCCCATATTCCTTAATGGCCAAAACCTCCCTCTCCTTTCTTGTGAATTGTTTTTCATTTTTTTATTTGTTTGTGTATGAAATGCCACTTATTTTATGTGTGTGGCAAAACAAACAATTTATTTTGATTTACGTTGTTTTAAATTTTTTTCCGAAAAATAAAAAAATAAAAAATAAAACAAATTCTGTTTAAAATCTGCTCAATTCTATTGTTGATTTATTACAAAACTGGTTAAACGGTAATCCCTCCATCAAAATTACAAACAATACAACGGAAATAGAAACTTGTTTTATTTTTCAAAAAATCAAGGGTTAAAAAAAAAATGAATTTTACAAAACACTTAGGAAAAAAAAAAATGACAATTGGTTTCTTTGGCCAAAAAATATTAGCACAAAAATAAAACATGCGTACAATATTGTTTAACTACAAAAAAAACACTTACAAATATTTCAAAATACAACAACAACAAAAAAAAATGTTTGCTAATTGATTGTATTAGGTCGAAATTAGCAGCTGAGTAGTTCACCTGCGTTCGGTTTTTAGCTACTAAAAAAGGTCTATTTGCGAAACACCTTACAAGCAGTTTAACAATTAAAAGATGATTGTTTCTGTGGCCTCAATTGATAAATCGACACTCCATCGATGAGCCCAGGGAAGGACGAAGAGACCATCGTCATTGCGGTAGACTATACCAGACCACAAGCTGAGCGAGCAGTCTTACTGAAAATTGGATCACACAGTGACGTATCACTTTTTCTGTTCACATTGGCCACTCGCATCATATAATTTATGTACGCCCAAAAAACGCCTCGACACTCCTGCGGTTTCCCATCTCCACCCCCGTCACCGCCCCAAAACGGACAGTTCTGTCAATCACATTTGACATGTCACTTCCTGTTCGCTGTTTGACGACCGACTGAAAAAATGATCGCAATCAGCCGTACGCACATGCGCACTGTTACACCGACGCATGCGTGGTTGTACAACATCGGATGACTACGAGCGAACGGCCGCTTACGAGCGGCTCTGAATGAGGGCCTCAGGGCCTGATTCAGAGTCGCTCGCTCTGACAGAGCGCTCGCTCTGAATCAGAGCCGGGCTTTTTTTTTTTATAGAACTGCCTCTTGGCCACTCGCATAGCTGTGGGTGACCACCCACAGCTATTGCGAGCGGCCATGATGATGGTCGCGATGGTCAAGACCATCGGGCTTGCGACGAGACCCTTGTGGTAGGGTCTTGTGGCCGCAAGCCCCAGAGAGATTTCGGCTCTAACAGAGCCGGAATCTCTCCACTGACATCACTCGTGATGTCAGTGGGGCCGCCCCCAAACGGCAGGCGTTCTCATGGGAACGCCTCCGTTTGGGCAGCCAACCCCCCGGCCCGCCCACCAAAGGGGGCGCGCTGTCACTCAACATCGACACCTCGCCCCCTTTGGTGCAAGACCCGGAGCGACGGATTGCTCGTCGCTAGCCGGATCTCGCGCATGCACACGACTGAACCGGCTCCGTCGTGCGCATGTGCTGTGGGCCACCATCGACCCGGTAGCGAGCGCTCAGCGCTTGCGACCGGGTCTGAATCAGGCCCACTAGTGATGTCAGTGGGGCCGGACCCAGACGGTAGGCGGGGAACGCCTCCGTCTGGGCAGCCACGCCCCCGGCATGCCCACCAAAGGGGGCGTGCTGTCAATCGCCCGTCGTTATTCGGGTCTCGTGCATGTGCACGACGGAGGCGCCTCCGTCGTGCGCATATGCATTTGGGAAACATCGACCCGCTTGCGAGTGTACAGCGCTCGCGAGCGGGTCTGAATGAGACCCTATGTCTGGTTGGTTTATCCTGCCTTCACAATACCTTTTATATCTATAATGTACAAAGGACTATTTTGTGAAAAACAGTTGCTGATGATAACATACACAACTTGTTTGGGTGTGACCATGATTGTAGTGGAGTAAGAAATGGGAAGTTCATGGCACAGTAGTGTTCTAGTGACAGGTTCTGGAATTATTTTGGACTGTGGATTACATGATACTTCCTGAGATAGGGAATGTCTAGCAAGCGGAATGCACAGGCATCTGGCCCATAGCTTCTTTCCTTTCTACTGAGGAGCACTAGAAAATGGACTTGTACTGCCACTAAGAAATGGACAGGACTTTCATACTATAGCAGCAGCCCATATTTATTAAAGGTCAAGAAGCAGGTGAAATTACTTTACAACATTCACTAGAACATTAGAATGCTTCCTGTATTGTACATTGGTCACTAGAGTTGTCCCTGTATTGTTTAGAGGTCACTAGAATTCTGTGTATTCTATATTGGTTGCTAGATACTGCCTGTATTGCATATAGGTTACAATAATTATTTGTATTATATTGAGGTAATTAGACTAGACTTTCAGAATTGTATAAAAGTCTCTAGAATACTCTTTGCTTTGTCAGAAGGGGCTGGTAGGTGTTATATTCGATTATATCTCTGTGACATACCAATTTTTTTTTTATTTTTTTTTCAATATATGTTTATTGGTAGATTTTTTGTTGTTATTTATGCTTCCAAAAAAGAAACAATTTGTGAGAAAAACCACATACATTCGGTATCATAGTTTGAAATATACATCACACATAACAAGTGCTAGATATAGAAATAAAGCCACACCTTAACAGCAATAGTCAAGAAAAAAAAAAAAAAAACAATTAAATAAAAATACATGAAATAGATGAATAAATGAATATTGATCTAACACAGAAAAGAGGGGAAGAGAGAAAGTGAGAAAGAGGAGAATGGTTTGGGAGAGCTGGTGGCTCTCAATTAGAAATATATACGTGCTCCTGAAGGAACAGCCCCTTTACGGAGAGGAAGAAAAGAGAAAAAAAAATAGGTAAATAATCAGAGCTCAATCCGCAAAACTTAAATATGTACTAGAAGACTTAAATTCCAACCATGGGTGCCAGGTAGAAATAAACTCCTGATATCTTTCCGGGCCCATTCGGAGATCTTCCATGGACATATACAGGTCTATACGGGTGAACCACTCCTTAAGCGTGGGAGGAGAAGTTGAACGCCAACGCACCGGGATCACAGCTTTGGCAGCACTATTAAGAAACTTCACCAGGGACTTTTTATAGATTGAAATAGGGCCAGGGAATAAATTGAGAAGCCAGAAGGAGGAATCAGAGGGGGTATCTGCACCCACTATAGTCTTAGTAATAGAAATCACCTGATTCCAAAAGGGACGTAATAGACTGCAGTCCCACCAGATGTGTAGTGGGGAGCCTGTCTTCATATCACACCTCCAACATGTATCCGTTAGCCCCGGAAACATTTTTACTCACGTGAGAGGGCATCGGTATCACCTGGACAATACCTTAAATTGTGTCTCAATCACAGAATAGCTAACTGAGCTAGCAAACGTAGCTTGAGAAACTTTGCTCCAATCACTCTCTAAATCAAGGTGTAGGTCTCGCTCCCAATCCTTAGCGTATTTGGGAAGAGTAGGGAACAAATGTTCAATCAAAAGTGCGTAACCCCGGGAGAGAAAATGCGCCGGGCACGAAGGCGTCAGGCACAAATCCTCAAAGGGAGTCAAAGATCTAGATCCCGCCGTGCGAACATCGTTCCTTTGTAGAAAGTGCTTCAATTGGAGATATCTCCAGATCTCAGCCGGAGGGAGCCCCCATGTAGCCTGTAGAGCGGAGAAGGAGAGCACCACTCTCCCCTCGATCAGCTGGCCAACTCGCTGCACTCCCTGACGTTTCCAAATAGCAAATGCGCTGCCGGCAACACCCGGAGGGAAATCAGGGTTACTGAAGAGGGGAGTCAAGGGAAAGAGAGTAGACGACACACACGTTAGTTTGCGTAATCTATTCCATCGGGCTAATGTGGGGCCAATAGTGGGGTGAGAGATAACTGGGACCCTGGATCTCCAGGGGTGTGACATACCAATTTTAAATCACTCATTAGCTATCCACACCTATAGGTTTTAGTCAAGCCAGGGGCGTTTCTAGAGAGGAGGGGGCCCATGTGCAGTCTCCGACATGGGCCCCTTCCCCTCCGCCCCGGCGGCCGGCAGCGTACTGAGGTGTGTGCGGCCAGCGCTGGAGTTATAGACTCTGGGCACTAGAGTGTGCCCAGAGTCTATAATGAATGCACAGGTCATTTTCGAGTCGTTTTACAGCGCCGGTCACCCGCACCGACATAAGACTAAGGAGAGGTAAGTAATATTATGGGTGCAGGGTGTGCAGTGCGGGGCCCCCCTTGGCCCAGAGGCCCATGTTCCCCGCGCACCCTGCACCCATTATAGATACGCCCCTGAGTCAAACCCATTTTTAAGCTGCCATGCGCTATTTAAAAAATCGGAGATACTTGCTTGCATTTGCCCCCAAAGGTAAAAGTTGCCAGCCAGCCTATTTTAATATGTTGGTTAGATTTTAGGGCAGAAAATACGTAAAAAAAATAAATAAATAAAGAACCAAGCCAAGTGGGAGGTCTGGGTCCGCGGCTGCAGCCTGTCGGGGTCCAGGCAGCCAGGTAGGTGGGGGAGGGGATCGGAGGGGGCAACTTTTGGACACAGAGTTACTGCAGCTGTAATCAGTGCTGCGCATGCGCTGCTTTTGTGAACGTAACGCGTTTACAGCTGCAGTAAATTAGAGTAGAGAGGGAAAAGTATCTATTTCCTGAAAAGCTGTCATCGCAAAAATGGCAACTTTTCAGAATAGATACTTATGGAGAGGAGGAATGATGAATTCCTCCGTTAATTAGGTAGAACTCCATGCGAGTTCTAAACCTAATTACCTCCATCGATATTTTAGTGTTGATGAATAGGCCCCATGAAGAGGACAATGTGGCACCTAACCATTATATATACAACTTGTCTGAATGTCATTTTAATATAGTGTGGGTAATTAGTGCAGTGATATTCTGCAAGGATGTACAGTAATGTGGGAAGGTAGCGCAGTGATATAGTGGTGGATACAGTGTGGGGAGTTAGTGTAGTGATTTTTTGCAGGGATGTAGTGTGGGAAGGTAGCGCAGTGATATAGTGTGTGGATGCAGTGTGGAGAGTTAGTGCAGTGATATACTGCAAGGATGTACTGTAGGAAGGTAGCGCAGTGATATAGTGTGTGGATGCAGTGTGGGGAGTTAGTACAGTGATATACTACAGGGATGAAGTGTAGGAAGGTAGCGCAGTGATACAGTGCATGGATGCAGTGTGGGGAGTTAGTGCAGTGATATACTGCAGGGATGTAGTGTGGGAAGGTAGCGCAGTGATATAGTGTGTGGATGTAGTGTGGGGAGTTAGTGCAGTGATATTCTGCAGAGATGCAGATAAGAGGAAGATAGCGCAGTGATATAGTGCGTGGATGCAGTGTGGGGAATTAGTGCAGTGACATACTGCAGGGATGAAGAGTGGGAAGGTAGCGCAGTGATATAGAGTGTGGATGCAGTGTAGGGAGTTAGTGCAGTGATATTCTGCAGGGATGAAGAGTGGGAAGGTAGCGCAGTGATATAGAGTGTGGATGCAGTGTAGGGAGTTAGTGCAGTGATATTCTGCAGAGATGTACTGTGGGAAGGTAGCGCAGTGATATAGTGAGTGGATGCAGTGTGGGGAGTTGCAGGTGATATACTGCAGGGATGTAGTGTGGGAAGGTAGTGCAGTGATATAGTGTGGGTAGTTAGTGAAGTGATATACTGCAGGGATGTAGTGTGGGAAGGTAGCACAGTGATATAGTGTGTGGATGCAGTGTGGGGAGTTAGGGCCTGATTCAGAGCCAGACGCTCTGAATGAGCGCCCGCTCTGAATCAGGGCGTGTTTTTTTTTTTTCTTCCGCCCTTTTGCAAGCTCACATAGCTGTGGGTTACCACCCACAGCTTATGCGAGCGTCCATGATGATGGTCGCGATGGTCAAGACCATCGCGACCATCGCGCTTGCGACGAGACCCTGCGGTAGGGTCTCGGTGACTGCAAGCCCTGGAGTGATTTTGGCTCTATAAGAGCTAAAATCGATGTCAGTGGGGCCGGATCCGCTCGCGAGCGGGTCTGAATCAGGCCCTTAGTGCAGTGATATGCTGCAGGGATGTAGTGTGGGAACGTAGCTCAGTGATATAATGTGTGTAGTGTGAGAAGGTAGCACAGTGATATACACATACCTCCCAAAATGATCCATTCCAGGAGGGACAAAATGCTCTGCTCATTCATGGACTTCCCTCTTAGTTTATGATTGCCGTCACCTGTGTTAAACTAGGTAATTGATAAGAAAGGTGTTTCAAAATAGGTGATGGTAATCATAAATTAAAAGGGAAGTCCAGGAACAGAGCATTTTGGGGGTCATTCAGACCCGCTCGCGAGCAAAGAATGCTCGCAAGCGGGTCGATGTTGCCCCACTGCGCATGCGCACGACGGAGGGAGCTCCGTCGTGCGCATGCGCGAGACCCGGATAGCGACGGGCTCTCCGTCGCTCCGGGTCTCGCACCAAGGGGGCGTGCTGTCGATGTTGATTGACAGCACGCCCCCTTTGGTGGGCGTGCTGGGGGCGTGGCTGCCAGACAGTAGGCGTACCCATGGGAACGCCTACCGTCTGAAGCCGGCCCCACTGACATCACTAGTGATGTCAGTGGGAGTGATTTTGGCTCTGATAGAGCCAAAATCACTCCTGGGCTTGCGGCAGCGAGACCCTACCGCAGGGTCTAGACGCAAGCCCGATGGTCGCGATGGTCTTGACCATCGCGACCATCTTTTTGGCCGCTCGCATATGCTGTGGGTGGTCACCCACAGCTATGCGAGCGGCCAGGAGGCCGCTCTATTTTCAGGTAGGAGGGCACTGATTCAGAGCGAGCGCTCTGGTCAGAGCGTTCAGCTCTGAATCAGGCCCTTTGTCCCTCCTGGAATGGGTCATGTTGGGAGATATGTATATTGCAGGAATGAGTGTGGGAAGATAGCGCAGTGATATAGTGCGTGGATGCAGTGTGGGGAGTTAGTGCAGTAATATACTGCAGGGATGTAGGGCCTGATTCAGAGCCGGACGCTATTTGCGGATGGTCGCTCTAAAAAAGGGTCCGGATATTTAAATTGAGCACTCGCTCTTTGCGGTGTGTTGACGCCTCTATGTCTGAGCGAGCGTCCGAAAAATGCTCTCGCTACTTTGTAAAGACGCCGTTCGCATCTCACATCATCTCCGGTATTTATTAGATTAATCGGGAACATCAAAAAGCATCTGAACTGCTCGCAGTGCTTGTGGTAGGATTTTCTTACTGCTTTCACTGCGAGCAGTTCAGGCTAAAAGACAACCAAGTGACGTGGTCGATGACGCTCCTTTAATAATTATGCACTCCCATTAAACGGCCTTTTGACCGTTAGGCACGCCTGCGTACGGATCTCCACTCGGCCGTTTTCAAGCACCTTCCCCTGTTACCACCCACAAACGGTACATTCTGTCAATCAAATTAGCAGCCCCTCGCTGTTTTACGAGCTCACGATTTCCGACCGCAATGACTGTTTTGTGCATGCGCATTACGACCCATATGCATGCGCAGTTGTGCGAACATCACTCAGAGCGAACTAGCGGCCGCTTACGAGCGGCTCTGAATCAGGCCCGTAGTGTGGGAAGGTAGTGCAGTGATATACTGTAGGGCGTGGATGCAGTGTGGAGAGGTACAGTAGTGCAGTAATATAATGCGCCACCACATCAACCCTGCCTGCACAGGAGAACTTCTCCACAGTGCTGATCAAACCCTGCGTCGTCACACAATAGGCCCTTCATAAATTTCAGCTCCTGGCCCACATGGGCACTAATCTGGCACTACTAACCGGGCTGGGACCGGTAATGCAACTGGAATCTGGACTGGGACCGACAGTGTAGCTGGTGACCATGCTGGGACCGGCAATGCACAAGAAACTAACACAAAGGGGTATAGTTATTGAAGTGAGAGTTTTTAAAAGTGGAGATGTTGCCCATAGCAACCTATCAGATTCTACTTAACATTTAACTAGCACTTTCTAGAAGATAATAGGTAGAATCTGATTGGTTGCAACTTGCTATGGGCAACATCTCCACTTCTAAAAACTCTCACTTTAGTAAATTTACCCCAAAGTGTAAGTTCAGACAGTAAAACACTTAAGGGATATGCACTCTCTATGGGATGCAGTCAGGATACCAATGGGCGCTATCCCGCCCGCCTATATCCCGACATGGGACTAAAGATAGGCCTCGAAATCCCGACTCCTACCATTAGCCCCACTACGGAATCCCGACACCCGGCATACCGAACGAAGGTATGCCTGGTGTCTTAGCGTCAAGCCATGGTGGGGGATGGTTAGGTATAGGTTCCCCCGGGGGACTTAGGGTTAGGCACCCCCCAGGAGAGTTAGCGTAGAAGAAGGGAGGATTAGGGTTAGGCACCACTAAGGGACAGGGTTAGGGTATTGCACTTCCCCTGGGAGGGTTAGGTTTAGGGTGTGGGGAGGAGGGGTTAAGTTAGGATTAGGCACTGGGGGGGGAGGTTAGGGTTAGGCACCCCTAAGGGAGGGTTAGGGGGGGAGAGGGGAGGGTAAGGGTACTTATCATCAGCTGTCAGAATTTCCAACCACCAGACTGCAGCTGTCTGTATTTGAACCGTCGGCATTACATACCGATTCCCTCTCTGTAGGTGATGTAGATCTTGAATGTAGAACCCTGCTGGCTGAGACAGGAACTGCATGATAGTAAGCAGGTTGTAGTTAAACTTTTAGTTATTATTATTATTATCCTTTATTTATATGGCGCCACAAGGGTTCCGCAGCATTGCTGCATAACACCTAAATAAGCAGCAGGGTGTCAGCAACCAAGTGTTAGGTGCCATTGTAAATGAAAGTATAAGTAAGGCAAGGAGATGCAGGGAGAAGAGGGAAGAGGGCTCTGCTCGTGAGAGCTTACATTCTAAAGGGGAGGGGCAGACAAACAGGGGTGACACAGATGGGCTAGATTGTGAGGAAGGAGCATGGAGTAGTGGGTTAGGATGAGCGCTGGAAAACTTTGACTAAGAAATGGGTCTTGAGAATTAATTTGAAGATTAAGAGCCAGGAAGCAAAGTTATCTAGGAATTTTGAGCTAAGTTCAGGGGGACGGAAAAAGGCAGCTACTCGAAGTTGGAAGAGGCGAAAATCATGAGCGTCAAATGGAAAGAATGAAATGGAGGGTTCAGAAGGTAAGAGTTGGTAGGAGTGACCAGAGGTTAGAGCAGGGGTTCCCAACCACGGTCCTCAAGGCACACTAACAGTCCAGGTTTTAAGGATAGCCATAGTTGAGCACAGGTGACTTAATTAGTACCTTAGTTATTTTGATTTAACCATCTGTGCTTAAGCATGGATATCACTAAAACCAGGACTGTTAGTGTACCTTGAGGACTGAGGTTGGGAATCACTGGGCTAGAGGGACCCCAACACCACCACCATGGCACAGGAATAGCCAGGCTGTAAATAATATTGCATGCAGGGGTGCACAGGTTTAGACTGTGTACAAGTGCATGTTGATTTTGTAGGCAAAGATATGCAGGAAGCTATAGTGAATAGCAGACTAGGTAGGTGGCAGAGCCGGATTTAGACCTCATGGGGCCCTAGGCATGATACCGGTTTTGGGGCCCCTCTCAGCACAGACCCCTCTCAGCGCAGACCTCCCTCACCTCCCAGCACAGACCCCCCCTCACCTCAGCACAGACCCCCCCTCACCTCTCAGCACAGACCCCCCTCACCTTTCAGCACAGACCCCCCCTCACCTCTCAGCACAGACCCCCCCTCACTTCTCAGCACAGACCCCCCCTCATCTCTCAGCACAGATCCCCCTCTTCCCAAAGATACCACCTCCACTGACAACACAGACTCCTCTGCCCTCAAAGCACAGACCACTTTAGCAGAGACCCCCCCTTCCTTTCTCAACACTGATCCCCTCCCCTCACAGCTCGACTCTTTCCCATTCCCCCACAGCACCTTTCACCCCTCCCCCCCCCCAAACTTACCTGCCGGGGACATTTGTACTAGCGCCGCTGACCTCCATGGCTCGTCGAGTGGCTCTTCCTCTGCGTTGGTCAGTGTAAGTTGCGGTATGACATGATGATGTCACATCGCATTACGGAGCAGTGCCTCCTGATAGCGCAGGGAGAGGGGATAGACAGCAGTAACATGTGACTCACCGGCGCTCTATACCTTGCCTAATGATAGAGCCGGACTGGCCTGCAACAGAAATTTTGGGGCCCGTTACACTGATATTTCTGGGGCCCCCCTCAACCCACAAATCCCTCCTGCATCTATACCAAAGTAGTGTATATATATATAAATATATATATATATATACACACACACAAAGCAAATGTTTTGGCACTCGTATAAGTCCAAGTACATCCACCCAAGTGCCTTTGCCATAACATGGACAATCCCAAGTGAAATACCCCTAATGATAGGCAAGTAATTTACAGCACTTCAGGGATTTTTATTTTATATATTTACCCCAGCTGGGGTTATAATAATGCATATACACACACACACATTATATATATATATATATATATATATATATACACACACACACACATATATATATATATATATACATCCTGTCATTTATGTCACACTCATCCCCACAAATAGCTGCTGGAACAGTGGAGGTGCAGAGCTGTGCTGTGCGTGTGCCCGGCGTAGGTTGGCTCCATTTCCTCCCTCCTTCCCTGCTGCAGCTGCTCCTCGGAGGATCACGTGGCACATCACGCAGCGTTAGACCAAGGACAGAGGCAAGAGGGTCAGAGGGAAAGGGCCACACAGCGTCATGCACATTGACGTAATGATGCGAGCGGCACTGGCAGCGCTGTCAATGCACTCAGCACTATGGACACGGTAACGGGGCCACCTTATTTTACTTTTGGGGGGGAGGTGGTGCCAGGCGCGGCCACCAGGGTGGGGGTGGGGGGAGCGCGGTCACTCTATACATCTTAGCCACGGGCCCCTTGGATCCCGCCGGGCCCAAGGCTGCTGCCTAGGATGGGCAGCGGTAAATCCGGCCCTGGTAGGTGGCATTGTTGGGTATATTGCAGGTACAGATGTGCCCACATACATCTATCCTCCGTGCACTTCAAGTCGCGCCACACATAACGTGGGAGTTCAGTGTGACTCGGTAGCGATGAGCATCTTCTCATGCATCTTTTTACCTTCAAATGCATCTTATTCGCACAATGATGCAACTAGATAGCACAGGCAGCTTCTGTTGATTACAATGATATTCAGCATGCCTATGTTCTGTGAGTGACTGCGGGTGTATCTGCATGCAAAATGTTAAGGAACATATTTAGGCTGCTTATAGAAAGGTTTAAACCTTTGTTGTCATTGACCACCGCATTCTTATCGTTCAGGATTATTCTGTTTCAGTGGCTCAAAACGCATACAAGGTTTAACTTATTGTGCCCAGCCACACTGAAAGTAATATATAATGGTCATATTTATATCTGTGACAGCCCAGTGGCTGCGAAGCAACACTTTTTCCATGTTACCCCTCTCCCAGGAACACCGATTAGACCCTCTGGCTCATCCAAACCTCCTTTACATTCAGGCTCCATCTCTAGTGTTATCATTGAACTTTAAAGTTCTAATATAATTGTTACATGGTAGGATTTTTTCCGAAATGTTTTAATGTTACCTTTTACTATATGTTTTTTTTAATTCCTATATGGTTTTTAATGTGCCCTGGCACACCACCTGGGGCCCATACTGTTACTTTTTTTTTTTTTTTCATAATTGAAAAAGTTGCTAGACATGAGTATTTTGTTATTTTTGGTACCTTATACTATTGTTTTTATGAATTGTTATATTATAGTTTGCAACAGGGTCTATTGGGAGCTACCTTGATGTTGTTTCAAAGTCACCCCTGCTTGAAATTTGGGAGAGGAGGGAATGTGTTCACTATGTTTCATGCTGGTCCCTCCCGATTGGATAGCCAAGCCCCCTATGTACTATCGAAACTGGATCAGAACCTCTATATACCCCTGCCTATACCTTCTAAAATCCTTCCTATAAAACTCTAAGAATAACGCTAATTTGCGTACGCAGTCAGACCGCAAATAAAGACTTAGACGTGGAATCTGTGGTTCCAAAGCACAAGTGTTATTCAGGTAAAAGTTCAGACAGTTACACGCAATTGATCTATACACAATTTAGGCGTAAAAGGAAATAATACAGACCCAAGTACAGTATACATATGCAGCGCTTCCGGACACGGAGATAGGCTTCAGAGGAGAAGCATATGTTACAGCACATTTAACAGGCTGGTTCAAATAGACTCTCCCTGCCTCTAACAGCTGGGGATCTTTCTAGTCACGCCCTCTGTAACATCCTAACAGTTCATGAAATAAAACATTTTGTTGTTTGTAGGTTCTGCGATCCATAACTTGCGAATGCACGATGCGATCTCCACACCGATAGTACCGGAATTCTGTTGAAAGAGTACACATCAGTACGGACCCAAACACTGCTTTCTTATCATGTACAGAACCTAAGTTATCAAATATCTTTATTTCACAGCATTTAAACTAACTGAACCAACTTAAATCATATACTTTAAAGCTTATTAAACCTTATGTGTGAATATGTAATGTGTGAGTATTCGGGATTTGATATAAAGACATATTAATGTGTGTATGAAGATGGGTGCACTTGACTTTAACATCTTAGCAGCGTGACATGCTGGGCCAGATAGTTCTACATGTCCTCTGTCAGCAGGCCCCCACATTTCTGTGTTCAAAGGAAAAAAAAACTTTTTATTCTCCCGGTCTCTTGTGTGAAAATGCAAAATACCCCATCTACAAGAGACAGACCTAAGGTGACACTCTAGCCTTTGAAATCATGTCATTGCAGGAAGCTTGCTAATGTATTCTAGCCGGACCACCCGTAGTGAGGGCAAACACTATCCAGGAAGCTTATCTACACAAGCCAGTTGTCACCTGGCCACTTGCTCTAATGCAATACTGTAAAGCCATTTCTGGAATATATCCTTTATAATACGTAAAGTAATGAAATAGGCTTTCGCTGAATCGCCGTAACCTATGGTGATGGTCACAGATGCATTCGCATGATGCTAATGGTATTGTCGCCACATGTACTAAAATGTGAGTTTATCTAAAATGGCGCTTAGGCGGCCATTTTGCAAAATGGCGTCTTGCGACCAGTCGCAAGATGGTGTCGCTGCGATTCAATTTTAAACTGATCTTGTCTTAGCCAATAATCCAGCTTCGACAGTCCACCCTTTGATAGCGAACAACATGCTATCACAATCTGCTATTAAAATTTAATTTAGGCTTACATTTACATATTATTTAGTGTTATTATGGGATGGCACAAGGTGGTTCTTACTCCATCAATAATGTGTCTCTGAGTGGGGACATAAAACTACTATTATACGCACACCGCGGATCTTGGAAGATCATGTCAAAGGTGTGGGGATGCACCAGTCTTATAACAGCAGTCTTGAAGGGGAATTGAGACTTTACATTGTCTGAGGTGTTCTTATAAATAACATTTCAATGATACATTCTATGCATGTCTAAATATAATACATTAAATGATGGTACTTCCTAGCTCAGGGTTGTAATGCAGTTTTGTATCTACCTCGGTATACATATTATAATTTCTGACCACCATCATAGTTTCATTCCTTCATTTCACTCTGTTTTTACATTTTCCACACTTCAACACAATAGGAACACATCGGACGCATATGCCAATTACTATGATGACAATCAGTATAAGGATCAAGAATTTGCCTATGTTGGCGATCACTTCCTGGACCCATTCCCCTAGACCTGAGAACCATTTCACTGGGTTCAGCCATGACACCCATCCTTCTATCTTTTCCCCTGCTTCAGCCACTGATGCGTTATGGTTCTTACGGAATTCCCACTTTAGCTGCAGAATCTCATCCATCTTCCGGTCTATCACCTACTTGGGGTCGCTGGTATCATTGGTGACATAAGTGCAACATTTTACTCCAAATTGGGTGGCTAACGTTATGCAATACCCTCCAGTAACAGCAGTTAAATAATTCAACACTAGCCTGTGTTGCACCAGTTCTTTCTTGTACACTTGCAGTTCTCTCCCTGTGTACCTGCATGTGTCATCGTACATCTCGGTGATATTATCTATTAATTTACCAAGTTCCTGGATATATCTAAAATTTAGTGTACCCCGAGCGATCCTGGTGGGATCCAGTGTGACTAAAACTTGGAAGCCGGTTATCTCACTAATTAACTGAGCGGCTTTATGCATATCACCAGGTATCATATTTCTCTTGCCTCTGTGTTCATATTGTGTGTGAAGATATGGTGACGGTGTGTTTTTATGTATTCCCAGCATTTAAACATGTGTGAGGGTCATAACTTCTGGGACTACTCTTCCAGGTAACACAAACCTTCGGAACTCGGGGAGAGCCATTTATACGCCGTTCTTCCACATATAAAATATACATTATCGGGGAGAACATAAGGAATGGTATGCATCATTATCATTAAACACATTTCCCTTGCAAACAATCCTATCTCAGGCTCTTCCATCTGGTATATGCAAGTTTCTGGTTGTATTATTTTAGCACAATAACCATCTGGTACCTTATCAATAATTTCTTTGGTGGAACTCAATGTATACCTGTACCTAAAATGTTTCCCACTTGATTTAATTGAGCGTAACAGATCATAGTTTATGGACTCATTATCAGCTCTTTGTGAGAAGGTCATCGTCTGATTATTCCCCGTCACTTCCCAACCTCCGGGTTTATTGGGGTTGGTTATGTTTAAACACAAAAGTGATCTATCTACTTGGAATTGATAGAGTTTGAAATGAGGTGGTTTGGATGAGAGGAATTTTCCATCCAATGTTTTCCCTTTTTGCAATTCTAAAATTTCCGTGATATTCAGCGGAAATGGCACCAACCCTACATTATGCTGTCCCTGTGGCACATGTGAACACACCCAGCAATCAGTTTGATTTAACACTTTGCCTACCATGCTATGATAATCCTCTAGAGGATACCCACCCCAGTACGGATTATATTTAGGTTGGCACCGTTGGATACAGTTCTCATCAACTAGGGACCCACAAAGTTCACAAACACAAGAATCTTCAGACGATAAACTTCCACATCTTCCCCGAGTATCCGGAATGACATCTCTCTTAACAATAACAGTACTAAGATTGGACAGACACTCCCCTGATTGGCATTGCACTCCTCCTGTCTCCACTCCATCAGCACTGCCATCAGCTCCCGTTTCCTCAATCGGTCCCCCATCACAGACACTGGATATCCCCGAACTGACCAGGATGCTGAACACTCTAAAAGAGAATATGAAAATGAACACAGCAGGCCCGTCCATTTTAACAACAAGTCCTGCAAAATTTCTCTCAGTTCAGGTATCTCACTACGACCTTTTCAATCCTCCCGGAACAAGCTTGCGAGCGACAGGTCCACACTATCAGCCTTGTCTCCGCCTTGTTTCTCCACCGGTTGATTGACCTTTTTGCAGTGAGTGGAATGGACCCAGGTATCTCTCGGCCACCTTCAAAGATGTAGTACTCGTCAGCAGCGCCTGGTATGGACCTTCCCACCGATCAGTCAAACAACCTGAACGCAAGAAATTTCTGATCATTACATATTCTCTTGGTTCAACATCATGACAGTTAGTTTCAGGCATATCATTAGACAACAATTTCAGTTTCTGCTGCTGTTGCTTTAACTGCTTACTCATTGATATAAGATACTTTACAGTTACCTCGTTGTTACCCTTCAAGTCTTCCTGAGGACATAATCAAATGAGGTTGTCTACCGAACAATATTTCAAATGGGGACAGAGTCAGAGGAGGTCTGGAAGTGGTCCTTATGCTATGTAGGACCAAAGGTAACGCTTCTGGCCATCCTAGTCCAGTCTCTGCCATAATTTTACTTAATTTATTTTTAATAGTCCCGTTCATCCTCTCTACCATGGCACTGGCTTGCGGTCGGTAGGGGGTATGAAGTAGGCTATTAATACCCATCAGCTTACACATATTTTGGAACACATCACCTGTGAAATGAGTACCCCTGTCACTCTCGATGATCTTAGGGATACCGTACCTGCATACAAATTCCTGGACTATTTTCTAGGCAGTAAATGCAGCAGTATTAGTGGCTGCTGGGTAGGCCTCAACCCAGTTAGAAAACACGTCTGTGCACACTAATACATACTTAAGGTTCCCGCAGGGTGGTAATTGGATGAAATCAATTTGTATCACCTGGAAAGGTCCATCAGTCGGTGGAATGTGGGACGGTTCAGTAGGGATCGCTTTCCCTATGTTCTTTCTCAAGCAGGTCAGACAGGACATTGCCATCTTCTCTGCTTGTGAAGAAAAACCTGGTGCGCACCAGTATGCCCTCACCAACCTGCACATACCCTGTTTACCTAGATGAGTTAGACCGTGTGCTGCCTCAGCCAGGCTGGGGTAATATGCCTTGGGGGCTACTGGCTTACCATGTCCGTCCCTCCAGAGCCCAGAGGACTCTTGCCCACATCCCTTGGACTTCCAAATGGATTTTTCCTGAATTGAACACAAATTTTGCATCTCAATTAATTTCAGCATATCAATAGTTTGGAATGACATAATTGTTTCAGTTGGAGAAAACATTTTTAACCCTGCTGCCCATTTTGCAGCTTCATCAGCTCTGTTGTTGCCCAGTGACACCGGGTCATCCTCACATGTGTGGGCTTTGCATTTAATTACTGCCACTGCTTTGGGCAGTTGGATTGCTTCTAAAAGATGTTTTATGTGTCGGGAGTGTGCAACTGGTGTGCCTGCTGCTGTCATAAAATTTCTCAGACGCCATAGAGCCCCAAAATCGTGCACCACCCCGAACGCGTACCTCGAGTCAGTGTAAATGTTAGCAGATTTGCCTGCTGCCAGTTCACATGCTCTAGTCAATGCTACTAACTCTGCCACCTGGGCTGAGTGAGGAGGATCGAGAGGTTTAGCTTCCATGATGTTTGTGTCATTTACAACAGCATAACCTGTACATAATTCACCTGTGTCTGTTTGTCTATGACAACTCCCATCCGTGTAAAAAGTTAAATCCACATTCTCTAAAGGTGTGTCATGTATGTCAGGTCTACAAGTAAAGGTCTGAATCAGATATGTCATAAAATCGTGAGTATCATCATGTCTGCCGAACTCACCTCCCGCCAGCAACTCCTCTCCTTCCACCCTTTGTACGTCATGTTGTACATATGGTAGGTATGTTGCTGGATTCAGCGTACTGCAACATTTGACAGTAATATTTGCAGGAGCGATTAGAGCTAGTTCCAATTTGGTGAACCTAGCCGAGGAGACGTGTCTGGTTTGAGCTGAGTTCAACAGGGCAGATACAGCATGGGGAGTGTAGACAATCATATCATGGCCCAATACTACGTCCTCACTTTTACTCACCAATAAAGCGGTAGCTGCTACACTTCTCAAACAGGTGGGGACTGATCTTGCTACTGTGTCCAATTGGGCACTGTAGTATGCTACGGGCCTACTGGCATCACCATGTTTTTGTGTAAGGACACCTGCAGCACAACCATCGGCTTCCGTACAATATAAATCAAAAGGTTTTTCATAATCGGGTATTCCCAATGCAGGAGCTTTTGTCAGACTATCCTTAAGATTAAGAAAAGCCTGTTCTGATTCCCCTGTGTGATCGTGTCGATCGGGCTTTGAGGAAGAGACTAGTTCCTGTAAATGCAAGGCCAATATAGAAAAACCTGGAATCCACATTCGGCAATATCCACACATTCCCAAGAAGGTACGAATTTGCTGTTGATTCTGCGGCAGTGTCACGTTTTGTATGGCCTGGATTCTATCATTTGTAAGATGTCGTAACTCCTGGGTCAGGCAGTGTCCCAAATATTTTACTCTGGATTGGTACGGCTGTAACTTGTCCTTAGCCACCTTGTGTCCTGTATGCGAGAGATGAAGTAAGAAAAGTTTAGTATCATTCACACATGACATAAACGAGTCAGAACATAGCAATAAATCATCCATATATTGAATTAGAACCGATCCATTGGCAGGTTGAAAAGATTGTAAACAGTCATGCAATGCCTGGGAGAAGATACTGGGGCTGTCTATGAAACCTTGGGGTAATCGTGTCCATGTATATTGCACACCTCTGTATGTGAATGCGAATAGGTACTGACAGGGTGGAGAGGCACAGAGAAGAAAGCAGAACAGAGGTCAATGACAGTGAAGTGGGTTGCATTTGGTGGGATCTGCATCAGGATGACAGCTGGATTTGGCACTACAGGGAATTGGCTCTCTACTACCTTATTAACACCTCTAAGGTCTTGCACCAGTCTATAACCCCTCCCACCACTCTTCTTTACTGGAAAGATGGGACTGTTGGCAACACTAGCTGTACTGACTAAAATTCCCTGTTGCAATAATCGCTCAATTATTGTAAATACCCCTAATTCTACTTCCTGTTTTAGTGGGTACAGGGGGATTTTTGGAGCTTGCCTATCGCTTTTTAAGTTTACCATTACTGGGCTTACGTTTGCCATTAATCCAGTGTCCTGTCCATCTTTAGTCCAAAGGGAATCTGGAATTTGGGACAACATTTCATCTACAGTACTTGTGATGGATTTTCTTTTAAAATTGTAGAGTGATACATTATCCTTTGAGGAGTGTCTAACATATCCCGCACCTCGTATACCATTCTCTCTGGGATATCTAAATATACACCATCAGGGGTGCAATATATAACACATCCTATTTTACATAACAAGTCTCTGCCCAGCAGGTTAGTAGAAGCTGCGGCAACCAGGAGAAAAGAATGTCTGGTATGCAACGGCCCAATACTGACCTCTGTGGACTTTGTTAAAGGATAACGTTCCACTTTACCTGTCACACCCATTGTTGGTATTGTCTCGTTGGTCACCTGTAAATTAATGGGAGATTTCATCACTGACTTGGTCGCCCCTGTGTCTACAAGAAAAGGATATTCAGTACCAGCTACATCAACCATCAAGTCTGGTTCTTCCCTAGTACTTCCCGTTAACCTGACTATCTGTAGATTACAGGTATGACCTGACCCCTAGCATTGGCTACCATTCTCCAATAAAGCATTTACGGCTACAATTGAAGCTGGTGCCTGCTGAACATTTGCTGGCCTCTGTGCATGTCCCTTATGGGGGTATCCAGGTCTCCCCTGATGTGGGGTCCATACTCTTTTTACTGTACAGTTTCTACTTAAGTGTCCTGTTTGTTTACAATTAAAACATGTCCGTGATTCAAGTGAAAGCATGTGTTGTTGTGAAATTTGAGCAGAGAGTAAAGGTGGTGGATATGGGTAAGGATAGGGAGGGTAAGGGTATTGTGAGGGATAAGAAGTTGGTGGATAGCCTGGGACCTGTGGTTGCATTGGGTTAGTGGGATAGAGTTGTGTTTGTTGTTGAGTGGGGTTAGTGAGAGCACATACTTGCTCTGACATGAGTGTGTGTGCAAGTGCAAGTGTGTCTGTTGGCTGTGATGTTACCGTCATTCCCTCCAGAGCTTGTATACTGACAGCCATTAATTTTTCGCTCTAGATCTCCCTCTTTTTTGAGATGTTTTTGTCATGTTCTATGGCAGACTCTATGAGGTTATCTATTGTAAGTCCCCTCCAGCCAGGCTGTGAGGTCTGAACCCAAGTTTTTAAATTCTCTTTTAGACCGTCCATTAGTATCGTGACTATCATTCCCCTGTGGTGAGTGCTATCTTTAATATCTTCTATCCCAGTGTACTGGGTGATAGCCTGCAGAGCCCGGTCGCAATAGTCTTCTGCAGTTTCACTCTCCTTTTGTTTGATTGTGAAGATTTTGTTAACTACTACTGGAAAATATATACCCAATTGAGTCACAATGCGGGAAATGTTACCTTGGTTTACTTGGTCTGTTAAGGGAACGTCGCCATCCAATACACAGTCCATGATAAATTTTGTCACGTCGGTATTGCGTGGTAGACAGGCCCTTAACACCACACGCCAATCTTTATTAGTGGGCTCATGAGAACTACCCAAATTTCTCAAAAATCTTTGACATTTGGCTAGTTCCTTTTTGGGATCGGGGAAATCATTTATGATGGAATTTAGGCCCTCATTCAGAGCCGTTCGTTAGCATCAGTACGCTCGTTGCGTTCCGATGTTGTGAAACCACGCATGCGCCAGTGTTACACTGCGCATGTGCGTACGGCAGATTGCAAGCTTTTTTTGTCTCGTTCGTCAAATTGCAAACAGGAAGTGACATGTGAAATGTGATTGACAGAACAGGCCGTTTTTGGGCGTTGACGGGGGTGGAGATGGAAAAAACGCAGGCGTGGCGAGGCGTTTTTGGAGCGTACATAAATTAGCTCATGCGAACGTCAAATGTGTTCGTACCAAGTCATACGTCACTGGCTGATCCTCTTTCCGTTCAAATTGCTCGCACAGCTTGGGGTGTGGATTACTCGACCACAATGGCGATGGGCTTGTCCTCCGGTCCGGGCCTCCTCGATGTTTCATCGATTTATCACGGCTTGTCAGAAAAGCAATCAACTTTGAATTGCAAACCAGCTTGTAATGTGTTTTGAAAAGAGTTTTTTTGGTTAGCACAAAACCGTACGCAGGTGAAAATCTCAGCTGCTAATTTCAGGATTACACAATCAATTAGCGTACATTTTTAGGAATGTTCTTTTTTTGGGGGGGGGGTTTTGTGCTATTATAACAATAATGTCATCATGTTTGTGTGTATTTTACCATTTTGCTTTTGGCTGGCGAATTTGCATCCTTTTTTTTTTTTTCAAAGTGTTCCTTAAAGAAACCTTTTTTTTTAAATCCTTTGTTTTTTTGGGGGGGATTTCGTTTTTGGATTGTGGGCCAGGATTAATTCTAAACCATTTTTCAAATAATGTCACAATACAATGGAGAACATTTGTCACATTTTTTATTTCATACACACATTTTTAAAGATTTCAGGTGCATTTGGCAAATACAGTTTTTGGGCAGTGTTAGCCAATAATAACGGAAAGAATTATGTCAAAAATATTACCAGTGTTGGCAAACTTAAAAAAACACATTAAAAACAATTCACAAGAAAGGAGAGGGAAGTTTTGTCCCTAAAGGAATATGGGGCAAGCACAGAAGGAGTGTGGGAAAAGTAGCCAGTGCTGTCATCGTTTTTTTCCCCGTTTGGCTGGGGTAGGGTGGGCGCCAAACCGGGTCCGGGATGTCCTCTGGCTGGCCTGTTCAGAGGCAGATGTTGTGGCCTCTGGACTAGGCACAGGGCTAGGCACATTTGGAGGAATGGCTGTTGTTGGGCCAGAGGTGGAGGATCCTGATGTTCCGGCAGGAAGGGAGGTCGGCTCCACCATGTGCTGGCGAACGAGCTGCTCCAGGGCATTGGCTATTCTGATGTTGGCCCTGGTATTTTCAGCCAGGGCCTGACCAATGGTCACGTTGGCCGCAGCATTTTGCTCCAGGGCCTCAGTCACCCGTAGCAGACTGGCGTCCATCCTCTGCAGAATCGCCGTATGGTAATCCGATTTAAAATTGAGTTCTGTGAGGAGTGCCACTGCCTGCGAGGGGGATTGCCCTGGACCAGCTTCTGCAGGGTCCTCAGCCGGATGTACTGGTTCCTCCCCTGCAGAGCCAGCAGAAATTCTGCGGCCAAGGCTCCCCTCTGGAGCAGACTCATCCGCCTGTGTCTCTGTGAGAAAAAAGAGAAAAGATTCACATTAGAATCTACATATTGTCTCAAAAACATTTCAGATTTGGTTACATCACAACATTTACCTGGGACAACATGAGGAGCCGCAAAGTCTGGCATGTCCGTATCCATGTTGGACACGCCAAACACCTCCACAGCCTGCACACACCCCTGTGCGAGCTCTTCCAAATCAGTCAGCTCCAATGACACAGGGGTGGGACCCCCACCTGTCCCCCTTGCATGCCTAGCCCTGTCAGCCAGTTTTTGCTTCAGGCGATATTTGAAGTCTTGCCATCTGTGGGTGAAAAAGTTGGCATTATTCCTGCATTATTTGGCCCTGTATCCATTTTTTTTATTTTATTTGGTTTAACTTACCTGCGTTTGACATCCCAGGCTAGACAGACAAAATCACCCACCCTATTGACAGCACTGGCTATCTCCTCCCACATTCTCCATTTCTGGCTTACACCCATATTCCTGTCTGCCTGCGGCTGGATGTCTACACACTTCTGAATCAAAACCTCCATCTCCTTTCTTGTGAATTGTGGCTGCCTTTTCTTTTTGCCAGCTTTGGCCGGAATACTGGGCCCAGCAGCCTCTTCCATGTCATCCTCCTCACCTATTTACATTAAATGTTTGGCAATTTAGATGTCAATCTTTCACTCTATTCTGGTTCTAAATAATCCTTGAATAGAAATTAGAGAAATACTTACCGGCCGCCTCTTGGCCATTGTTTGGCTGGTCTGTAGCCATTTTGCTGGTTAAAACTTGAACTACACCAGACCGTTTGTTTTTTTCCGTGACGTATTTATACATGCGTCATTATTCGACCGCATCATTGATTGTGCGTTCCTATGATCCGTCCTTAATTTGAGCGGGAAACGAAACACTATTTATGGCTTTTGGCGACTCGAGTCGAGGTGGTGGGTGTTGTTTGTTGTAGGTTGCGTGGTTCGGAGTGTATTGTTGGAGGCGTTTTTTTTTAACAACTTCCCATTCGCATTTTTTGGTGTGGTTATTTTATTTGTGGTTTATTTGTTGTGTAAGTTTTTTCCCGTCATCCTTGTGTAAATTATGGATCTACAAAATAGATTTTTTTGTTCAAAAAATAATATGTGTTTTTTTGTTGTAGGTTTTTTTTGTCTGGGCCCCAACGACGTTTTTGTTCTGTGACTTAGTTATCGTGTATTGGTAAGTTTTGATTTAAACTTGATTTTAAAATGTTCATGTATTGTTCTTCGCATATTTTGGACTCAGTAAGGTTTTTGGGGGGGTTTTGGGGGATGTTAAAAATGCAAACCATTTAGCGCACTTTTGTTGGCTTCATTCCCCTTGAGAAAATGCGAACCATTTAGCGCACTTTTGTTGGCTTCATTCCCCTTGTCAAAATCCGAACCATTTAGCGTTCAATTTTTTGGGTGCTTTTTTTGGGGCAAATTGTGGAAGTCCTCTCAATGTAGGTTTTCTATTGTTCGAAATGTGTGCTCCCCCCCTATATTTTGGCCCATTTTCTAAAATCAGAAGATTACAAAATGACCTTCCCAAATTCTAAACTTTTTTTTTATTTTGAAATGTAGGTTTTGGAAATCATGACAATACCCCGGCATGTAAGCATCTTTGGATTTTAATGAAAAGATAAGTATTTTTTGGGCAATTTTTTGGGCAACATACCTTAACTACATTACTTACCATTTCAGGTTGATGTTGGTCGTATTATTTTGGCCATGCTGCCGGAAGCCGACCAACCTCAATCTCGTCCCAGGTGTAGGCATCGTAGGCGTGCAAGGCCCCAGATATATAGAACACGTGTCACCCTTTTTGGAATGCCCGATGATGAGGTGTTAAGGCGCTACCGTCTTCAGCCCCAAATCATCATAGACACTCTCTCATTAATAGAGAGTGATCTTGAGCGGCAAATTGACAGTCCTACAGCAATACCACCACTTACGCAATTAATGGCGGTGTTACATTTCTGTGCCTCAGGATCCTTTCAAACCACGGTGGGAATAGTTGTGGGAATCTCCCAATCCTCCTTTTCAAGGATCCTGAGGGCAGTGATGGAGGCCCTTTTCAAGCACCTCCATCATTTTATTAAAATGCCTTTGGATATGGCTTCCTTTAGTGTGGCGAAGGCCAATTTTTACCAAATAGCTGGCTTCCCACACATCATAGGGGTTGTGGATGGTACTCACATACCACTTCAGCCTCCAGCACGGCTGGAGGCCATTTTTCGGAACCACAAACACTATCACTAACTGAATGTAATGGTGGTATGTGATGCCTCCCTCCAGATCCTGTCCATGAATGCAAAATTACCCGGGAGTGCACATGACTCATTCGCCATCCGGCAATCAGGGATTTGGCATAAATTAAACAACCTACAAGCTGGTGATGCGTGACTTCTGGGTAAGTGGAGACCTTTTTTAGATACCAATGCAAAGCTCGATACACAGTGATCCTGATTTTGTAACTTCTTTTTCACAGGAGACAGTGGCTACCCTTGCACGCCCTGGCTGCTCACTTGTTATTTGGCTCCCACACCAGGCCCACAAAGTGAGTATAATTCCGCACTTACAGCCACCAGGCAAGTGGTGGAGCGCTGTATCGGCCTTTTAAAAGGCCGATTCAGATGCCTCCACCGCTCTGGTGGCGAGCTCATGTATTTGCCGGATATGGTTTAGAAAATTGTGGTCCTGTGTGGGATATTTCACAACATCGCCATAAGGAGTGGTGTCCCAATGCAGCCAGAGGATGCCTTGCCTGAGGATGGCCCCCCGAGGTTGGTCGGAGGTCAGTATGTGGGGGGCCATACGCGATGATGTGGTGGCCAGAATTTTTAGGTAATTATTGTCCCAAATGAAGTTAGATGACACAATGTAGACATGTAATAATGTAATTAAAAATTTTAACATTTTTCTTATCTTTTTGTGTTTTAATCCATAATATTTTTCGGAAAAAAACGATGACTACTACCTGATCCTAAAAATTGACTTCATGTGGACACATTGGATTTAACTTCTGCACCAAATTTGTCGTCAACTCATTTGTGGAATCATGTTGGCATGCTACTTCGTCAAACAGTTCTTGATTGTTTTTTTTTTTTTTTTTTTGGGTGTAGGCTGATTTTTTTAGAGTGTTTTCACTGTGTATATTGATTGTCAAAAATCACTTTGTGTTTCTTATTTGTGATTAATATATTTTTTGTTACGTTTAAAAAAAAATATCCTTTCTAAATTACATGCAAGTGTAACCTGGTTCAAAAAAGGAAAACTTGCTTAAGGGCTAATCCTGTAATGATTAAAATTTTCCACTATTTTACCATGCTTAGTGGCTCAAAACAAACACCCAAAGGTATTATGGTGAATCAGTATGTTTTCTAATCTCGGCCTAAGCAGGTTTCATTTAATATTTACCTTACCCCCCCAATAAAAAAAATAACAAATGCTGCTAATTCTACAAACCTATTGGTATTGTTAGGTGTTGAATGTGCCAGCTTACATAATTCAGCTTTCTACAATCTAAGTTACATTACTTTAAAAAACTTGCTGCAATAGTCGACTTATGTAAGGTTAAAAAATATAATATTTACAGAGAAGGAATGAGACTTTAAACCAAACTTGTTTTTTTTTTTTTTCAAACATGTCCAAGTTTTGGGCAAAGCAAAAAATTTGTGGCGCAGGATCCCCGCCATGTAATCGAGGACCACCAGCATGCCTATAACATGGCCCCTCAGCCTCTGCACACAAGCTGCTGTCTCGGTCAGCCGCCTCTGGTCCTCTGTGGGTAAAAAAATTGAGGTGCTTAATAAAATAAAACCTTAATTTTGTTTGACAAACAATTTCAAAAGGAAATTCAACTTTACAAAAAGTGACAATTTTGTCAAACATTACAATTCAAATCCTAAATTCTTGGCCCAAGTAAATTCCAAAAAATGACTCAGAAAACTAAAAAATGTAAAAATGGAGAAGTACGCACAAAAACTACATTTGTTGGAACCGTAAACAAGAGATACAAGTATGAGTGTCTGGACATGTGTGATATGTGTAAGGGGAAAACATCATAGACATTTTTAAACCAAGATATATATAACAAACATTATAAATAACTAAAATTTGAAAAATGCACAGGCAAAGGATAAGATCCACCAAAAAACCATAAAAATAAAAAAAAAGTTAAAAGGGAAGCATACTGTTGACAATGACGCCTGGACCTGTAGCCCCACCATCGTCCTCATTGGAGGTAGGCCATTGCAGGTCTGTTGTAGGAGGGGTTATTTCTGAAGGTGGGGAGTGGGTGTAAAAGAGAGGGGTGGTTGGAGGGGAGGGTGATGAAAAGAGAGGGGGGTTGAGGGGAGGGGGAATTTTGAGGGATGGGAAGTATCCTAGAGGGAGGGGCGTCCGGGTCTGGCCAAGCTGGGTTGGAGGGTGAATTAGGGGTAGGTTGGGGAGAGGAGGATTAGCTGGGAGAGTTGGGGATAGGGGACGAGGCCGACGTCGTCGCTGCTGATGACGACGTAGTCTGCGCTCTGCCCCTAAATGATGGATAACAATTTTAGTTTTGTTTAATTTTTTACCTTGAAAACATCCAAAAATATTATTTAAAAAAAATAAATAAAAAAACGGAAAACATGCACACGCAGATATGGACTAAAAAAACAAACAGGGCAAGAATGAAAACATGCACACGCAGATATGTACTAAATAAACAAACAGGCCAAGAATGAAAACATGCACACGCAGATATGGACTCAAAAAACAAACAGGGCAAGAATGAAAACATGCACACGCAGATATGTAGTAAATAAACAAACAGGCCAAGAATGAAAACATGCACACACAGATAGGGCCGCAAAAAAAAAAGGAAAGCAAAAAAAATAGACTTACTTTCAGCTATACTCTGTCTAAAACATGCCAGCAAGCATGGCGTGCGGCGTTGCAGATCCGACCACCTGCGCTCCAGCTGGCCGATCTGTCGGCGTGAGCCGAAGGAGCGCAGGCGGCGGCGAACCTCCGCATAGGCGGAACGCTTCTCTCTGTTGCTGATGGGGGGAGGCTGGCTGGTTATCCGCCGGTCCATAACCTCCGTAAGTACAAGAAGCTCCCGCCTGGTGAACACAGAGGCTCTCATGATGGCAATGGTGGATTTTGGAAAAAACAGTTTTAATAAAGACCAGATAATAATTTTGATTGGCTAATGTATTTGGAAAACTAACAGGAACCATTCTATTGGTTAGTGTATGAGTCATGTGTTCGACAGGCTAAAAAATCTAATGTGAGTTATGATTGGCTTAATGCAGTGACATTCCGTTAGCTAATTTAAATAAAAAAATGAAACAAGTAAAATATGCGTCAGACAAAATACAGAAAACAATAGGAAAATTGTCAAAAACATGTATTTTGGATAGAGGAAACCATTGTTTAAACCGTACATATTCTGCGTGAAAAAACAAACACGGACAAGAGTAAAGTTTATTGAAAATGAAAAAAAAATGAATTGCAAACATGTGAAGAGCAATTAAGCTAATTGATATATTGATTGGCATGATACGATTGAAGTAGGTATGCAGAATGAACGAGCAGGTAATCGAAATCTGACAGGCCCACTTCCGGTTTGTACTTGTGCGAGCGTTCCCTGCATGCAAAATTGGAGCTGTATGGTCGCAATTTGGCTCGCTCGTTAGCTAGAGGAGGGGTTGGGAGACTATGGGGCGGAAGATTAGCTGCGTACGAAATTACGAGTGAGCGCTTGAATTGACATTTTTCGGCACGTACGCCGAACGTGTGAACGGCCACTTGCGTCCGGCTCTGAATCAGGCCCTTAGTTCTGCTCTTGTCCATGGACAATGCATTACTACTTCCATCGTGGGCGCTACACCGTTTGCATCCGCATTTCCATTCGGAACAGTTATTGTCCAAATGGGATGCAGACCGGCAGCGTTGCTACCTCTGACCTGGTTAGCTGGCTGGGGGTTTAATCTGCTGCTGCTACGTATGGTATTAACAACTTCCTCTATGGGTGCAGAGTGTGTTAACACTTCCCTTGCTGTTACCGATGGAGATGGCGGCACCACCCGTGATTGTGGTGATGCAGCATCTATCATCTGCACAGCATGGGAAATGGCAGACATTACAATAGGCTCATCATCCACATCATAAACATTTTCTTTATGGTCGCTTTAGAGGGGGTACATTTTTATGGGTATTTTTGGTAACTGTACTTGCACCTCCATCCACATAAGGTGGGGGAGGTGAGCGTGAACTGCTGGCAGTACTCTCCACGACGCTACCTTGCCACACGTGCGCGCCAATTTGCGGCTCGCCCGTATTGCAACTTAGCATCGCGGATGTATTTTCTGGCAATGCGCTCGCAACGCTAGTTTGCATCGTTTGCACATTTTTAAGCCACGCATCCCCTTCATGCTGCCATAGTTTTAAACATTCAAAATACTTAATCTTTTTCTCTCGGAATCGCACCATACTGATGTGATCCTGGACATTGTCTAACACATTTTTGTCAAAACTACCAATTCTGGGAAACGGTCTAACACACTTCCTCGTCATATTAAACCATAAATCACAATACCTTATTGCATAAGTACCGTACTTGGTATACATGATACGACGGGCCGATCCAATCGGTGCCTCCATTAGCAGCACATCATTGCCTAACATCTCTACTGTTTGCGTGGTTCCCATTCTGAGACAGCTCCTACGCTTTTCAATAAAAATTTAAACTGGTGAAAGACAAGCAAGATACTTTCACTTACCTGTGGACGATTTAAGTCGGCGGCGCCCACACACCTGGATAAGATTTAGTAAGGCAACTTCCACACCTGGATAAGATTTGAAAAAGGCAACTTCCACACCCGGATAAGATTTAGTAAGGCAACTTCCACACCTATGAGCGTTTATATGTAGGGCTACTCTCACGCACCTCTCTACAACAAAGACAACATGTACACCTGCTATTGTGTATAGAACGGTAAAGCTGCTTACCGAGCGACTAGGCTAACCCTTGCACCTAGCCCTTAAGGATCATACGATACCCTTAACTTTGTTCAACAAATATTCACTGTTACACTCTTTTTCCTGCACAGAAAAATACACGTTAACCCAGATATTGGTAATAGAAAAAAATGTAAACCTCAATGGCTTTTTTCAAAACACGTGGCAGCAGAACCGGAAGTGCATATATGCTATTGTGCGACCAGCCACATACACAATAATGCGACTACCACACAACCGTATAATGACTTTTTAACTGCGTACGCAAAAATGCGTTTCAGCCGCGTACGCAATACTGCGGCACCCCTCTAAACGCAAGGTTCTATCAGAGGAAAATGAACTTTTTCCTCTCTTGTCCCTGGATTCTAGTCAGCTTCCTTGATTCACACGGAGACGGATAGCGATCTTTCAGCACAAAGCGGTTGCAGGCAAACCCTGCATGTGGCCACTCCACCCTTTGCTGAAATATCGATGGCCGTATGTACCGTGTGAACAGGTAAGTGACTTCACTACGAGCCCCCAATTATCGAAACTGGATCAGAACCTCTATATACCCCTGCCTATACCTTCTAAAATCCTTCCTATAAACCTCTAAGAATAACACTAATTTGCGTACGCAGTCAGACCGCAAATAAAGACTTAGACGTGGAATCTGTGGTTCCCAAGCACAAGTGTTATTCAGGTAAAAGTTCAGACAGTTACACGCAATTGATCTATACACAATTTAGGCGTAAAAGGAAATAATACAGACCCAAGTAGAGTATACATACGCAGCGCTTCTGGACACGGAGATAGGCATCACTAAGAGACCCCCAGTCATACAGCATTCAGCATGAAGACTAAAAACTAACGTTCGGGCACACATATTTATACCCCCCCAGAATAAACAGGACAATGGGGAAGTTTCTTGCTGATGTCATTGGTTCCCAGAGGAGAAGCATATGTTACAGCACATTTAACAGGCTCGTTCAAATAGACTCTCCCTGCCTCTAACAGCTGGGGATCTTTCTAGTCATGCCCTCTGTAACATCCTAACAGTTGTTCATGAAATAAAACATTTTGTTGCTTGTAGGTTCTGCGATCCATAACTTGCGAATGCACGATGCGATCTCCACACTGATAGTACCGGAATTCTGTTGAAAGAGTACACATCAGTACGGACCCAAACACTGCTTTCTTATCATGTACAGAACCTAAGTTATCAAATATCTTTATTTCACAGCATTTAAACTAACTGAACCAACTTAAATCATATACTTTAAAGCTTATTAAACCTTATGTGTGAATATGTAATGTGTGAGTATTCGGGGTTTGATATAAAGACGTATTAATGTGTGTATGAAGATGGGTGCACTTGACTCTAACATCTTAGCAGCGTGACATGCTGGGCCAGATAGTTCTACATGTCCTCTGTCAGCAGGCCCCCACATTTCCTGTGTTCAAAGGAAAAAAAAACTCTTTATTCTCCCGGTCTCTTGTGTGAAAATGCTAAATATCCCAGCTACAAGAGACAGACCTAAGGTGACACTCTAGCCTTTGAAATCATGTCATTGCAGGAAGCTTGCTAATGTATTCTAGCCGGACCACCCGTAGTGAGGGCAAACACTATCCAGGAAGCTTATCTACACAAGCCAGTTGTCACCTGGCCACTTGCTCTAATGCAATACTGTAAAGCCATTTCTGGAATATATCCTTTATAATACGTAAAGTAATGAAATAGGCTTTCGGTGAATTGCCATAACCTATGGTGATGGTCACAGATGCATTCGCATGATGCTAATGGTATTATCGCCACATGTACTAAAATGTGAGTTTATCTAAAATGGCGCTTAGGCGGCCATTTCGCAAAATGGCGTCTTGCGACTAGTCGCAAGATGGTGTCGCTGCGATTAAATTTTAAACTGATCTTGTCTCAGCCAATAATCCAGCTTCAACAGTGCCTACTACATATAATTCTTTAGAGTCTCATTGGTTATGCTCCCCTTACATTTGCATCCTGGAATGTGGGATTAACTACCCCGATTAAATGTAAAAGGGCATTAGCTCATCTTAAATAAACATCTAAAATCTGATATAGTTTTCCTCCAAAAAATGCACTGACGGAGAGGCTATGATCCAACCCTACATAATAAGTGGATTGCAGACTGTCTCTTGGGACCTATACCTCACGAAATCTCATGGTGTTGCGATTTTGCTTGCAAAACATCGTCATTACACGATTTTGGATTCTCTCTTTGATCCAGATGGCCATTATGTACTGAGATTTTCATCAAATATACCCTCTGCTCTATGTATGCACCCAACAAATTGTCTCCCTCTTTCTTTAGTCTTTGTCTCATCTATTCCTCCAATGGACCACTGTATCTAGTGTTGCATGGAGATCTTAATGTAGTAGATGATCCCCAGTTTGATAAAACCCCTCCCTCACATAGCACTTGGTTACCTTACAGATATCCCATATACCAGCTTAAGGTGAAACATAGCCTGATAGACACCCTGGAATTTTGTTGAATACCTTCTTTTCAGTCCTTTACTTGCCAGTGGACCATTCTGTTGGCTGATAACCTTAATTCTGAATCGGTGGTGCTACAGTGGGTGATATTCTCTTTTCCGACCATGAGCCTGTCTCAGTCTTGATTTGAATGTCCTGCTCACCTAGTCCTCTTAATTTCTTTTGCTTTCCTTCCCACTTACTTCATTCTAAAGTGGGCAAAATGTCTTGGGAGAGAAGAAAGCTTTTCTGTACTTGACGGGATTGAGTATAGATGTCCAAAATAGAACCACTCAGGTCAGAGACATAAGCGTTAAACCAAGTTTGCATAGAGCATCGTAGGGAAAGATATGTATCAGTTTTTTTCGTGTTGGGAAATGTAAGTAATAATGTAGCACGACATCACGACTTTCGATGTTGCACAAAAAAACATTAGGTTCATTCCAGTGCTCCAAATTGTTTCAGCAAAATGTCTATGAAATATTACATATGGATTGGATTGTGGCTTCTCTTTAAAAATAATCTCACACATACATTTTTGTCACTTAGGATAGCTTCATTGCTATATTATCTCCCCACATTAGGAAACAGATTTGGACTTTCAGAAATACTCTTTGATAGAGACTCGTATTGATGAGGCTGACCCACCTATCTCTATGTATAATAAACAATAATTACTAGTCCTTATCATTTCTCCACTCAAGGTGGCTCCTTTACCTTTTAAAGCTCGGGCTATGGCTCGTCTGTGGATTGTTCTTCTTTTCTTCTGATAACTAAACCACCCCCTGTTCTTCTATTTCTGTTGCATTTCTTATATACTATATTGTACATGAAATCCAATGTGTTGCTGTTTCACTTGTCTTTTATTTAAATAAACTTTACAAAAAAGAAAAGAAACTGCACCATAAAGAGAGGACAAATTCAATCACTGCCAGAGATGCAAAAACTCAGACCCACAACAAGGTTCATTTCCAAATTACATCAAAGAGGAGTTATATATCTCTTGGAGTGCCCCTGTGGCCTACGATATGTGAGCCAGACAAAAATAAAACTTAAGACATGCAAAGCAGAGCATGTATATAACATCTGGCCACGCACATCATTTCCCATATTTGTTTTTTTGTTTTAAATCCAAATAAACATCCTAAAGGGCTCCACACGTGAGGAAGCCGGCTCTGGAAGACTGGTTCAATATAACTGCAACGTAGGGGCACTCAAAGAACAGATAGGGAGAAATTGGTAGGGTGAGCTAGGCTGCAAAGCTCACCACTTGTTCTTTATTTTTCCAGAAGTTACCTCACTTTATTCTTAAATTATCCTGTGTATGATTTTTTTATTTAGAGCAAAGCCACGTACATACATAGTGGATGTAACATATAGCAAAATTACATAGTACATGGAGCATCAAACAGAGCAGTTATAGACAAGTTCACAACTTTACAGTTAGACAAATATACATAATAATATAATCTGCAGATTACATAATTACGTGGAGACTACCGAAGGAGAGAAGCCCCTACTCACAAGAGCTTGCATTCAGGGGCTGTGCGTGGACACATAAAGGGAGTTATAAAATGTCTAATAGAGACACTCTATAACTATCCCTATGCAGTGTTGGTGCTACTACTGAAGAAGCTAGAATTTCACCTAAGACTCCAGGGCTTAAGGAGTGCATAAAAGGAATTGGTATGAATAGGCTGCTGGACGGGATGCCGGTGATCAGAAGACCGACAGAGGCAACCCGATGTGCAAAGTACTCTCCCCCCAAACCCTCTGCCGGTGGTCCATAACCTCCCCCGGTAGTGCCTAACCCTAACCTCCACCAGATGGTGCCTAACCCAAACCCCCCTTCCCGCACCCTAAACCTAACCCCCCTGGGGTGGTGCCTAACCCTTTCCTCTCCCCGGTGGTCCCTAACCCTACTCCCCCTCCCTGTAAAGTAACCCTCCCCGGTCGGTGCCTAATCCTAACCCACCCCGGGAGGCCTCTAAAACTAACCTCTTCATCCCCGGGCTAAGGCTAACCAGCATACTTACCTTCAGGATGCCGATGTCAGTATCATAATCTCTTCGAGATAGCAGCATCGCCATTCTGGCGGGAGTCGGGATTAAGGTCATCAGTATCCTAATGTCCAGCATCCCATTCCCCTGCACCTTAACCGAATCCTGCATAAAACACTGAATGATTTGTTGCCCTCTGAATAAGAGAAGATGTCATCCTGCCACAGCTTCACTTTTATCAGATAAAGGGCTCTGTCAGAGGACAGGGCATGTGCTGTCTCTGCACCTACAGTATGTACTGGCATAGCTACAAAAATTATTTGTAATATATATGTGTGTGTGTATATATATATATATATATATATATATATATAAAATCAGTACACTGGGTGTAATGAGCCCAAAAAGTCTAAATAATTCTCCCATCCATTTTGACTTTCACCTGCAGCTCATCCAGGTGATAAACGTATTATGGCTTGGAAGAGTTTCGGTATGATTAATAATGTACATTGTTGAATAATCGGGACTTAGGAACACAAACCAATTTTTGGTAATCATCACATAAAAGAGTATTGTTTACTCAAAATTACTAAAGTCTAAGAAGATGGTCAGCTAACAAAGAACATTAGTACATGAAGTGTGGTGCTTTTGGTACACCTAACCAGATGACGCAAACTTTGTTTATGGTCTTTCCAATAACTGTTTATAGCATCATCAAGCCTATATATGGCGTTTCTAAACTTCCCAACATTTACTCTTTGGACTTTAAAATATTTTTTCTACTGTCTATTTTGACACTGGTCTGAAAGTGTTCGATTATATGTTGGGAGTGACATGTACAAACATGAAATTGTTGCATATGGGAAGAAGTGACACAGCAACGTCAGACAGTGTTTTATTTTGTGTACAGTTGTGTTATTTACTATTATGGTTATTCATTTTTTTGTTGTGTTGTCCACAGGTTAATGGTTATATCTGGATAACAGTTACAGTCATGAGGGAAACAAAAACTGTATGTGAGCTAGAAGACCTGAGAAACAGGATTGAGAAAGAAGAGATGTGTTCGGAATGTCTCAGAAACGTGCTGCCATTTAGAATCTTCAGAATGAATGGTGTGGTGCCACATCAGAATAGGATCTCCATCTGTATGCCAGGCGCACATCCGGGCACATGGGAGATAACAAAAGTACTGGTCACAGGGGGCGCAGGTTATTTGGGACACAATCTTGGATGTACTCTGATAAATTTGGGGTACTTTGTTATACTTTTTGATATACAAAACCCGGATCGGGAACTGCCACATGGTGCTACATTCATACAGGTAACATCGTACACACTGTAAATGAAATAGAAAATGAAAATGTTGTGTCAATAGCCTAATTTGAGAAGGATTCTTACTCCCTATAGTTAATGTCTTGTTTGTGTTTCAGGGTGACATACGGGACTATGATTCACTATACAAGGCTTGTGAAGGAGTTGACTGTGTTTTTCATGTTGCATCCTTTGGAATGTCAGGATATCAGCAAGTGAGTGAAAGTTAATACTCCACCTTTGTGTTACACTAAAAAAGGGTCCCGTTTCTCTGATATCTTTTTTTTTTTTTAAATGTTTTTATTGAAATCAAGAAACATTACAATAGCCGGTAATTATGCGTTACAATTATTTTGTGAATACAGTTTAGATGTGGTATACAAATGAACAAAAGATAATACCATGCATACAAAAGTACAAACTTACATTAACATGTTGTGGAAAGAAGAGACAATTGCACAATGCATTAAACTCCCTATGGTTGATATGTACACTATACCTTTCAGACTTAACACAACTAAAAACTTATCTAAAAATAAACACACGGACAACAGGAGTTGGATTTAAAATTAAAGGTCAAATTTATTTGACATTAGATTATTAATAATTACTTAATAATTAATATAATATTGAATTTGGGCTATCTAATTAGATAATTAGAAGTTGCCAATCGAAAACGATTGTGAGCTTAAAGTTAGTATGGTGGCGGACAACAAAGAACGGACACTCCCACAAAACACACTCAGACCAAACACATCACCGTTGGTGTTCAACTCTCCAGCATAAAGCATGCCCGGGCGGGCTGTGTCATTTCCCGGAAGGGACGGGTTTGGCCTATCATTGATCAAGGAGAGCGCACCAATCTAATTTATATAACTAGATGAATATATGTTGAATCTTCTTTACAATATCATTTGGAAAGAAAGTTGCAAGTTTTGGACACTTGATGTAGAATCATTTTATTCCAATATTCCTCATGTGAAGGGTTTGGAGTGCATAGTTTTAGTATTAGAAACAAGTAGTCATTTAACACACTTGCACCAGAAATTTATTTTAGATTCTATTAAATTTATTCTAACTCACAATCAATTTTTGTTTGATGGGGTCCATTATTTACAGGTGATGGGAACGGCCATGGGGATCAGGTTCACGCCAAGTTATATGAACCTCTACATGGGCTACTTTGAGGAGTGCCATGTGTGGGGGGCACCTGTGTTGCGAACCGGGTCTTCTATGGTCGTTATATAGATGATTTATTTATTATTTGGGATCGGGATGAGACCTCTGCACTTTCACTATTTCATATTTAAACACCAATAATTATAATTTAAAATTCACATATACCCTTAGTAGTTCTTCCATTGACTTCCTGGATTTGAGCCTCTCCATCTTAGGAAATAAAATCTCCATATGTACCTTTAAGAAACAAGTAGACACAACTATCTGCAATATCAAAGTTCACATTATGGACCATGGCATAACAACATTCCAAAAGGCCAGTTGCTCAGATTGAAGAGAAATTGTTCTTCTAATTAAGGTTTTCTAAAACAATCGGAAGGTATGATTTAAGATTTTGTAAACAGGGTTTATCCTCCGTCTCTTTAGATAGATCTTTGAAATAAGTATTCTCATGGACAGAGAGGACACTTTAAAAATGACCTTGAAATGTGATAATAAGAACACTAAGGATAATGAAATTTGTTTTGTCTCCAGATATAATAAATTATCATACCAAATGAAACATATATTAAAACAAAACGATGATCTACTTAAAATGGATCCTGTACTCAAATAAATCCTCCCAGATGAACCTAAGATTATTTTTGAAAAGAGCAAAATTCTTAAGAACTTTTTAGCTCCAAGTTTTTTTAAGTCATCTACAAACGAACTAAAAAAATAAAAATGTAATTGGTTACCACCACCATCAAAAGGTTTTTTCACATGTGGAAGAAATAGATGTGGGATGTGCCACTTTGCTAAGAATAGAACAAGAAAACAAAAAATATATTCTTACCCTTCTCTGGCAGATCATATAGTATTAGGGAATTTATCAATTGTAGTTCAAGCTGTGTTGTATATCTATTGCAATGCAATTGGAATCTGAAATATATAGGTAGAACTACGAGACAATTGTCCATTAGATTTAGTGAACATAAACGCAATATAGCAAAATGTCTAATTTCTCAGTGATTAGACAACCTGCGCAGCATCAACGTGATTGTGATTACCTCATACCTACCACAGGTACATTGATACAACGGGACAATTAAATTACCAATCCACACCTACCGGTAGGTAAGCATCTCTTCTCACCAGTGCGGGACGTCACCATCTAGAGGTATTCCCAACACCACCACAAAAGGTATACTAAGTCTGTAGACCACAGGTCCAGCAGGGGAACATGCATGTGGTAAGGACCGCATGACCCACTTCCCAACCAAGGAGCATACCGGACTACACTTCTTCAAAGAGGCCTGAACACTTCTATACCCACCTAACCAGCCACAATTACCTGCAATTACATTTCACAATATCACCATCCTAGAGGAGCACTGTGTCTCCTCCAATAAAATAGGATTGGAATCTATTCACTTGGTCTGTTTGTTTATAAGTTAGTTCACACACCCACTTTATCCACTTTAGTAATGCCATCCACACATATCCCCATAATCAACCTACCCCACATACATAGACCCGATCACCCACCATAGTATCACATCAGTCTACAATCAGCATATAGCCATTCCCTCGCTGCACACAACCCCCCCTCCCTCTACCCCACCCCTATCTGCACACTCTTAACCACCAGTAGGACCAGGTACCCCTACTTTATGTTGCAGCATCTTCACACCACCCTCCCCCCTCCCTCACTTATATAGACTCATCCCCCCATTGCCACCACACCTCGAAGCGCGGCCTATCCCCATCTATAACCCTATATATTCAAGAAGTATAATCCCTTATATGGGTTCCTTATATTATGAGTACTCAGGACCTCATTCAGAGCCGCTTGCAAAAAGCGAGCGCTCGCTTTGAATGAGGGCGGACACTTTTTTTTTTAGCCGGCCTCCTGGCCGCTCGCTAAGCTCTGGGTGACCACCCACAGCTTTTGCGAGTGGCCAGGCGATGGTCGCGACCATCAGGCTTGTGACGAGATCCTTGTGGTAGGGCCTCGTCTGCCGCGAGCTCCAGTGAGCTTCCTGCTCTAATAGAGCAGGAAGCTTACTACTGACATCACGAGTGATGTCAGTAGGGCCGCCCACAAACGACAGGCATTCCTTCAGGAACGCCTCTGTTTGTCCAGCCTCCACGCCTACAAAATGGGGCGAGCAGCCGCCCCGTTTGTAGCGAGACCCGGAGCGAGTGAATTTCTCACTCGCTCCGGGGCTCGCGCACACGCATTGCGCACGCCGCGTGTGCGCAGTGCCCCACCATCGACCCACTTGCGAGCGGGTCTGAATGAGGGCCTCAGTACACAATTGAACGTATTTATCCCACTGTGTGAAACAACCCTTATGTCTCCTACAAACTAGGGTCCTCATTCAGAGCCGCTCGTAAGCGGTCGTACGCTCGTAGCGGTCCGATGTTGTCCAACCATGCATGCGTCGGTGTAACAGTGCGCATGTGCGTACGGCTGATTGCGATCATTTTTTCAGTCGTTCGTCGAATAGCGAACAGGAAGTGACATGTCAAATGTGATGGACAGAACTGTCCGTTTTGGGGCGCTGACGGGGGTGGAGATGGGAAAACGCAGGCGTGGCGAGGCGTTTTTTGGACGCACATAAATTATTTGATGCGAACGGCCAATGTGAACGGAAAAAGTGTTACGTCACTGTCTGATCAACTTTCCATCCAAACTGCTCGCTTAGCTTGTGGTCTGGTATTCTCTACCACAATGACGATGGTCTCTTCGTTCCTCCCGTGGCTCATCGATGGTTTCCCGATTTATCAATTGAGGGCTCAAAAACAATCAGTTTTGAATTGCAAAAATGCTTGTAAGGTGTTAAGCAAATAGCCTTTTTTAGTAGCAAAAAAACGTACGCAGGTGAACTACTCAGCTGCTAATTTCTGGGTTACACAATCAATTAGCTTAAAAATTTATTTTAAATTTGCGTATTTTTCCAAAATTAGTTTATTACTTTTTTTCGGCCAACAATATTGTAGTCATGTTTGTTATTTTTCTGCTTTTTTGGGGGGCCAAGAAAACAATCGTCCTTTTGTTTTTTGCTAAGTGTTAATTTAAACTCTTAAATGGTTTTTAACCCTTGGTTTTTATTTTTTAAATAATGTTGACATTTCCGTTGTATTGTTTGTAATTTTGTGTGTGGGATTACCTTTTAACCAGTTTTTGAATAAATTAACAATACAATTGTTCATATTCTCAACATTTTTTATTTTTTTTACACTATTTTTTTTGGGGGTGTTTTTTCCAAATTAAAATATGGATAACTTAAAATAAAAAAAGAAATGTTTTGAGAAATGCGGATACAAAAAAAGTGGCTTTTTTAAACCACTATCAAAAAAACAAAATTTAAAAACAATTCACAAGAAAGGAGAGAGAGGTTTTGGGCATTAAGGAATATGGGACAAACACAGATAAGGAATGTGGGAAAATTAGCCAGTGCTGTCATTGCCTTTTGGCCCGTTTGGCCAGGGTAGGGAGGGAGCCTGAACGGGTCCGGGAGGTCCTTCGGCTGGCCTGGCCAGAGGCAGATGTTGGGGCCTCTGGACTAGGCATAGGGCTAGTCACATTTGGAGGGATGGCTGTTGTTGTGCCAGAGGTGGAGGATCCTGATGTTCCGGCAGGAAGGGAGGCCGGCTCCAACATCTGCTGGCGAATGAGCTGCTCCAGGGCATTGGCAATACGGACGTTGGCACCAGTATTTTCTGCTAGGGCCTGAGCAATGGTCACGTTGGCCGCAGCACTTTGCTCCAGGGCCTCCGCCACCCGTAGCAGAGTGGTGTCCAGCCTCACCAGAATCTCAGTGTGCTGATCCGTTTTAAGATTGAGATCAGTGAGGAGGCCCACTGCCTGCGAGGGGGATTGCCCTGGACTGTCTGCCACAGGGTCCCCAGCCGGATCTACTGGTTCCTCCCCTGCAGAGTCAGCAGAAGTTCTGCGGCCAAAGCTCCCCTCTGGAGCAGACTCATCCGCCTGTGTCTCTGTGAAAAAAAGAGAAAAGAGTAACATTATAATCTAGATATTGTCCCAAACACATTTCTGAGTTATTAACATTACTACATTTAACTGAGGCAACATGAGGAGCCGCAAAGTCTGGCATGTCGGTATCCATGTTCGACACGCCAAACACCTCCTGATCCTGTACACACCCCTGGGCCTGCTCCTCCAAATCGTTCAGCTCCAGTGACACAGGGGTGGGACCCCCACCTGTCCCCCCTGCATGCCTAGCCCTATCAGCCAGTTTTTGCTTCAGCCGATATTTGAAGTTGCTCCATCTGTGGGTTAAAAAGTTGGCATTATTCCTGCAGTATTTGGACCTGTAAACACTTTTTAATAAAATGTAGTTTGTACGTACCGGCGTTTGACCTCCCGGGTTGAACGTTCAAACTCACCCACCTTATTGACAGCACTGGCTATGTCATCCCACATTTTCCATTTCTGGCTTGCACCCATATTCCTTGCTGCCTGGGGCAGGTTGTCAACACACATTTGGACCAAAACTCCATCTCCTTTCTTGTGAATTGTGGCTGCCTTTTTTTTTTTAGTTTGTTTAGTGGGCCTACTAGGACCAGCAGCCTCTTCCATTACATCCTCAACACCTTTTTGTAAATTGGAAATAAAATTTATAATGTAAAATGTACCTAAAATGTTGATTCCACATAATCCTTTAGGCCCAAAAAGACAAATACTTACCTGGCGCCTCTTGGCCAGTGCTTTGCTGCTCTGTAGCCATTTTTGACTTTCAGGTCTCACTACAGCAGACCGATTGGTGTTTTCAGTGACATTTTTATACATGCGTCAGCATTATTCGGCCACATCATTGATTGTGCGCTCCTATTGTCCGTCCGTAATTTGAGTGGGAAAATAAAGACTATTTATGGCTTGGTGTGACTCGAGTCGAGGTGGCGGGTGATGAATGTTGGAGGTTTGACGTAGGAGTTGTTTGTTGGCGGTTTTTGGAGTTTGGAGTTTTCTAGTGTGATCTTTTTTTTGTTTTCTTACTTATTTTTTTTCCGTTCGCTTTTTTTTGTTTAGCTTTTTTTTTAGAGTTTTTGAGTATCTCTTTTTAAAAACCACCGTAAACAATAATAGTAAATAGTTAAAAAATGTTAGTACTTATGTGTTATTTTTTTATTTTTACAGTTATTTTGGCCTTGACAAATTTGACATTTTTGGACTTTGGGTTATTTGTCTGTTTTTGGTAAGTGTTTTTAGTTTCATGAAGTTACAATTTCGATGTGTTGGTCTTCGCATATGTTTCGCTAAGTAATTTTTTTTTTCTAGGACCAATCATGTCTTACCACTAAATATAGCATACTCTTTTGCGAAATAATGTTTGAGTTGTTTTTAATTTAAAATGAACGTACTATTTAGCGCACTAATGTCTCCTTATTGAACTGTAAAAGTAGCGTAATATTTAGCTAAATCATTTGTCTTGTTTTAACTGTAAAAAATGCGTACTATTTAGCGCACTAATGTCTCCTTATTGAACTGTAAAAGTAGCGTAATATTTAGCGAACTCATGTGTCTTGTTTTAACTGTAAAAAATGCGTACTATTTAGCACACTAATGTGTTTTTATTATTTCAGTGTAAAATCATGTTTTACCACTAAATGTAGCGTGCGATTTTCCGAACTAATGTGTGCTCCCTTCTCTTTTTTTTAACCCTAAAGAATGTGTTTACAATCCAAGTTTTCCCAATAATAAATAAATATATTTTCTACTTTTGAAATGTAGGTTGTTCTGCTCATGACAAGACCCCGGCCTGTAAGCATCTTTGGATTTCTTTAAAAAGATAAGTATATTTTTCTTTACACATTTGTCTAAAACAATAACTACCTGGCTTACCATTTCAGGTTGATGTTGGTCGTATTATCTTGGCCATGGTTCCAGAACCCGACCAACCTCAACTTCGTCCCAGGCGTAGGCCTCGTAGGCGTGCAAGGCCCTAGATATATAGAACACGTGTCACCCTTTTTGGAATGCCAGATGATGAGGTATTAAGACGATACCTCCACAAATCATCCTAGACACTCTCTCATTAATAGAGAGTGATCTTGAACGGAAAATTGACAGTCCTACAGCAATACCACCACTTACGCAATTAATGTCGGTGTTACATTTCTGTGCCTCAGGATCCTTTCAAACCACGGTGGGAATAGTTGCCGGAATCTCCCAATCCTACTTTTCAAGGATCCTGAGGGCTGTGATGGAGGCCATTTTTAAACACCTCCATCATTTTATTAAAATGCTAGTCGATATGGGTTCCCTTAGTGTGGCGAAGGCCAATTTTTACCAAATAGCTGGCTTCCCACACATCATAGGGGTTGTGGATGGCACTCACATACCACTTCAGCCTCCAGCAAGGCTGGAGGCTATTTTTAGGAACCGCAAACACTTTCATTCACTGAATGTAATGGTGGTATGTGATGCCTCCCTCCAGATCCTGTCCCTGAATGCCAAATTCCCAGGCAGTGCACATGATTCCTTCGTCATCCGGCAATCAGGGATTTGGCAGAAATTAGACAACCTACAAGCTGGTGATGCGTGGCTTCTGGGTAAGTTGACACCTTCCGTTGCAACCACTGCAAAACTTGTAACACAATGGTCCTGATGTTTGTTTTTTCACAGGAGACAGTGGTTACCCTTGCACGCCTTGGCTGCTCACTCCTTATTTGGCTCCCACACCAGGGCCACAAAGTGAGTATAATTCCGCACTTACAGCCACCAAGCAGGTGGTGGAGCACTGTATCGGCCTTTTAAAAGGCCGATTCAGATGCCTCCACCGCTCTGGTGGCGAACTCATGTATTTGTCGGATATGGTTTCGAAAATTGTGGTCCTGTGTGGGATATTTCACAACATCGCCATAAGGAGTGGTGTCCCAATGCAGCCAGAGGATGCCTTTCCTGAGGATGGCCCCCCCGAGGTTGGTCGGAGGTCAGTATGTGGGGGGGCCATACGCGATGATGTGGTGGCCAGATTTTTTAGGTAATTATTGTAAAACATTTAGTTAATTGACACAATGTAGACATGTAAGATTTTAATGGCCAATTTTAATATTTTTTTGATTTTTTTTTCTTTTATACCCTAAAATTACCCGAAAAAACGATGCCTACTACCTGATCCAAAAAATTGTCTTCATGTGGCCACATTGGATATAACTTCGGGAACAATTATTTCTTCGCCTCATTTGTGGATTCATGTTGACCTGCTACTTCTTCAAACAGTTCCTGATTTTTTTTTTGATTTTTTTTTGGGGTGTTGGTTGTTTTTTGGAGTGTGTTTTCACTGTGTGAATTGATTGTCACAATTCACTTTCTGTTTATTATTTGTGTGTATTAAATTTTTGCTTGACGTTAAAAAGACTTTTCCTTGGTAAATTACAAGCAAGTGTAACCTGGTCCAAAAAAGGCAAACTTTCTTAATGGCTAATCCTGTAATGTGTTAAATTGTAAAGTATGCTTTGTGGCTAAAAACAAACACCAAAGGTATTATGGTGAATCAGTACGTTTTCTAATCTAGGCCTAAGCAGGTTTGAATTAATATTTACATTACCCACCCAAACAAATTAAAAAAAAATGCTGGTAATTCTATTAGGTGTTTAATGTGACAGCTTACATACTTACTTGAGCTTTCTACAATCTAATTTTCCTTACTTTAAAAAACATGCTCCAATAGTCGACTTATGGAAGGTTAAACAATCTAATATTTACAGACAAGGAATGAGACTTTAATAAATCAAAATATATTTTATTTGTAACACAATTTTTAGGGGTAAATCAAATAAAAATTAGTGGCGCAGGACCGCCAACATGTGATCAAGGACCACAGGCATCCCTATGACATGGCCCCTCAGTGTGTGCAAACCCGCCTGCATTGCTTGCAGCCGCCTCTGGTCCTCTGTGGGTAAAAAAAATGTGTGGATTACTAAAATGACACCTTAAATTATATGTTACCAAACAACTTAAAAATCAGACTATACTTTAAAAAAAGAGATAAAATGTAAAAAAAATACAAAATAATGGCAAACGCAAAGATTGTATAAATACAAACTAAACAAATAACACATAAAAAGACAACCAAAAAAAGGGCGAAGTACGCAAAAACACTACATTTGTTGGTACCGTAAACTCGAAAGACACAAGTATGAGTGATTGGACATGTGTGATATGTGTAAGGGGAAAACATCCTAGACATTGTTTGGCCAAGATATATATCCAAAACATAAAAAATACTTAACAAATTGGAAATGCACAGGCAAAAGGACAACATCACCCAAAACCTAAAAAATACAAAAGCAACCATAGTTTAAAAGGGAAACATACCGGTCATATTGATGCCTGGTCCTGGAGCCCCGACATCGTCCTCCTCTGAGGTGGGCCAGTGCTGGTCCGATGGAGGAGGGGTTATTTCACTTTGTGTGGAGGGGGAGGAAAAGAGAGAGGTGGGTGGAGGGGAGGGTGATGAAAAGAGAGGGGGGGGTGGAGGGGTGGTAGAATTTTGAGGGATGGTAAGATTAGGAGATGGAGGGTCCTCACGGACTGGCCGGTCTGGGGTGGAGGGGGAATTTTGGGAAGGTTGGGGAGAGGAGGTTGGGGTGGGAGTGGGGGATAGGGGACGAGGCTGATGTTGTGCTCTTCTTAGACGTAGTAGTCTGCGTTCAGCCCCTAAATGATGGATTAAAAATGTAAAGCTTATTTTTTTATTTTTGAATTTGATAAAAAATTAAACCACCAAAAATTTTATAAACCAAAAAAAAACAGAAAACATGCACACGCAGGTATGTCCTAAATAAACAAACAGGGCAATACGGAAAACATGCACACGCAGGTATGTCCTAAATAAACAAACAGGGCAATACGGAAAACATGCACACGCAGGTAGGGGCAAAAAACACAAACAGGGCTATACTGGAAACATGCACACGCAGGTATGTCCGAAATACACAAACAGGGCTATACTGGAAACATGCACACCAGGTAGGGCCGCAAAAAAATCAAAAAAACAAACACAGAAACACTTACTTTCCTCAATCTGGAGCCGCAAACTTGCAAGCAGGCGTGGGGTTCGGCAGCGCAAATCCGACCACCTACGCTGGCCGATATTTCGGCGATAGCCAAAGAAGCGCAGGCGGCGGCGCACCTCCGCGTATGCCATACGCTTGCGGAGGTTTGTGATGGGGGGAGGATGATGCGTGATCCTGTGGTCCATGACCTCTGTGAGGACCAGGAGCTCACGCCTACAAAACACGGAGGCTCTCATGATGGCAATGATTTTTTTTACACAAAACAGTTTTAATAAAGGCCCAAGAAAAAATTTGATTAGCTAATGTACTTGGAAAATTAACAGAATGCATTGTATTGGTTATTGTATGAGTCATGTGACCTACAGCCTCACAAATATAATGTGAGTTATGATAGGCTTGATGCAGTGACATGCGTAAGCTAATTTAAATAAACAAATTAAAGTACTAAAATATGCCTATAAAAAACAACTGAAAACAATAGTATCATTCCTGAAAACATTTAATTTTGAAAAACAATACCATTGGTGAAACCGTACGTATTCTGCGGTACAAATGACACACACTGACAAGAATAAAGTTTATTGACAATGAAAAAAAAAAAAGGATTGAAAACATGTGAATAGCAATTAAGGTAATTAATATATTGATTGCCATGAAACGATTAAAGTATGTTTGAAGAATTAAATAGCAGGCAATCGAAAACTGACAGGGCCACTTCCGGAATTGAATTGTGCGAGCGTTCCCTGCAACCAAACAGGAGACGGACGGTCGCTATTTTGAACGTACGCTAGCTAGAGGAGGGGTTGGGAGACTATGGGGCGGTAAATTAGCAACGAGCGAACTTACGAGCGAGCGCTTGAATTTAAATATTTCCGCTCGTACGGCGGACGAGCGAACGGCCACTTGCGTCCGGGTCTGAATCAGGCCCTATGTTTGTTATAAATGTTTGGACCCTTGAGGAAAATTTAGCATAATTACAAAAGTATACATTCTATATATTAAAAAAATAGACAAATTAAATAAATATATGCTTTGGTTATGTAAGATTAAACAATGTAAAAGATGTGGGTAATATTTAACCGATACAGTATGTGGAAAACATTGGATGTATTCTCCTTGCAACTCTTTTTATAATAGTATTTTTTAAAATAGCATTTTGATTTTTTACACTTTATATATAATGTTGTGTATTTTTATAATGTTCATATTCATTTGGCATCCGAACAGTTATATTACACTTAGTATGCATTGTGCAAGTGAAACTAAAGGCCCTCATACATCAGAGATTGATTGCAGCAATTGTGCAATTTACAATCGATTGTGTATAAAAATCTTTCCCTTTTTCAATCGATTGCAGAATTGTGACAATCGATTGAAAAAGGGAAAGATTTTTATACACAATCGATGGGGGCCTTAACACAGCATGTTTGCTGAGAGCTACAGTAATTACACCACTCAGGTGTTAACCATTAAATTTACTAGGGAGCATACAGTATATAAGTGCGTCTCAGAGGATACCCAGCATTCTTCTCTTTGAAAAAATCCGGTTTGTCGGAGGAAACGCGTCAAAAGCTGTGCTTGGGAAATTCATAATTTCTACCTGCTGCTATCCACGGCATTATACGCAGTGGTGTGCGGCCAGGGCCAGATTAAGGTCTGTGGGGGCCACTGGGCAACAAACATGTGGGAGCCCCTATTAAATGTGACAAACTGGGGGTATGCGCAATGGGGACCTTATGCAGAGCCCCCAGTAGTGTCAGTAACTACAGTGACAGTGGTAGTGCCCCATATGCAGTGCACCTAGTAGTAGTGCCCCTTATGCAGTGCCCCCTATGCAATACTCCCATTAGTAGTGCCCCCTGTAGTAATGCCCTCTGTATAAATGCCCCCAGTAGTAATACCCCTGTAGTTGTGCCCCAAATAGTAATGCCCCCAGTAGTAATTGGGCGTGTGCCCAATAGTAATGCCCTAGTAGTAATGCCCCCTGTATTAATCCCCCAGTAGTAATACCCATGTTGTTGTGCCCCCAATAGTAATGCCCCCAGTAGTCATTCCCCCTTTAGTAGAGCCCTCTGTAGAAATGCCCCCAGTAGTAATGCCCCTCTATTAGTGCCCCCAATACTAATGCTCCCTCTCTAGTAGAGCCCCCAATAGTAATGTCCCCTGATTAATGCCCCCAGTAGTAATGCCTCCCCCTCCGAGTAATGCCTCCCCCCCGAGTAATGCCCCCAGTAGTAATTTCCCCCCCCAGTAATGCCCCCAGTAGTAATGCCCCCCCAGTAATGCCTCCCCCCTCCCCTGTAATGCCCCAGTAGTAATGCTCCCCCCTGAGTAATGCCCCCCCGCCAGTAATGCCTCCAGTAGTAATGCCTCCCCCCTCCCCGAGTAATGCTCCAGGTGTAATGCCCCCCCCCGAGTAATGTCCCCTGTAGTAATGCCCCCCGCCAGTAATGCCCCCAGTAGGCCGCTTGCACTAAAAAAAAAAAAAAAAGCTCATACTTACCTTAAGCTAAGCCCTGCGTCCGCTGCAGTCCGCCCGGCTGCTCCTCTGCACTATGGCGCCATGACGTCTCTACCATAGTGCTCTGCGTGAGCCAGAAGCTGGAGCTCACGTGAGCTCAAGCCTCCGGCTGCCGCTGCGGGGAGGGAGCCGGGCGCCCGCTGGTTACAGCGGTAGTCTGGTAAATGGAGCCTCCCTGCGGCACCGGGGTTAGGTTGGCCGGAGGAGGCGGGGAACTGTTTCCGTCTCCTCCGGTCCACTTTCACCCCGATGGGTGTGGGGGTCCTTAACGTGTGGGGGCCCAGGGACGATCGCCCCTGACCCCCCCCCCCTGTTAATCCGGCCCTGTGGGCGGCTATCCAGGAGCATATTATTTGCATGTTGTTACCCCACTGAGGTTACGCTACATCTCACTCAATGGATATCCAGTATTCATGAGACCAGGGGGGGGGCCTTAGTCGCATTGAAGCTACATTTGGCAGGTTGCAAGCAAGTTCTGCCAGCCCCCTCATTACAACATATCACAATATCTGGAGACCAGCGAGAGTGTATACCGGAGGTATCAGGGGATACAATTACATGGGAGCGTCATCTGGCAGGTCGCAAGCCAACTCCGTTTGCCACTTTAATACACCATAGTGGTTGGACACCGGTGGTGAGTGACTGTATTGGAGCGTACGGCAGGTCGCAAGCCGGCTCCATTAATCATTTGCTTATATATTCACTAGCAAAGACTGCTTTCTGATTTTTACTCGTGTTTTTTATTAATAAATAAGGTTTTTTACCTATATATATTTGTGAATAATTATTACTACTATAGCGCTGCTTATATTCTGTTTTTTAATATTGGGTTGGTTACCCATTTGCAGCTGCTCTCGGTGGTCTATAGAGATACCACTACCTCCCAGCGCCTAGTTTAATACTGTGTTGTACTTACAATAAAGCAACAATACCTAAGCCAGCATTACATTTATAAATAACACTTATATGAAATAAATGTAAAATTTACAACATTAAAAAACAAACATCTTGAAATTCCATGATACTGTGTAAACGCTTATAATACACAAACACCTTTAACAAATGGCCACAAAAATATTCTAGCACTAAATGGATGTTTCAGCTTGTGGTAAAAAAGAAATAGTTAAATATTTATACAAATAATGTTTTTATGGACATTTAGTCCTATTCCAGTTAGATTGCATTGTTGCATTTTAAAAAGTTGTTGGCCTGTTTTCTGTTTCTCCACGTGTTTATGGGGCATATGCATCAACAGGTTTTCTGTTTCTTTTTTTTTTTTGCAAAAAAAAAAGAGCGGAAAAATGGTTTTCCACATTTTCTTTGCAATATTAAAGTACCGCTGTATGAGCCTGATTCAGAGTAGTGCGCAATTCTGATGGTTTGTGTATTACTCTGATTGTGAATGAGACCTGTGCATATGAGGATCTGTTCTGTTCTGGTGCAGTTCTCCCTCTGGAAGATCACTTGCAGTTCCCCCAAGCCACAGCATGATTGACATGCTGTGTTGTTTTGGGGATGGAGTGGGGCATAACATATGGTTTAACTAACGAATCCGTGTGTATGCACAATCTACTATGTGATGTCTCAATTATATTTTAATTGAGCATATAACCACGTCATTTGATACTATTTCACCTGATTAACAGACTATTATAGTTGTTACATTCTTGTATTAATTTGTGTGCTTAGAGGCCATTAAATAGTGTGACTGGTTGACAACGCCTCGGCAGGCTATCACAGATCATAGATTATTTTGATCCTAACTGTTACTGGCTCTGCCCACAGGGTTGGGGACATGTAACTTCGCTGCCAAGCTCCTACGATAGGCGCTTGGAACCACTTCCACCCAGGCTCCTACCATCAGCACTTGGAACCGTTTACTTCTGGGTATTGGTGGGCACGCTGCTGCAACACATCCTGGAGAGTGTCGGCTACCTTCCACTGGTTCCTCACCATGGAGCTGCAGGGTAGCTGGCAGAGGGCTTTAGCTTGGAGACGCTTGGCTCAATCCAGAACAGCCGGAGAACGGAAAAACGCTTTGTGCTATTCTGGTGATCACAGGAAACAAGTAGATGCGTTGTACTAAAGGCAAAGTGTTTATTGCTCAATGTCTTTAAAAATAAATTCCTCCACAGCATACATGTACTCTTCAGAAGTATAGACCTCTCTGACAGTCAGAGGATATATATTTTTGGAGCATGCAGGACCATCTTTTATTTGGTTCAAACTAGGGGTGTGCGGGTTCGGATTTCTGAAATCCGAACCCCCCCGATCCGAGGCCGATCCGAGTCAGGCTCGTCTTTTCCCGCCTGAATCGGATCTGAAATCGAGGCAAAACGTCATCATCCCGCCTTCCGGGTCTCGCGGGTTTTGGATCCTATATAAGGTACCCGCGTCGGCGCCATTTTCTCACTCGGCTGTGGACAGTGAAGAGGGAGGGTGGGAGCTAGGGCTGGCTGGGCTGTGTAGTGTTGTAGTGTAGTGTTGTGCTGCGCTGTGCTGCTGTTGTCCATAGGGGATGTGTCCACTACTTCAAAGTCCATAGGGGCTGGCTGGACTGTGTTGTCCATAGGGGCTGTGTCCACTCCAAAGTCCTGTGCAGTGTCCCAGTCCTAAAGGGGTGCTGTAGTGTTGTCCAGGGGGTGCTCTGTCCGTCAGGGGTGCTCCCCCCAAGTGCTAAAAAAATATATATTTTTTCTGTGTTTGTGAATTGTGTGCACTGTGGCTGCACGTGCATCAACAAAGGAGCAGCGCCAAGCGTGCGCATGTGTCCCATAAGTAAAAGGCCGGCTGGCTTGTCCGTTAAAGGGTGCTGTAACCCCCAAAGGGCACTCCAAACAAAATAAAAAAATATATTTTTTTGTGTTTGTGAATTGTGTGCGCAGTAGCCGCATGTGCATCAACAAAGTAGTGCCAAGCGTGCGCCTGTGTCCCATAAGTAAAAGGCCGGCTGGCTTGTCCGTTAAAGGGTGCTATAACCCCCAAAGGGCACTCCAAACAAAATAAAAATATTTTTTCTGTGTTTGTGAATTGTGTGCACTGTGGCTGCACGTGCATCAACGAAGGAGCAGCGCCAAGCATGTGCCTGTGTCCCACAAGTAAAAGGCCGGCTGGCTTGACCATTAAAGGGTGCTGTAACCCCCAAAGTACACTCCAAACAAAATAAAAAAATATTTTCTGTGTTTGTGAATTGTGTGCGCAGTAGCCGCACGTGCATCAACAAAGTAGTGCCAAGCGAGCGCCTGTGTCATAAGTAAAGGGCCGGCTGGCTTGTCCATTAAAGGGTGCTGTAACCCCAAAGTACACTCCAAACAAAATAAAAAAATAATTTCTGCGTTTGTGTGCACCTTAGCCGCACGTATATACCAATATAACATAAATGGAGGACCAAACTTTCTCCGATAAAAATAAAATAGGGAAAGATCAAGAACCACTTCCTCCTAGTGCTGTTGCTGCTGCTGGGAGTTGTTCATCATCCCAGAGAGGAAGTAGGAACACCACTACTTTTACTAAACAATTGACCCTCCAACAGTCCCTAGCGAGGAGGATGAAGTACAACAGCAGTCATCCTGAAGCAAAATGTATAACTGAGGCCTTGACTGCTATGTTGGTGTTAGACGTGCGTCCGGTATCCGCCATTAGTGCAGTGGGATTTAGACAATTGATGGAGGTAGTGTGTCCCCGGTTCCAAATCCCGTCTAGATTCCACCTGCATCCTCAAAGCAGCAGCGACAAGTGTGCGTCTGTCTGTTAAAGGGTGGTGTAACCCTCAAAGTGCGCTCCACAAACAATAAAAAAAATCTTTTTTTTTCTGTCTTTGTGAAATGTGTGGGCTGTAGCCGCACCTGTATCCTTAAAGCAGCAGCGACAAGCGTGCGTCTGTCTGTTAAAGGGTGGTGTAACCCTCAAAGTGCGCTCCACAAACAATAAAAAAACTCTTCTTTTTTTTTCTCTTTGTGAAATGTGTGGGCTGTAGCCGCACCTGCATCCTTAAAGCAGCAGCGACAAGCGTGCGTCTGTCTGTTAAAGGGTGGTGTAACCCTCAAAGTGCACTCCACAAACAATAAAAAAATCTTTTTTTTTCTGTCTTTGTGAATTGTGTGGGCTGTAGCCGCACCTGCATCCTCAAAGCAGCAGCGACAAGCGTGCGTCTGTCTGTTAAAGGGTGGTGTAACCCTCAAAGTGCGCTCCACAAACAATAAAAATTTCTTTTTTTTCTGTCTTTGTGAATTGTGTGCACTGTAGCTGCACGTGCATCAACAAAGGAGCAGCGCCAAGCGTGCGCCTGTGTCCCATAAGTCTGTTAAAGGGTTGTGTAACCCCCAAAGTGCTCCAAAAAATAAAAAACTTTTTTTTTCTGTGTTTGTGACTTGTGTGCGATGTAGCCGCACGTGCATCAACACAGTAGCAGCGCCAAGCGTGCGCCTGTGTCATAAGTCAAGGGCCGGTTTGGACATCTGGTCCGGACTGAAGGACGTGCCAACAATTTCTGACAAGTCTACTGTCACTGCATATGATACTGTCCTCAAAGCAGCAGCGACAAGCGTGCGTCTGTCTGTTAAAGGGTGGTGTTACCCCCAAAGTGCGCTCCAACAAAATAAAATAATCTTTTTTTCTGTGTTTGTGTGTGAAATGTATGTGCAGTAGCCGCACCTGCATCCTCAAAGCAGCAGCGACAAGCATGCGTCTCTCTGTTAAAGAGTGGTGTAACCCTCAAAGTGCGCTCCACAAAAAATAAAAAATTCTTCCTTTTTTTTCTGTCTTTGTGAATTGTGTGGGCTGTAGCCGCACCAGCATCCTCAAAGCAGCAGCGACAAGCGTGCGTCTGTCTGTTAAAGGGTGGTGTTACCCCCAAAGTGCGCTCCAACAAAATAAAATAATCTTTTTTTCTGTGTTTGTGTGTGAAATGTATGCGCAGTAGCCGCACCTGCATCCTCAAAGCAGCAGCGACAAGCGTGCGTCTGTCTGTTAAAGGGTGGTGTAACCCTCAAAGTGCGCTCCACAAAAAATAAAAAATTCTTCTTTTTTTTCTGTCTTTGTGAATTGTGTGGGCTGTAGCCGCACCTGCATCCTCAAAGCAGCAGCGACAAGCATGCGTCTGTCTGTTAAAGGATTACATCGGTGACAGCATCCAAGTAGGCATGTCAGACAGTACGTACCTGTACTGGCAGGAAAAAGAGGCAATTTGGAGGTCCCTGTACAAACTGGCTCTATTTTACCTGAGTTGCCCCCCCTCCAGTGTGTACTCTGAAAGAGTGTTTAGTGCAGCGGGGAACCTTGTCAGCGAAAGGCTTAGGAGGTTGCTTCCACAAAATGTGGAGAAGATGATGTTCATAAAATGAATTATCAACTCTTCCAGGGAGACCAGCCTCCAGAACGTACAGAGGGACCTGTGGTTGTGGATTCCAGCGGGGAAGAATTAATACTCTGTGAGGATGTACACAACACTGAAGAGGGTGAGGAATCGGTGGATGAGGAGGATGAGGACGACATCTTGCCTCCGTAGAGCCAGTTTGTGCAGGGACAGATTAATTGCCAGCTTGTTTTGTGGGGGCCCAAACGAACCAATCATTTCAGCCACAGTCGTGTGGCAGAACCTGGTGCTGAAATGTTTGCTTTGTTAAAGTGTGCATGTCCTATTTATACAACATAAGGGTGGGTGGGAGGGCCCAAGGACAATTCCATCTTGCACCTCTTTTTTTTCTTTGAATTATGTACTGTTTGGGGCCTAGTTTTTCAAACTGACATCCTGTCTGCCACTGCAGTGTCACTCCTAGATGGACCACGTGTTTGTGCCGCCCACTCTTATCTCTTAGCATAGTCATCCAGCTACCTCGGTGCAACCTTTTGGACATAAAAACACTATTGTGAGGTGTTCAGAATAGACTGGAAATTAAGGTTATTGAGGTTAATAATAGCATAGGAGCAGAAAAACACAAATTCTGTGATTTTAGCTGTTTTTATGCTTTTTTAAAAAAAAATACAGATCCAAAACCCAGAACCCAAGACACGGAAGGGTGGTTTTGGCAAAACCAATCCAGATCCAAAACACGAAGAAAGATCCAAATCCAAAACCAAAACACAAAACACGAAAAGTGGCCGGTGCACACCCCTAGTTCAAACCCACAATATCACAGGGCAGGGGCGTATTTATAATGGGTGCAGGGTGTACGGTGTGAACCAGCACCGCACACCCTGTGCCCATATTTTTTTTTATACTTACCTCTCAAATGTCCAACGAAGTATCGGTACAGACAACACCTGGAAAATGACCGCTGCTGCCATTTTCCTGGCATTTTGCGCGTGCGCAGTAGGAAATCACCAGGAAAAATGCCATTTTCACAGTGACCTGCGCAGTAGACTTTGGGCACACTGTAGTGCCCGGAGTCTACCGCTGCTGTCAGTACACTGACGGCAGCCGGGGAGAGAGAAAGGGGGCCCCGGAAGGGGAGTGAACACGGGCCCCCTTCTCTCTTAATATGCCCCTGCCACAGAGAGTAAAGACCCACCCGGGGTCCCTTAACCAATCAAACTATCTCACAAAACATAAATATATCTTACACTTCAAAGGAGCTAACTAAACTTCCACCCAAAACCAGTTGGCTTTCCTAAAACATAAACTGTTTTAACATATAGTATAACTGTCTCACAAAATGTAAATACAACTCCCATTTCACAGGAACTGGCTTTCTGATCCATAGTCTTTGGATCTCTTATCTTGTCAGTATGATTATACTCTACTCCATGGTGCATCACCAACAGTGAATACGTTTTGTGGCAGTGCCATATATCTCCATACATATTGGTTTCTTAATCGGATTTTCAAATATTTTCTGTCCTGTGCGGAATTAATACTTTGGTCTTTTTTGTGTAAGCTGAGGCTTACTCTGATGGCCTGAGGGCTGCAACATTGCGACCATTGCTGCGTATTAGGGCACAGCATTTGGATCTGCGATGCAGTCAGGAGGCATCTCTTTACACCAGACACCTCCTGCTGCATTACCATATTAGTTGTACCGTATTGCACAGCTGCTTCCCTGCGACTGTGCAAAACTGTACTACTCAGAATCAGCCCCAATGTATCATTGCTGAAATATAGGAGATATCAGCAGTATCTCCTACATTATCTCAACAGGATGGGTATGGGATGCCGGCACTCGGGGTCCCAGCGGTCAGAATCCTAACTGTAAGTACTCCTAACCTAACCCCTTACCCTCTCTTTGGTTTTCCCTGCCTCTGAATCTCATGGGCTTCCCCTGCACTTCTCCTAGTGCGCATTGTGCATACGTCTCTTCTCCCATTTGCCCACATTACTTTAGGGGTGTCACGAACCATATAGGAAAAGCCAAGGGGTTAGGGTGGCTGGGAACAAGCAGGAGAGTAATAGTGCTAGGTCTCCCTATTGCCCAGGTTTGGCTAGACCTGCCCAGAGGCGCGGAGTCTAACTCACTTGGTGGTCTTCACCAGTGACCCTTCCAGTTGGGATATGGGTTTTGCTACACCAAGTGAGCAGGTCACGACCCCCTGGATAGATACTTGGGAGTGGCAGGAAGACCGGAACTATATTAGAATGAATACTTGAACATAGGAGATCAGCGTGAACTGAATACTTGAGCACAGGAGATCAGGGTATGCACTGAATACATGAACACAGGAGATCGGCAAATTAACTGAATACTTCAGCACAGGAGATCAGTGTATGAACTGAATACATGAACACAGGAGATCGGCAAATTAACTGAATACTTCAGCACAGGAGATCAGTGTATGAACTGAATACTTGAATACAGGAGATCAGCAAATGAACTGAATACTTGAACACAGGAGATCGGCATATGACCTGAATACTTGAACACAGGAGATCGGCAAATTAACAGAATACTTGAATACAGTAGATCAGCAATGAACTGAATACTCGAACACAGGAGATCAGCAAATTAACAGAATACTTGAACATAGGAGATCAGCAAATGAACAGAATACTTGAGCACAGGAGATCCATGTGCTGACTTGCACAGAGAACCACAGAGAAATGTGGATACAGGCATGTATTGGGAATTACTAGAGATCTAGCTGAGGCCTAACTGGTAATTAACATGAAAGCTGACACCACAGGACTTCAGGGAGGCGGTTAGAGAGCTGAGCAACACACTAAAAGACAACACAGGGATTTACAAGAAACACTGGAGTTCTGTGAGAGCTGAAGTAACATGCTGGGAATTAGCATGGGAGCTAATATAAGTAACACTGGTGGTCAGCATGAGGGCTGGAACAACACACTTTGTGGAGAACACCGGAGAGCATAATAATCACTGTAACAGCGAAGTTGAACAGCAGTTTCCTGTTCCTGGAGTCAGACTTAAATACCCCTGGGTAGCTGGTCATTGGATCAGAGGATCAGCTGAGTGACCACAAGACTACCATTGGGAGAGACTAGCCAGGTGATATGGACCAACATGGCTGTGCCCATGCCCGGCACCCCGGAAACCAGGACATATGCACGGAAGCCCTAGCAGACGCCGGAGAGAATACTAAGACACCACTCACCTCCACTTCCAGCAACTAAGCCCAAGAACGCCGGCGCGGAGGTGAGTAGCGGCCGATACCAGGCTGCATCCTGAAAAGGGGCTTGTAGTCTTCAGTAGCTGTGGTTATCCGGAACACAGTGAAGTGAACAAATACTATGGATACAGAGGGGAATCGGGGTAAAGGAATACGTTTTGGGCCTGCTTCAGAGTTGTACGCTTTTAGCATCGCTGATACGTCTTTGGTCACGTATGCTAATGCCGCAGGAGGTGTCGTGTGTAAATAGACACCTGCCTCCTGTGACCCGCTGCTGCATCTGAGGACACAGCCATCAGATCTTTTGTGCAAATATCGGCCATCTGAGTAACCCTCAGGTTAGTCAGGATGGCTGATGTTTTCAGTGAAAACATTGAATCTGCATCAGAAGTCACAGACCCTGGCTTTGGCACACCCAGAGAATGGGGCCGACACAACCCCTATTTTCTGGAGCGCTGCTCGCTGCATCCCCTTCCTTGCTCCCAAATGGCTTGGGCGTCACTGCGAGCGATCTCGCAGACACTGATTGGCACATGTGCAGTACAGATCCCACGCATGCGCCAATCAGCCACCACCGAAGTTGTACACAAACCTTCGGGTTTGCATACAACTCTGAACCAGGCCCTTTATCCACTATTCCATTAGTTGAAATACGGAAGCTTATGTTGAAAATGGAAAACACTCATTTAGGCTGATATACAGTCTTAGCCTTATGATTGTTGGTGCTAGGGAATATGGGTCCATTTTGTTGTGAGGTTTAGCTCCTGATTTTTGGGAAGATGCTTTGTTTGTAAGACAGATAAACAAGGTATCTGATCATTTTATCGCGCAGATTGTCTCTTTTTATTTATCTGTTTGAAAAATGTCTGCATGCAGGCTGAATAAAATGCAATGACATATATGTAAAAGGTAAATAAAACAAAGTATCCTTGTACCAGGATCACACCGCGCTGCGATTCACCTGGGGCAAATACATTCAGTTTCTGCATGCAGGGTAAATTCTGACTGCTATTGCATGTAGCTCACAATTACCGGGCCTTTTTATTTTTACCCTGCAATTTAGATTTGCATTTGGACACACCCCTCTCGCATCTAAATCTCTCTGCACATTGGGCCTGATTCAGCAAGGAACGCAACTGCAAATGCAATAGCGTTTACTCACGCGGTTTAACTGCGATAGTATGCTAATACATTGCCATTGCAATGCCGTCGCAGCCCTACATAAGGATGCCCACTTTACCATACACACATCCGTAATGTTTATCAAGACTGCAAAACCATCGGTACAATAGAGTACCATCGCAGCCTCACGCACACTTGCACAAGCCCTGACCTTACTCAGAAATTGCTAACTTTCACGCACGCTATGAAGTCTCAGGCTGCGTAGGGCTTCGCAGTGTCTAATTTATGCACACCCCTGCAACGGCATTCAAACACACTGGCACTCCTGTGTTCGCCCAACCACACCCTCGTTACCACCCACAAACAGCACTTCCTGTCAATCACTCTGCGAATGGTCTGCGTAGTCACTGCGATGCATGCTTATTACCAACTACATTCCTTGCTGAATCAGGCCCATTGTACATTTCCCCCACCTGCAGTGCAGCATGGTATTACCCAGGTGCAATGGTATTGGCTCTTTCTTGCTTTGCTCCCAACTTAGAATCAGCCCCACAGTGTCCTGCTGCCTTTTCAGTATAATTCTGCTCTTTTAAAAGGGATAAAATAAAGACACCTACAGTAGGGTACAGGGAATTATACATTACTTGAAATTAATCCAGTGGAATTATTTGATCCAACAGAGATTATTCTTATGCATTTTAGCTACAGAAGAAACAGATTGAATCTATAAACGTTGGAGGAACACAGGTTGTTATTGATGGTAAGTATTTTTATTTTTTATTAACATTAATTTAGCTATAACAAACACAACGGGGCCCATTCAGAGTTATGCACAAGTCTGTTTTGTGAATAGATCTATCGCGATTTATCACACTGTGGACCTCATTCAGAGTCGGTCGTTGCTGCCGCACGGTCGTAAGGTAAAAGGGGCCGGATATGCAAATGAAGCGCTTGCAAGTTGCGTCGTTAAGATGGGATCGTTAGCTGGACGAGCGAGGGGAGGATGAGGCCGTAAGACTAAAAATACGCCCCCTTCTCGTTCCCATTACACGTCATCTCTGGGCATATAAGGATTAATCGAGACCATCGGGAACCATCGGAGCTGGTCGTAGACCTTAAGGTTGACCATACCCTCTCTTAAGCACTACGATCAAGTCAGTGTAAAGACCTCCGATGTCACATGTGCCATGACACTACTTAGTTAATTATGCACTCCCATAAAACGCCGTTTGCATAGTCAGGCACGCCTGCGTTCGGATCTCCACTCCCCCGTTCACAAGCACCTTCCACCGTTACCACCCACAAATGCCTCATCCTGTCACTCAAACTAACGACCTGGCCAAGTTGAAGGAGAGAGCAATTTCTGATCGTAATAGCTAGTTTGCGCATGCGCATTGCGAATTTTACGCATGCGCAGTTTAGCGAACATCGGTGGCGTACGACCGTGCGGCTGCAACGACCAACTCTGAATGAGGTCCTGTGCGTGCTCTGTAGCTGAGCGCACGCATTTATGGGCGATTCAGAGCCGCAGGCATCTCATTTGCAACTCCGCTTTCATCTGAGCCCGTGTAACTGGGCGGCAATGCGGCACTTGGTTCAGTGAGGGGAGTGTAATCCAATTTGTGGTCTGAGCTGAGTTGACCTATGCATAGATTTGTTTGATTTCAGATGGATAACTTGCACCATGTATAGTGCTGGTGCAAGGGCATGCTAATAATGATGACGGCCATTTAAACAAACATGTATCGTGGCAGTGTGGTCGCACACAGGGTGGAAGAAGGAGGGTGCGGGGGCCAGTGCCAGCTGCTGAGGGAGACATTTTCCCCCTTTGCAGCGCTGCTGCCTCGTGTTCCTTCCCAGTCTCCTTCCTCTTCTCTGTGTTTCTGCCCAGTTTCTTTCCCTCTCCTCCTTGTCCCTGTCCAGTCTTCTCCCCCGGGAGTTTCTCCTGACTGTCCCGGCAAGCCCTTGGCCTCAGACACATGCAGCGGTAGTGATAGACGTGCCTTAGTGTCCGGCAGTGGCAGGGAGTGTGGTGGGTGCTGTGTCTATGTGGCCCCATCCTGTATGTGCGGTGTCCCTGATGCAGGGCAGTCTGGGGGCAATATAGTGTGTGCAGAGAGGGGAGAGAGGGCAGAACTCATGGGGGCGCAGCACATAGTATTTATTTATATTTCATTGGAGTGGGTGTGGCCACGCCTCCCTATTTGGCCATACCCTCCAGTATCTGGGCCCGTGTACACTCTCAAGTGCCCTGTAGATGAATACAACTCTGCACAAAGGCTTAAAGCTGCATTTATTTTTGTGCCCATCTGAGTGTAACCCTGAACCAGACCAATGTGACTGCAGTGTTGATGACTCAATATGTACAAGGATTTGTGTAGAAATGTATTTTGTATGAGCAATTATGGGCCGAAGACAAACATGAGAACAGCATTTGATCCAGAAAGTCACAAAAACTGGGATATTTTCACTGATAAATAAATCTCCAAGCTCTTCATAGAGCCAGTAGGTTACCTGTATATGCTCTGTGCTGTATAATGTTTCCATCTTTGCTTGCAGTGTGTATACAGAGAAACATCCCCAGACTCATTTACACCAGTACTGTTAATGTGGTATTTGGTGGCAACTACATAGAGGACGGTGACGAGGAAACAACTCCTTATTACCCATTGGAAAAGGTAATATGTGGCCAATTTAAGATCACAAATATTAATTACTATTGTTTAATTTTTAATTATAAGCAAATGAAAGGCTGTTTAATATGCAATATGTTGGGGAGATTATTAAAGGGATTGTTTTCCAAATTATTCAGTTTTTGAGGCACTCAGAGGCTTCCAAAATGTATCAGAAGCTAATAAAGATGTGACCTTTTACATCTGAAGCAGAGGAAAAGCAATAGTAACCTCAGTGATTAGAGGGGGAAGCAGAGGAAAAGCAATAGTAACCTCAGTGATTAGAGGGGGAAGCAGAGGAAAAGCAATAGTAACCTCAGTGATTAGAGGGGGAAGCAGAGGAAAAGCAATAGTAACCTCAGTGATTAGAGGGGGAAGCAGAGGAAAAGCAATAGTAACCTCAGAGATTAGAGGGGGAAGCAGAGGAAAAGCAATAGTAACCTCAGTGATTAGAGGGGGAAGCAGAGGAAAAGCAATAGTAACCTCAGTGATTAGAGGGGGAAGCAGAGGAAAAACAATAGTAACCTCAGTGATTAGAGGGGGAAGCAGAGGAAAAGCAATAGTAACCTCAGTGATTAGAGGGTGAAGCAGAGGAAAAGCAATAGTGACCTCAGTGATTAGCGGGTAAAGCTGAGGAAAAGCAATAGTAACCTCAGTGATTAGAGGGGGAAGCAGAGGAAAAGCAATAGTAACCTCAGTGATTAGAGGGGGAAGCAGAGGAAAAGCAATAGTAACCTCAGTGATTAGAGGGGGAAGCAGAGGAAAAGCAATAGTAACCTCAGTGATTAGAGGGGGAAGCAGAGGAAAAGCAATAGTAACCTCAGTGATTAGAGGGGGAAGCAGAGGAAAAGCAATAGTAACCTCAGTGATTAGAGGGGGAAGCAGAGGAAAAGCAATAGTAACCTCAGTGATTAGAGGGGGAAGCAGAGGAAAAGCAATAGTAACCTCAGTGATTAGAGGGTGAAGCAGAGGAAAAGCAATAGTGACCTCAGTGATTAGCGGGTAAAGCTGAGGAAAAGCAATAGTAACCTCAGTGATTAGAGGGGGAAGCAGAGGAAAAGCAATAGTAACCTCAGTGATTAGAGGGGGAAGCAGAGGAAAAGCAATAGTAACCTCAGTGATTAGAGGGGGAAGCAGAGGAAAAGCAATAGTAACCTCAGTGATTAGAGGGGGAAGCAGAGGAAAAGTATTAGTAACCTCAGTGATTAGAGGGGGAAGCAGAGGAAACGCAATAGTAACCTCAGTGATTAGAGGGGGAAGCAGAGGAAAAGCAATAGTAACCTCAGTGATTAGAGGGTGAAGCAGAGGAAAAGCAATAGTAACCTCAGTGATTAGAGGGGGAAGCAGAGGAAAAGCAATAGTAACCTCAGTGATTAGAGGGGGAAGCAGAGGAAAAGCAATAGTAACCTCAGTGATTAGAGGGGGAAGCAGAGGAAAAGCAATAGTAACCTCAGTGATTAGAGGGGGAAGCAGAGGAAAAGCAATAGTAACCTCAGTGATTAGAGGGGGAAGCAGAGGAAAAGCAATACTATCCTCAGTGATTAGAGGGGGAAGCAGTTGCGATTTCAACATTCCATGACCATGATAGCCATGATACGTTTCTGTGCCCTTCCACTCCATCCAGCAAAAAAAACAAATAATTTCTTGAGTTGGTGTAATTTGAAGGCAGATATCAGATTACTATTGGTGTTGCTGCTATTATGTGATATTACTATTGGTGTTGCTGCTATTATGTGCTATTCATATTGGTGTTTTGGTGTTGCTGCTATTATGTGCTATTGCCATTGGTGTTGCTGCTATTTTCACTGGTGTTGCTGATGTTATGTGCTATTATAATTGGTGTTGCTGCTATTATGTGCTATTAACATTGGTTTTGCTGCTATTTTCATTGGTGTTGCTGATGTTATGTGCTATTATAATTGGTGTTGCTGCTATTATGTGATATTACTGTTGGTGTTACTGCTTTTGTGTGCTATTACAATTGGTGTTGCTGCTATATGTGCTATTATGGAGAAAGGGAGCTAAGCCCTTTGTCCAGTGAAAACACAAATATTACAGTGAGTTAGGACTTCTCCTTATCTACTGATAGTATACCTGCTGTAGAAACTATTGTGAAACACTTCCCCATGGGAAAGTCTACTTTGTGAAAATTGCAGCGTACATGAGGGTTGTGTTGGTGACGTTAGGCCAATGCTAATCACTGCAGCGGCTAGGTTGAGCAGAGAAGGGGGAACGGTCCAAGAGAATGCCTCCTCCCTACTCCATTTGTGCAGGTAATCCAGGATCCTAACCACTGACATCCCGATGGTAAGGGTTAGGGGTTAGGGTAAGGCACTAAGGGAGGGTTAGGGGTTAGGCTGTGGGGGGAGGGTTAGGTTTAGACTGTGGGAGGCGAGGGTTAGGTTTAGGCTGCGGGGGGAGGGTTGTGTTTAAGGGTAAGGTTAGAGTACTTACCTACAGGTATCGGTATTTCAAACCAGTTAAGATTCCGAGCACGGGTATTGTGTGTGCCGGGTCCCGTACACAACCCCTTTCATGGTGTTGGTTCATGTATTTTCATGTGTTGGTTTTGCACACATGAAATTAGCACAAAATTATCATATTCCTGTCCACATCAGTCATACTGAATTCTCTTTCAAATTCTAATTATCACATCACCTGTTGATTTCTTATACTAGTAAGCTACAAGTTCCTCCTCTTATATAAATAATTGCTATCCAAAAGAAAACTGTCACCAATTTCTAGAGTCATACAAATACTCTCAAGCCTGTTGTGACATGGGCACCTCTCAGAGGACGCTCACATGTGGGCAGCACCCAAACTCTTGCCTTTTATGGTGAGTATGGCAGAGTTCAAAAAAACATTCCAAACCAAAAATCAGACACATTCTTGTGACCCTAACACTGGCTAGACATAGGTCACCTCATTAGTCACCAGCCAACTGGTTTAGCATTGGTCACTCCATCCCACAGGAAAAAGCAATTTTATATAACTCTGAGCTCCAACCAGAGCAGAATAGATGGCACGCGCACACTGTGCAGGGAGAGGCTGGGTGCTGCCCCCAGTATGACACACAGTCACACCCCCAAAATGTCATACACCAGGGTAAGTGGCCTCACAGGTACAAGGCCACGCCCCCTTTTATGTGCAGGAGGAGATCCCAAAGTGTGAATTTATGTGTTGGTAGGTATGTGCTAAAGAGAGCCCCTGGGGCCTGTTAATCAGGTGGGGGGGACAGAGAGCGTTTTTAATCATTGTATCCAATTATTAATTATGTTTGGCACTTTTTATTAAGAGCTGAATGTTACATTTTCAGCAGGTGGATTATTATTCTAAGACAAAGACTATTGCTGATCAAATGATCCTGGCAGCCAATGGGACCCCACTTCTGGGTAAGCCTTCTTGTAAGTACTACTGTGAGGCTATTTTCAGGACAAAGTATAGGTAAAAGGTAAATTGCTCCAAAAGACACATAACAAGATTTTTTTTCCTATAACACTTTATTTAGAGAACAAGATAATTAAAGGATATTCAAGACTATAATGTGTTTTAAGGATGAGCTTGATTACTTTGTGGGCATCTGTAATTATACCCACTCACCAAAAATAATTCACCCAGAAAATGATGCCAAATAGACAAATATTAATAAACGCCAATAAAACTTCTTCCAGTGTAAAAATATTTTTAATATAACAATAATTGTTCTTACATAAAATGATGTCAAGCTTAATGTCACTTTGTAGATTAGCGAAATTTGTGATTCTTTGGACTTAATACTTTTTAAAAAGTAGCCATTAGCGTCGACATAATACCCTATGCGTTTCGTCCCCTTGGAGACTTCATCAGGGGTAATCAAATAGGATCACAATCAGTTCATATATGGTCACACTGAATCTTGTATAAATGCCTCACAGATCAATGGAGAATAGATCTTTTATACAGGCCTTAGCCAATAAGATCACAAATGATTCATATGCAAAGTAAAAGTCTCAGAAAATAATGAAGGGCCTCCACTTCAGTGTAGATTAAGTCGTTAAGCTTTAGCATATAACTGGTCCAGTTCAATAGTACACAATGGGGAAATTACACAGTTCAGCTGCTATAAAGATATATATACTGTACACACATGTGTGTATATGTACTGTATGTGTATACTTTAAATATATATGTATATGTGTGTGTCTATATATAGACATACACACACACACATCAGACAGAGAGTGAGAATTAAATCATTCATAGGCCACAACAGAACAGCTTGCTGGGTTTGGTTTGTATATATTGGTCTTTTTGTGATGTTATTGGTCAGTAAAGGTTACAGTCTTCTCTTGATATCATGAACTGGCTTGTCTGTAGCCACGAATGTCAGAAGACTTTCCCTTACTGACATTATAAGTTTCTACTCGCACAATTGCTTCTAATTGTTTTGCCAGCCACGGGCCGGGCAGCGGTCACCCGATACACTCTGCTAGAATAATTCATGGCAGACCCCAGACATTTCCATAGCAGGGAGTCACTCCAGCACCTAAGACATTCAGAGCAGCGATAAGGTTAGAAATGCCACTGTACAACAAATTAATGTAAAGTGCAACATAATAGCAGGTGCCCCGGTGAGAATGTGATAAATTTAGCTGGGAGCATGTTACACTTGGCTCTCACTTCACCTGATACCTGTCGTATAGATACAAGTCGTTTCTAGTACTGACAGTATTCTCTGTGTCATATGCAGCATCACCTGTCATGTAAGTGCCCTTATAATAAGTGAGACTTACACAAGTGTACATGTGGAATAACCAATCATTAAGCTGTTGTCACATTTATAATTTGGGCTTGGTTTACAAAGAATCCTTACTGGTCCTGCTGCCGATATAACAGCTCACCAAACGAGGGACGTTCTGTAATTGATTATTTGTTCACATTATTAACCACTTATCTTTTTTTGTTTAACTCCCAGTCAATCCAAACACACTTTATACTGATTTTTTCCCTTTCTTTACATATTGTATTGGAATAAATGTACCTTTTAATTATAACAGCTTTACAAAAAAGAAAATCCCTTATAACAACAATAAATATAAGTAACCAATTGGTGGCATCACAGAGTGTTACAAAATGAAAGTTTTTTTTTTTTTAAGAACTGTTTATTAACGGCATCATGCAAATACATAAAGTGTTTATACGGTGATTAGGATAAGCTGAACACACTGATGTGCTTATAAATGTATGTAAATGTAGAATAAAGGAAAGAAAGGTGACATATTTTGCTTGTTTTTTTTATTTAAGATGAAAAAGAGGGAGGAATTAAAAGAGGGATAACATGAAGCAGGGATATGAGGGTTTCCTAGCAGACAGTACTGTCAATGTCAGGGCAAAAGTGAGCCTTAAGGCTAGATTTACTAACTCACAATTTTTCCAAGCCTCCAATCATTGGTGACTTTGGGCTCTATTTATTAACATTATTTTGACTAAAAGTTTTCACACCCTTTTCACATTATTTTAGTATCACCTATAGTTATTACAGGGCAATTGGAGTAGAATTCGTAAAATTCTACTCCAACCCCTAAGTATCACTTATTTTTAGTAATCAGATCGCATTTCCCATAATTGTAATGGGAAATGTGATCTGGCTGGTAGTTACTAAAAATAAATTGTGAAAAAAATACCTAGGGAGACCCTGTGATAATAACGCCACCTGGTGGTGGCGTTATCCATGGTCTCCCCCGGTTACCGGACTCCTACTCTGCTCTAACGGGGAGAGCAGAGCCGGGAGTCGGTCCCAGTAATCAGCTGTGTGGTCTAAACAGACCACAAGCTGATTCACTGCAAAAAAAAAAATAGTAAAAACAAAAATTCACTTACCTGACTCCAGGGACCGGTGGTTGGGGCTCCGGTGATGACTCCCCTCCGGTCAGCTGGTCTCCCATGCTGCACTGCGGCCCGGATATCAGGTGATCGGGTCCCAGTGCAGTATGGGAAATCACCTGACCGGAGGCATAGAGGACATCACCGGAGGCCCTGATCATGCAGGTAAGTGTAATTAAGGGAGGGGAGGTCGCAGGGAGGGAGGGGGGGTATGCGATCGTGGGGGGCGGGGCTTAGTGCCGGGGGGTAGCGGCGGCCAGTCGGCGCATGCGCGGGCACTTTGTCATGGTATTTTTTTCGAAAATACCGTGACTAGTGTGCAGATGGGATTCGCAGGGACAGAGCTTTTTCACAAGCTCTGTCCCTGCAAGGGATTTGTAGCAAATCCCTGTGATATTGCATGAATTCGCAATGCGAATTCAGGGCCTGATTCAGAGCCGGACGCTCTAACCAGAGCGCTCGCTCTGAATCAGGGCCCTCCTACCTAAAAATGGAGCGGCCTCCTGGCCGCTCGCATAGCTGTGGGTGACCACCCACAGCTTATGCGAGCGGCCAAAAAGATGGTCGCGATGGTCAAGACCATCGCGACCATCGTGCTTGCGACGAGACCCTGCGGTAGGGTCTCGCTGCCGCAAGCCCAGGAGTTGCTTTGGCTCTATCAGAGCCAAAAGCACTCCCACTTACATCACTAGCGATGTCAGTGGGGCCGGACCCAGATGGAAGGCGTTCCCATGGGAACGCCTCCGTCTGGGCAGCAACGCCCCCGGCACGCCCACCAAAGGGGGCGTGCTGTCAGTCACCATCGACAGCACGCCCCCTTTGGTGCAAGACCCATAGTGACTGCTTGGCTGTCGCTATGCGGGTCTCGCGCATGCGCACGACGGAGCTACCTCCGTCGTGCGCATGCGCATTAGGGCACCATCGACCCTCTTGCGAGCGTCCTGCGCTCGCGAGCGGGTCTGAATGAGACCCTCAGTCGTTAATATCACACTACAATCTGCATTCAATATGCGGATTGTAGTAAATAGAGCCCTTTGACCGATAGGTATAAAATGGCAATAGGAATCAATGCTAAACCAGGCTGGATGGCTTTGAAACACCGCCATTCAGTAAATGTGTCCCTTAATGTAACAATTGTAGCACCATTGGTCCAATATCCCAAAAGATGCACTTGGAACACCAAATGCTCCCTGTGTACTTCTGTCACGTGCTAGTACAGTTTTAGGGCCCTTTACTGTGACTGCGCCATTTATGTATCCACTGCGGCCCCCAATGGTTCCTCTTCCCAATTGGCCTGTTTCAGTCTGACTGAGCAATAATGGGAGGATGCGGGGTGGGTTCTTTCCAATTACCAGGGACCTCTGCAGATACCATAAATGCTGTCTTTACAATAATACGGTCATTTTTGTACAACTCGCCATTACTCAAAGCCAGAGCTTATACTGCACATAGGGCTTGAATCAGAGGTGCATGCAGTGCGATGTCAGATGCAAGTGGCCGAAGTTATCAGTCTGCAGATGTGGCCGAGTTACACCGTCCCAATGGCTACCGCCTGGAGACGCAGAAGGAATATGCATGCAGAGAGATTGATTTTCAGTTCCTGGGAGGTAACGGGATTGGCTAGCCAGAGGCAGGTGTGTCGCTGACAGATGCAGGAGCACTGACTCTGGACGCCATGTAGCGATTGTTAAATTTTACCTGCCAAAGGGCTGGTTCAGGGTCTGATGTTGCGGGCACTTGTATATCTAAGTATGCACCAAGACGGAATAGCACCGCTACAAGTGGGCGTCTCAGTAGGCTCAGATTTGGTCATGGCATTAGTATAAATACGCAGACGAGGTTGCAGCAAAAGACACCACCATGGCTGCATCTGCGTGCACCTCATAATCAGGCCCATAGTGATTTCTGTGTATTAGTAATGCCCATCTAATTACTGCCATTTATATGTGACATTTTACATTTCACTGATGCCTGGCCCAGCATATCTATGTCGCAGTAAGTGCTTATCGTATGCAGACTGAAGGTCTTGTTGTCCAATAAAACTCTGGCATCAGCATTAGTCATCTCTGTGGCTTCCATCCAACCCCCTAATAAACCACCGTTTCATAGAATCTTGAATTCTCTTTAGCAATATAGGCATTGTCCATGGTCTTGGTGGTATGGTTGGGCAGATCAGGGGTGTGGCCAGGTTGTCCTGATTTGTATTTTGGAATGTTGGGAGGTATATTTATATACATATATATATTTATATATAATATCTAGCCATCCCCGGCCCCCACAAAACTGGCATGAGTTCTTTGGCCATGGTTCTTGGGCTGGGTAAAGCATTCCCGATCTACCAAGACCAGAAGGACCCACTGGTCACTACCCAGAGGTTTGTGTAGTTATTATAGTGGAGTAATCCATGGCTTCTACGTTTTAGCAGAACAACACTGGTCACAGCTTTTTTTTTTCTTTAGTTATTGCTACTGTACTTACCATTATTTTATACAGTATATGCTACACTATTCTTATTTCTAATTAATTACTTTCTATTACATTGTTTCAAATAAGTTCAAAATGCATTGGTGAATTACTCTCCGATTTTTGGATTGATTTATTAATTCGGTAAAAGCATGGTATGTGTATCTTCCTGAGAAACATACTTTGGAGCTATTTATTTTAGCCATTGTGTTCTGAACGAAATGGAAGTAAAAATCTGAAATAGAATAAGTATTTTGCTCATCCTAAGTATTTTATTGCATTTTACATTTTTATGTGTTCTTGTAGGAGGCAATAAACTTCTCACTTGTGTATTGCGACCTCCAGGAATTTATGGACCAGATGAGAGAAGACATTTGCCAAGACTGGTTGTATGTCGTCAATGGTTAATTATATATTCTATATTATATGGGAGATTATTAAAAGAAAGGAGGAATTTTATCCAGCCACACCGGGTAATGTGATTATCTATAATCATACTGATCCAGCCACATCGGGCAATGTGATTATCTATAATCATACTGATCCAGTCACACCTGGCAATGTAATTATCTCTAATCATACTGATCCAGCCACACCGGGCAATGTGATTATCTATAATCATACTGATCCAGTCACCCCGGGCAATGTGATTATCTATAATCATACTGATCCAGCCACACCGGGTAATGTGATTATCTATAATCATACTGATCCAGCCACACCGGGCAATGTGATTATCTATAATCATACTGATCCAGTTACACCTGGCAATGTGATTATCTATAATCATACTGATCCAGCCAAACGGGGGGCGATGTGATTATCTATAATCATACTGATCCAGTCTCACCGGGCAATGTGATTATCTATAATCATACTGATCCAGTCACACCTGGCAATGTGATTATCTATAAGCATACTGATCCAGCCACACTGAGCAATGTAATTATCTATAATCATACTGATCCAATCACACCGGGCAATGTGATTATCTATAATCATACTGATCGTAACACACCGGGCAATGTGATTATCTATAATCATACTGATCCAGCCACATCGGGCAATGTGATTATCTATAGTCATACTTATTCAGCCACACTGGGCAATGTGATTATCTATAATCATACTGATCTAGTCACACCTGGCAATGTGATTATCTATAAGCATACTGATCCAGCCACATCGGGCAATGTGATTATCTATAAGTATACTGATCCAGCCACTTCGGGCAATGTGATTATCTATAATCATACTGATCCAGGCACACCGGGCAATGTGATTATCTATAATCATACTGATCCAGTCACACCAGGTGATGTAATTATCTATAATCATACTGATCCAGCCACAACAGGTGATTTAATTATCTATAATCATACTGATCCAGCCATACCGGGCAATGTGATTATCTATAATCATACTGATCCAGCCACAATGGGTCATGTGATTATCTATAATCATATTGATTCAGCCGTAGTGTAGAAGAGTAAGGGAATGGGACAGGTTGTGCGAGAGTAAGGGAATCGGGCAGATTGTGGAAGAGTAGGAGAATGGGACAGGTTGTGGGAGAGTAAGGGAATGGGGCAGATTGTAGAAGAGTAAGAGAATAGGGCGGATTGTGGGAATGCAAGAGAATGGAGCAGGTTGTGGGGGAGTAAGGGAATGGGGAAGGTTGTGGGAGAGTAAGGGAATGAGGCAGGTTGTGGGAGAGTAAAGGAATGAGGCAGGTTGTGGGAGAGTAAGGGAATGAGGTAGGTTGTGGGAGAGTAAGGAAATGAGGCAGATTGTGGAAGAGTAAGAGAATGGGGAAGATTGTGGGAGGGTAAGGGAATGAGGCAGATTGTAGAAGTGTAAGAGAATGGGGCAGATTGTGGGAGGGTATGGGAATGGTGCAGATTGTGGGAGAATAAGAAAATGGGAAAGGTTGTGGAAGAGTAAAGGAATGGGGCAGATTGTGGGAGAGTAAGGGAATGGGGAAGATTGTGGGAGAGTTCTTATTCTTGGGGAAGATTGTGGGAGAGTATGGCAATGGGGCAGATTGTGGGAGAGTAAGAGAATGGGACAGATTGTGGGAGAGTAAGGGAATGGGGAAGATTGTGGGAGAGTAAGGGAATGGGGAAGATTGTGGGAGAATTCTTATTCTTGGGGAAGATTGTGGGAGAGTATAGCAATGGGGCAGATTGTGGGAGAGTAAGAGAATGGGACAGATTGTGGGAGAGTAAGGGAATGGGGAAGATTGTGGGAGAGTATGGGAATGGGGAAGATTGTGGGAGAGTATGGGAATGGGGAAGATTGTGGGAGAGTATGGGAATGGGGAAGATTGTAGGAGAGTAAGAGAATGGGGAAGATTGTGGGAGAGTATGGGAATAGGGCAGATTGTGGGAGAGTGGGAATGGGGAAGATTGTGGGAGAGTAAGAGAATGGGACAGATTGTGGGAGAGTAAGGGAATGGGGAAGATTGTGGGAGAGTAAGAGAATGGGACAGATTGAGAAAGAAATAGGAAAGTGGAATTTTATGGAAGAGAATGGTAAGAGAATAGATTGTGGCAGAAGAGAAAGATTTGGATATTCATATTGTAGCAAACTAAGAGATGGACAAACTGTGACCGATGAAGCCACAGTGTTACTAAGTATTACAAAGATGAGCAAATTGGGTTAAATGGATGGACTGGATGCAAGAAATGGCAGAGGAGAGTACAGGGTGCCAGATTGTGATAGATGTAGGAATAGTCTTCTCCTGACATGGATTTAAGCAGAGACAGACTAACTTGAAAAATATGATTTAACTGAGGTGGGTATAAACTGTTCCCACAGATGTTATACAGTAGTAACCAGATTGCAAGATAATGATGCAATTATCTATAAAATATTCTTTGTGTGTTTCCAGGCAAATGCTGAGAAACGCTTATTGTGCTTTAAATTTTGGAATGACCGGACCAAGATGAACTGGATTCACTTGTACAACCTGATTGAAGCTCATGTACTTGCTGCTGAAGCACTGACTGCCAGTAAAGGATATATAGCTGTGAGTTATTGTATGTAATAGATTGAAGATAATGCCGTAACAATACTTTGCTTAAATGCTAAATAAGTATGATGGGCCTTATTTACAGTTTGGAGCAAATGAAGCTAAAGGGTGGAAAGTTGCACCTGAGTTTTTTGCATGCAGAGGGTATACTGGCTGCTTTTGCATGTAGCACACACATAGTGGGAAACTTTATTCTTAAACTGTGATGTAGAGTTAAGCTAGGGTGTTACCCTATCCTACCAAGTCTAAGGGCCAAATATAAAAACTCGGAATTTGCAGGAGTAGGTGCAATTCTGACGAGTTAGTAACTAGATTTAAAGCAGCAATTAATTAATGGGCAAAACCAACCAGCTATTTGGAATATCTGTAATTATGTAGCTTATTGTAAACTACTAAAGAGACGCTGCATATGCCGTGTCACCTCAGTCCACCCGCTATTCGGCCGGGCCCTTCCCCGTGCTCTTGTCACCGATCCACCCCACTCTGTCCTCCCCTGCCTACAGCTCTGTCCTGTCCCCGCTTATTTTTGGCTCAGAGCAGTATCCGGTTAAGGTGACTTATCGTGGTGCAGTGGGGGCTGTTGGAGGGGCAGTGCACAACCCAGGTCCTACTGTACTTTGCATACATGTAGCAGACAGGACAGACCTTACCAGATTATTATATAGATGTCGAATTAATGTCCACTTTTGTAAATTGTCTATAAATTTACAAATGTGTGATCATGAGCCAAAGCCTTGCAATATCATGTATGTCCACAAGTGGCCCTCGCACCAGTAAAAGGAGAAGTTCACTGAGAACATTTGACTGTATTAAAAATCAAATTATGGGGAGGCGTGGTCTAGCGGGCAAGTATGGTGGAGGCACTTTAAAAGATCTCCTGCCTGTTGTCTGACAATTGCTCACCAGGCGCCTCTCACCGCTCCCTGGGAGAGCCCCGCTGGGTTCCACATACTTGGCTTAGCTGACCTGCATCAGGGCATATGGTCCGCTGAGCCGTGGACTCCTCCAGTGCTTTTGTGGGTGTGCCTACCCACCTCCTCTCAGTCGGGACCTGTAGTGGAGGACGCCGCCTCCGGGGACATCCGTCTTCTGTCCAGGCTCTCCTCCCTCTCTGTGCACATAACTGCCAGCGCTGCTCATTATTAGGCCCCTGGTTACCGCTGAATAGCGCGGAAAGGTGGAAGGGCTGCTCTGAGCTATAGGTCTCTGTGGATTAGGCGCCCATTTTCACTGAGATGCTCTAAGACACAGAGGGACCTGAAGGATTTCCCTGCTGCACCAGGCTTAAGACTGCTATCACATCTGACCTTGGGCATCCTCCTCATAGTATTCATATACTGTTGCTTGGCTGTGGTGAGTTTGAGAGACCAGGAGTGATCTAAAATATCTCCTCACTGGCATACTTTCAAATATGCAAACAAAAAGTATGGTGGTCGCTCACATCAACTTAATGACATTGCACATGTGCTTGTAAAGGGTGGGGTTTACACTGAGCTACAGAAAAAAAGGGATTTTCCCTCCAGCACACTGCAGCAAAATCAACAAAAATACTTGAATCCTACATGATAATAGAGATTCAGAGGTATTGGTTTACATACATTTGCAAATATATGAATAAGCGCTGGACCAACGTCAAGGCTCCTCTATACCAGCGTCCCTAACATTATGGGGTTCACGTCCGAGACGCAGGGAACCCCAAAATAATCCAGTCAAGGACTATCCCCAGGGCATCACACGAAAAATGGAAAAAAGGTGAAAGTGAAGTGTAAAGTATAGTTGTGTAAAGATAAATCAATAAGTGTTAATATTAAGGGGTTAAAATTACATAAATAATAGACAAACAAATAGAAAGGTGATAAAAAAATTTCTATGTGAATTAAGTGGTGATGCCCTGAAAAAAGGCCCAGCCAGAGCAACTTCGGGGGCCCCACGCCCAAACGCTCACCCCAAAATAACTGTTGCTACCTAATAGTAGCACCCACTCTGGGTCATATAATTACAAATTAATGTACTGCATAATAACAGTACATGTATAAGCTGAGAGCAGACTCACCTAGAAGGTACCCCAGAAACCTCCTAATGGCACTATTCAGACCAACACATCCTCCCAATGCTGGCTCCTTTCATGCCTCACAGAACTGCAAACAAAAAGTATGGTGGTCGCTCACATCAACTTAATGACATTGCACAGGTGCTTGTAAAGGGTATATATTGAACAGTCCAGGTGCTTGGTTCTGTTCATATCATATATAACTAAGGCAAATTAGTATACTCTCATTACTCTGATATTTTTGACAGTGTTAATCTTATATTTTATACCGAGTCTGATTACACACCTCTCTTTGAAGTAACTATTTATTTCAGATATAGATATTCAACAATTAAACCTTTTGTTTCCATTGTTTGGGGCTTTAGCTCCCTCTTGTGGAGATTTATTGCAATTCCACACCACATTTTTTGGCTCAGTTTTATTCTAGTTTGTAATAAATGCCTTAGTAGAGGAGAATCTTCCCTAGCCATGTCCTAGATCTCTGGACTTGAGGATGCCTGCTGGGCCATGAGCACAATATGCTGAGGGGAACCTGACATGTGGCACATATCCTTCCATGAGCCTATACATATGAATTCCTGTGGGATTATATCAAATTCATTACCTCATGGGGAGACGCAGTATTTGTAAAAAACCTTCTGCCACTCCCGCTAAATCATCCCAGACTTTGGCTTTTAACACTCTGTTTGGAGCTACATCAACTTCCACGCCTGAATCTACTAATCAGAGGTCGCCATCTATGTAATTCTGATGGTGGTGCAATACCTGATCCACACTCACCCAGGCTCTCTCCATCCTTACAAAATGTAGGTTTTTGAAGCCAGCGAGATCTTGTCACATTTACACTCTTTGCCGACGTGACAGGATATTCAACAAGACCTACAACTTATGGAACAGCGTCTTCAGGAAACTGTAAAGACCCACTTAGCAACACTTCAAATGGATCTCACGCACGTGGCAGACTGTGTAAAGCCATAAAGAGGAGATTGATTCTAAATTTGTGGACTGAGATGCTGCCTACCGACATCAATCTAGATTATTGATAGACATGCAAAGCCGGCTAGATGATATTGACAATAGGGGGCGCAGGAATAATCTTCTAATCAAATATGTCCCAGAAGATATCCCAGAACAGGGTCTGATTGACGTCTTAAGCAAAATCTTTAATGAGTTACTGGTGGCAGCCCCAGACTCCCAGATTCAATTTGACTGTGCTCATTGTGCACTGGGTCCTAGAAGTTTGCCCTCGGAAAAGCCGAGGGATATTATATGCCGCCTTCATCATTATACGATCAAAGAGGAGATTCTTAAGAAGGCTCGACTGTCTGAGAAGATAGAATTTGATGGCCATTCGATACAGATCTTTCAGGACTTATCCTGGCACACACTACAACAGAGATGTCTACTACGGCCTCTTTTGGATGAACTGAGGAAACAGAACCATAGGTTTAGATGGGGGTTTCCTCCCAGTGTTCAGGTTGTAGATTAAGGGGCCCTATGCATACTCAGGGACTATGAGGATGTGCCACAGTTCTCCTCCACCTTAGGCCTACCAGCAATCTTCTTGCCAAACTGGTTAGGTCCCCCCCAACACCATCCATTCCTTCCCTTACTCGGATAGAGGTTTGGCAGAAGGTCATCATTTCTAGACGCAGAATACGTCGCACGCCTGATGCTACGGCGGTAACCTGAACATGGCCTACTGTATCTGTCTGCTGTATGTCAATTGATTTGCTCTTTGTGGTGGTTTATGTAATGTTTTCTGTGTTCTCTTTCTCTCCAAACTCCCCTAGTACAATTATTACTGGTGTGGTTTATATTTGCTGCTTTCACTGATAATCATATTGCAGTCAAGATGGGGTCATATTCCATTTTCTTATGATTATTTTTCAGTTTCATAAACCCGAATGATTGGTATAATTTCCACACAGGTTGTTCCCACATATATGTATCTTTATATTTCTTCAATTCAGGCTATAACACTTATTTTAAATGTGTTTTATATTATTTTGGTGTCATGTGCACTCTAGTTCCCCCACCCGCTCTAGTTCCCCCACCCGCTCTGCATTATATATATTGACTGTGACCCCTTTTGGGCCTGTCACGGCTTCTAAAGCAGAGATTTCACTTAGCTTAAATATTTGTTTTTGGTATACACTAATTTTGCTCGGTACTCTGAGATTTTTGTTTCCTATGCTGTTGTCCTTTATGTATATGTTCCCTTGTTTGTCTTGTTTTCTTTCCTCATGTTTTTCCCCTTCCACCCTCCCTATCTCCCTTCTGCACCTGATGTCGGACATGGCCAGTGGCGGTCAGGGTATGAGCCTCAACATGGTCGCTATATCAATAGGTCTGCTTACCTTTCCTTGTAAATGGCGATGTTAAATGTATTTTCCAATAATGTCATGGGCCTTAATATCCCAGAAAAAAGGTCCCGTCTCCTCCACTTACTTCATGTAGACAGAGTAGATGTTGCATTTTTGCAGGAGACACATTTTAGGAAGGATGCTGCCCCAAAGATGTCCTCGCGCCATTTTCCTTTTGGATATTTTAACCATTACTCTGGTGCCAAGGATAGGGGGATCGCAATCTTGTTTTCAAAAAATTTGAGGCTGTTAGACATCCAGGAGGTGCCTATAGGGGATGGTAGAGGACTACTTGTCAAAACTACAAAAGCTGAGCAGCGGTACACTTTTGTGAATTTATATTTCCCTAATACGGGGCGATTACGTTTCCTGCGAGAGTCTTTAGAAACCATTGAGTCCCATTTGGAAGGTGTACTGGTTATCGGGGGTGACTTTAACTGGGTATTGGAACCCCAATTAGACTCTTCTTCTGGGGCCCCTAGATAATCCCTTAAAGAGGCTCGTAATTTCAGAGCTATATTTCATGAGTTCCCCCTCATAGGTCGTACTCCCGTACAGACTACTTTTTTGTCCATCACTCTCATCTTGAGCTATTAGTTGATGCCACTATTGGCCAGGTAATGGACTTGGATCATGCCCCCATTACTCTATCATTGCGAATGAGCTATCCTCCACCTCGTCACCAGCGTTGGATGTTTAATGAGCAGCTCCTTAGAGAAGTTAACTGTAGAACACAATTACTGGAAGCTATTGATCAATACATATCATCCAACGTGACTGCCGATGTATCGCCAGTGGCGTTATGGGAGGCCCACAAATGTTTCATTAGGGGCAAGTGTACAGTTGGGCTCTCTTCTTAAATAAAAGAAAGTTGAATGCAGGAATATGCTGCTGTCTAAGATTAGAACTTTGGAACAGACCCATAAAACTGCACTGACCCCAGATGTATACGTGGAATTGAAAATAACGAGAGAGGCACTTAATACTCTGTTATCAGAGGGGGTCAGGAAAGTGTTTAGAAGCTGTAGACACAAATACTATCAGTGTGGGAAGAAGCCCGGGAAGGTGCTAGCAAGAGCCCTCCAGGCACAGAGGTCCCAGACCTATATATAGCAACTAAAATATTATTTGGGTGCTCTCTGTTCCACTGTCACAGAAATTGCAAAAATATTTCAGGCTTATTACTCCAGCCTTTATAATTTGACTCTGACCCGCTCGGATCCTGAGAACTTGCGACATGATTCAGAGGTTCAGATATACTTGGATGATATAATGTTCTCTGCTCTTCCGGAAGGTGGTGGTTCAGGCTCTCGATCTACCTTTCACAGAAAGGAACTATCTGTGGCCCTAAAAACAACACCTAATAGGAAAAGCCCAGGCCCGGATGGGTTTCCCATCACATATTACAAGGCTTTTCAGGATAGGCTGATCCCCCTTCTTCTATGGGCCTATAATGCAGTCTCAGAGCAAACACCTTTTTCTGCTCAGTCCCCGGGAGCCCATATAACAGTCATACCTAAAGAGGGTAAAGACCCGTGCTTACCTAAGTTATAGATTTATCTCTCTTCTAAATGTGGATATCAAATTGCATGCACAACTTATGGCCAACCGCCTTAAACAGTGGTTACCGAGTATAGGACCTGATTCAGACCCGCTCGCTAGATGCGGCCGCTCGCTCTCAGCGTATGGAAATTCAGCTAAGTGACGTCAAGGCAGCCTGCTCGCATGGCAAGGCATAAGCACGCCAACTATGTCTTGGCGAGCGATCACTTTGTGTTTATAGACGCCCACCAGCCTGTCTTTATCGCCCACTAGCGTACTTTATCTCCAGGAAGTATATACAACCATCGGAACTTCGGGTACCATCAGATCAGACTTCAGCGCTTGCGGTTGACTGTACCCTACCGCAAAGCAATGCGAGCAGTTCAGCGTAAAAAACAACCAGGTGATGTGTACTATGACGCTGCCTGTTAATTATGCACGCCTCTGAAACGGCGTTGAAACACTCTGGAACGCCTGTGTCCGCAACTCCACTCCCTCGTTAGTACTGCCCTGCCCCTGTTACCACCCACAAACGGCCTCTCCTGTCACTCATTCTATACTGGGCTGTCATGGCAGAGCGAGCGAGCACATTCCGATCTCTCGTACTACTTTGCACAGGCGCACTGCGAACTACACGCATGCGCACATTAGCGAACATCATCTGCAACGAGCGGCCGCTTGCTAGCGAGCGGGTCTGAATCAGGTCCATAGTCCATTCCGATCAGTTCGGTTTTGTTCCCAGGAGAGAGGCTAAGGTTATAGATTTAATAGCATATGCGACAAACAGTAATATCCCTCTGATGCTTCTCTCCCCGGACGCGGAAAAGGCCTTTGATCGGGTGGACTGGGGCTTTATGTTAGCAGTGTTGAAGAAGTTGGGTCTAGGGGATGCGTTCCTCCACAAAATCCTCTCACTGCATCGGGCGCCCTCGGCGCAGGTGAGGGTTAATGGGGTTCTATCTGATGTTATACACATTACTAATGGCAGACAGGGATGCCCTCTCTCACCCTTAAATTTTGTGCTCTGTATGGAGGCATTAGCGAGGGCGATTAGAGCTAATCCAAATATAACTGGTTTAACAGTGGGCTCTCAGGAGTATCATCTAGCTCTCTTTGCAGACAACTTGCTAGCAGTAATAATGAACCCGGTAATGTGTCTGCCAAAACTCATGGGGGAATTTGACCGCTGTAGCCGACTCTCGACACTCCAGGCTTCATTCCCTTTCTCATGGCATCTTGGCCATTTGAAATACCTGGGCATATTGATACCAGATATCTAGATTGTGTAATTTGAACCATGTCCTCCTTCATAAGAGGGTACGCTTAGATCTCTCAGAATGGCATATGCAGAAACTCTCCTGGTTAGGTAAAATGAGCGTAGTAAAGATTAATATACTTCATAGATTGCTATACTTGTTCCAAACAGTACCTATTAGACTTCCAGCCTGATATTTATTAATAGTTCACAATGTTATCCGGGATTTTGTGTGGAGTGGCAGTAAGCCAAGATTTAAACATCAGGTCTTGTTCCGACACAAATCACAAGGGGGTAGACAGCTCCTTATGATTTCAGCTTACCACCAGGCTACAATACTTCATAGAGTCGTGGATTGTTATCAGGTTTCACGGGAGAAGCAGTGGGTTGCTATAGAATCGGCCTCTACTAACCTACGTTTGGATATTGCTCCGTGGTGCTCCAAACTGCCATGTACTGATCACCCAATTGTGGGACCTACTCTGGCACTATGGAGATAGCTGAGGTTATAGCCTGGTGTGTCACCTGGAGGTGTCCCCCCTTACCCCGATAATATACAACCTCCTTTTTAGCCTGGTGTATCAAGACATATGGCATCTAAATGGTCTGCTTTTGGCTTAAATAGACTAGGTAGCTGGGTTTATGGAAGAATATTCAAGCCCTTTGATGCATTGTCCAATGAAGCTGGTTTATCCAGGCAAGACCACTGGTTTTACCTACAAACGCGTCATTTTGCTTGCTCTCTTAGAGAAATGGATCAATTTGGTAGATCCTTTACTTCCTTTGAATCTATCTGTACGAGCAATACCACCCCCCAACATGTTATCTCCACTATTTACCAAATTCTTTTAGCTACTTCTTTTTCTGAAGGGACATCCTTTCAAACTGTTTGGGATAAGAGTATAGCGACTAACGATATTCAGATTAATTGGAATAAAGTATTTCAATATGTTGGTGCATGTTCCACTAGTCTGGAGGTCATAGAAACTCAATACAAAGTTCTAACGAGGTGGTACCGCTGCCCATCTATTATCCAGAAGTATTCTCCTGGGGTGTCGCCTCTCTGCTGGAGATGCAGGAAGGAAAGAGGTACAATGTTCCATATCTGGTGGGATTGCCCATTGATTACACCATCTTGGACCAAAATTATAGCCTTGGCTTCAAAGATTCTTGGCTATCCGGCCCCTGCAAACCCCGACTTTTGGTTACTATCTCATACATACAACCATCCCTCTATCTAGATATAAAAAGTCTCTTTTAAAACATATGAACAATGCAGCCAGAGCAGTAGTTCCGCTCCATTGGCGATCCCCCCAACCGCCTACTGTCTGGGACTGATAACGAAGGTTACTTTTTTACATGTACATGGACGATGTATTTCACACGACCCCGGAGAACCAACCTGTTTTCACTGCACGGTGGTTTCGCTGGCTTGATTTTAAACTCTTCCCCTCCTATAAAGATTTGATTCCACGAGATCCCGACTGTATACCCTCCTGTCAGTACTTGCTGATCTTATTGTTTTATGCTATTCTACTCCGCCATTACTTTGTAAGTGCCCTATCTGTAATCATGCTATTCTCCATGCATCTTCTTTACCCCTCTCTCCGTCCCCCCTTTCACTTCGATTCACCCCCCCCCTTTTCTGTTATGTGTTTTCAGTATTATGTCGGATAAGTTTAAGGAATTGAAGGTTCCTATCTGTTTATAATACAAAATATTATATTCCTTACTGTGAATTTACGTATTGAAATATGATTTTTTTTTTCGTGAGTGATGTTTTTGTATTGGGTTCTATATGAATGTGTGGTCAAAATATTTTAGCTGAAAACGTTCAAGTTGTCTTGTTATGAAAAATTGAAATAAAGAATTTATAAAATAATAAAATAAATAAATAAAATGATGCTAATGACAAATATGATAGCTGCACTAACCTTATTAATTCAATCCACTGAACCCTATGGTAACCTCTGTATTATTGTCAAAACAGAAACATGCACTGTTCACATCCTCTCCCAACCTTCTCTCCCTACACTTATGAAGAGTGATGTATTAGGTTTATTGCTCTTCCAGGCAAATAAATTACCTATGCAATTAACTAAGCTTCTGTCAAACTCATTTTTGCTCACACCCCAGAGAGATTGTTCTCCCGTAATTACCCACAATGGGGCTGATTCAGAGTTGGGAGCAAAACCATAAAATGTCCAGAGAGAGTTAGATTTCAGCAGGGCCACCGAGACATACAATGGGCCTGAGTGTTACAGAAGGCTTGGCCAAATCTGGAAGACATCGCCACACACACTTTTAAATAAATGAAAAAATACTATGCGCACCTCCATGAAGAAGGGCGTTTCTCCTTACTTCATAGCTGGCCTAGGCCCTTGCCGGGCCCCTCAGACAAACCTGGGCCTATGTAATTAGCACCTGCCCTCCCCCACTCTCTAGGCCCCTGTATTTGAGAGGGGAGGGGCGTGTCCAAACGTAAATCTAGATTACAGTGTAAATATAAAGATGTCCATGTGTGGGCTACATGTAAAGACAGCCAGTATTTACCCTTCATGTACAAAAAAAAAATATTTGTACCCTTTGCATTGCAATACGGTTTGTTCCAGGTACAAAGTTACTTGTATTTTTGGTTTACACCTAATTCAGAATCAGCCCCAAAACTGTATGGATGCCCAAGGTTCCGACGTAAACTCGCCACTAACTGAATCTTCCCTTTAGAGATATACATACAACATTAGATTCAAACGCAAATGGGGCGATAGACACAGGAACAAAGTGGAGAGCAGAGAGCTGCAGACACAAACAGAGAGTAACCGATGGGTCAATGGAATCAAGGGAAGACCAGGTAAAGTCAAGGTATATGTGCAGGCTGTGCTTGGACTAAGGAGCTCATTCAGACCCGCTCGCTAGATGCATTCGCTCGCTCCCAGCATATGCAAATCCAGCACACGCCCAGCATGGCAGGCGATCGTACGGCAAGGCATTAGCACGCCCACTATGTTTTGGCATGCGATCACTTTGTGTATGCAGACGATCACCAGCCAGTGTTAAGACGCCCACTTGCGTACATCATCTCCTGGAAGTACATGAAAACATTGCTACATCGAGCACCATCGGATGTGCTCGGAGCGCTTGAGGTTGACTATACCTTGCCGCAAGCACTGCGATCACCTCAGTGTGAAATACAACCAGGTGACGCTGCCTTTTAATTATGCACGCCTCTGAAATGACGTTAAAACACTCAGGCACGCCTGCGTTCGCACCTCCACTCCCCCGTTTCTTGTGGCCTGCCCCTGTTACCACCCACAGACAGCCTCTCCTGTCACTCATTCAACTTGCCTGTCTATGCTGGGCGAGCAAGCACTTTCCGATCTTTCGCAGTGGTTCGCGCACGCGCATTGCGATGCTTACGCATGCGCAGATTGCAAAAATCGGCCAGCTACGAGCGATCGCTTCCTAGCAATCGTGTCTGAATCAGCTGCTAAGTGTCTGACTCTTGCAGTGTGCTTCATTTCTGTTTGGTGTAGTGGAGAGTATAGAGTGGTACTTTATGGTGTAGTGCAATTTGTCATAGGTCAGTCTGTGTTCTAGCACAATGTGCGCAGGATTAGTCTGTGGTATAGGACAATGTGGGCAGGTTCCGTCTGTGGTGTATAGTAGTGTCCAGGTTCAGCCTGTGTTTTAATCTAAAGTGCACAGGGCAGGGCTGTAGGAGAGGTGTGTGAGCGGCCCCTCACGTGATGTAATAGATTTGAGGCCAGCCCTGGTGCGCTGGGGAGTCCGGCTCCGGTGCTATCACAGGGTCAGTCTGTGTTATCCTGTGGTATACTGTAGAGTGCATAGGGTCAGTCTGTGTGTGGTGTAGTGCAAAGAGTGCACAGGGTCAGTCAGGGATGAAGTGCAGTGTGCGGTTGTACCAATCTGTGCTGTAATATAGTGTGAGGAGGGTTAGTCTGGTTGTAGTGAGAGCAGTGTAGTGTCTAACTAAGTAGTGTGGTGAAGTGTATTGTCAGTATCTCCGGCAGGCTGGATGTCAGGCTCAGCATTTAATCCTATAGTGACCTCTCTATGCGATCCTAGAAAAATAAGAAGTTAATGACGGTGGCTGGGACTGTGCTGTGCACATTATTAGGCCAACCAATAGTAGTAGGTGGAAGGAGAAGAGGTAAGTCTTTGTGCCACTGATTGAATGGCTTCAAAATGTATGAAAGCTACATTATTATATAATCTCATCCTGTTTCTCTGCCCTGTATATCACATTTAACACCTTGTGTTCCAGAGTGGGAAGGCCTATTATATCCATGATGGGGAGGATGTCAATTTTCACGAGTGGTTCCAGCCAATGGTAAGTATAGTTGGACAAAATCAGAATATTACACCTCGTACATAGGGGTGATCAAATCAAGCACTCAAGACACATTTAACATGCTTAACGAAGCCTAGTAAATATTTTGATACGAGTGCTCTAATAAATAATGTAAGCAAATAGGCCCACTTTCCTTTCTGTGAGGAGTCGTTTCACTTGCAAGATGGCTGCTTTTCTCAGTATGAAGGGTTTTGTTCTAGTTAGATGTCTGGATATATGTTTGGAATTTTTTTTAATAAATATAATCTTTTTTTATGCTTTTTTTTTATTTAAAAGGGGAATTGATGCCCCAATCTGGTACTGTGCATGCCCACTTCGACTGTGACTGGCCTGGCAAAGTTGGCAGTTAACCCTTCCCACTACAGGCCAGTAGTCTCAGGCAACTGAGTATCAGTAAGCTGCCCGGAAATATATTTAATTATAAACTGCTGCAATAAAGGAAATTTTTGTCATCACGTTAGGTGTAAAGCAAGCAGTAGAAGGAAAACATTTAAGTTGTAATTACTAAATGAGTTTGTCCTAAAGTGTAACATTTCCATTAACCTTTCCAGCTAGACCTGCAAAATGGTGCACAGAGAACCTTTAGGGAAAGGTTCACAAAGATGTTCCGTGCTAATTCACTCATTGCTTTTCTTGTATTTGCAGTTTAAAAAACTGGGTTTCCCGGATCCTTGGATAACTCTTCCCAGTTCTCTGGTCTATGCTGCAGGTATACATAATGTCTATGAGTATTTATTGTTTAGCTACAGCAGAAAAAGACATATGTACTGTAGTGCAGACATCTTATTTCTTAATTTGTTTTCTCGCGTCTGCCACTAGATGGCGTCCACTGGCAGCAATTCAATTGTTCTGTCGGTTGAGTGCCCATAACCACGACTGCACACATTTCTGCTCGCAGCATCCTGAGGTGACAAGCAGAAATGTGTGATAAGTCCATGGTTTGGGTGCACAACCTAGCACGGAGTGTAGACAGAGTTAGCTGCTTTGCACGGCTAAATGCGTTGTTATTGAAAGGTCAAAAGCAATGGACACCTAGCAACAACTGAATTGCTCTGACGAGCTCCCATTACTTTGGGCTCAAAAAAGACAATTGAATTCCTCCCTAATTGTCCTATGTGCACCAATTAACTTACATCTATTTATCTATTTTTTTATGTCCTGTAGCTCTCATATTGGAATATGTGCATCTCATCTTAAGACCATTTATCGACTTGAACCCATTGCTGACCAGAAATGAGGTAAGGTCACTTTAATCCAGGAACAGGGGAGAGATGAGAATGAAGATAAGTAATGTGAGAAATTAATCACTGTGTTCAAATCAAACAGTAGAACAGTATCCACAGTCTCTGGAATAACATTCTCTCTAGGACAACCTCACAGTGCTGTCGATATGCCTCATACCTTACAACCTCAGCATAATATAGACTGTCTGCCGCTCTACAGCACACAGATGTATGTACTATGTAGCCATTACCAATTCTCCTCCCCGATGTTTCCTCCATGGTGGCTCCGCCCATCACTGCCGCTGTCTGGCTTCAGGCAGACTCTTATGGGAAATTATGTGGGAAAGGTAAAACGGGAGAAGGATTCTCACACGGGAAAAAAAAAATCACTAATAGTTTGAATAAAAGTATCCAAGTATTATATAATACACAACACAAAACAGACAGAAAAAGAGCTCTAGAAATAGGGGCACACTCAGGATATACCAGAGCCCAGAGGTCATACTAAAACTCTCCATGGGAGTCTGGTAGCTCACTCACTATTTCAGCAGTCTCCAAGATATTAGGGTCAGTAAGTATGCAGGGCATTCATCTGTGCGTTAGTCTACTGTAGTGTGTGCAGCTCCTGGTAATGCAATGTGTGTGCATTGATACAGCCTGGAAACCCACAGTGATCCAAATATTGAAATAAAAGAGCCTTCCACTATGTCTGTGCATAACACAATAAATAGGCTGAATCATAGCTCACTCTGACAGGGAAATGTATCAAGCCTAGGAGAGTGATAAAATGGAGAAGTTGCCCAAAGCAACCAATCAGCTTTTAACTGTCATTTATCTAGCACATCTATCTAGCACATGTATCTAGCACCATCTATCTAGCACATGCATCTAGCACCATCTATCTAGCACATGTATCTAGCACATGTATCTAGCACCATCTATCTAGCACATCTCTCTAGCACGTCTATCTAACACAATCTACCTAGCACATCTATCTAGCAGATGTATCTAGCAGATGTATCTAGCACCATCTATCTAACACATGTATCTAGCATATCTATCTAGCAGATGTACTGTATCTAGCACCATCTATCTAGCACATGTATCTAGCACCAGCTATCTAGCAGATGTATCTAGCACCATCTATCTAGCACATGTATGTAGCACATCTATCTAGCAGATGTACTGTATCTAGCACCATCTATCTAGCACATGTATCTAGCACCATCTATCTAGCACATGTATCTAGCACCATCTATCTAGCACATCTCTCTAGCACATGTACAGTATCTACCACATCTATCTAGCACATCTCTCTAGCACATCTCTCTAGCACATCTTCCTAGCACATGTATCTAGCACAATCCCTCTAGCTCATCTATCTAGCACATCTCTCTAGCACATCTATCTAGCTCATGTATTTACCACGTCTGTCTAGCACGTCTCTCTAGCACGTCTCTCTAGCTCATCTCTCTAGCACATCTCTCTAACACATCTATCTAGCACCATCTATCTAGCACAATCTATTTAGCACATCTATCTAGCTCATGTATCTACCACATCTATCTAGCACATCTCTCTACCACATCTATCTAGCTCATGTATCTACCACATCTATCCAGCACATCTCTCTAGCACCATCTATCTAGCACAATCTATTTAGCACATCTATCTAGCACATCTATCTAGCTCATGTATCTACCACATCTATCTAGCACATCTCTCTAGCACATCTATCTAGCTCATGTATCTACCACATCTATCTAGCACATCTACCTAGCACCATCTATCTAACACATCTCTCTAGCACATGTATCTAGCACGTCTCTCTAGCACATCTATCTAGCACGTCTCTCTAGCACATCTATCTAGCACATCTATCTAGCACGTCTCTCTAGCACATCTATCTAGCACGTCTATCTAGCAAATCTCTCTAGCACGTCTCTCTAGCACGTCTCTCTAGCATGTCTCTAGCACGTCTCTCTAGCACATGTATCTAGCACGTCTCTAGCACATCTATCTAGCACATCTGTCTAGCTCATGTATCTAGCACGTCTATCTAGCACATCTCTCTTGCACATCACTCTAGCACATCTCTCTAGCACATGTATCTAGCACATGTTTCGAGCACAATCTCTCTAGCACATGTATCTAGCACATCTATCTAGCACCATCTATCTAGCACTTCTCTAGCACAATCTATCTAGCTCATGTATTTACCACATCTATCTAGCACATCTATCTAGCTCATGTATCTACCACATCTATCTAGCACATCTATCTAGCACGTCTATCTAGCACGTCTCTCTAGCACGTCTCTCTAGCACATCTCTCTAGCACATCTCTCTAGCTCGTCTATCTAGCACGTCTATCTAGCACGTCTCTCTAGCACAATCTCTCTAGCACAATCTCTCTAGCACATGTATCTCGCACATGTATCTAGCACCATCTATCTAGCACATCTCTAGCACAATCTATCTAGCACATCTACAGTCAGGTACATAAATATTGGGACATTGACAGAATTTTCATATTTTGGCCTCTATTCACCACCACAATGGCTTTGAAATGAAACAAACAAGATGTGCTTTAACTGCAGACTTTCAGATTTAATTTGAGGGTAATTACATCCAAATCAGGTGAACGGTGTAGGAATTACAACGGTTTCTATATGTGCCTCCCACTTTTTAAGGGTCCAAAAGTAATGGGACTATCAACTCAAAAGCTATTTCATGGACAGGTGTGGGCTATTCCCTCGTTAATTCATTATCAATTAAGCAGGTAAAAGGTCTGGAGTTGATTCTAGGTGTGACATTTGCATTTGGAATCAGTTGCTGTCGACTCTCAATATGAGATCCAAAGAGCTGTCACTATCAGTGAAGCAAGCCATCATTAGGCTGAAAAATCAAAGCAAACCCATCAGAGAGATAGCAAAAACATTAGGTGTGGCCAAATCAACTGTTTGGAACATTCTTAAAAATAAAGAACGCACCGGAGAGCTCAGCAACACCAAAAGACCCGGAAGACCACGGAAAACAACTGTGGTGGATGGCAGAAGAATTATTTCCCTGGTGAAGAAAAACCCCTTCACAACAGTTGGCCAAATCAAGAACACTCTCCAGGAGGTAGATGTATATGTGTCAAAGTCAACAATCAAGACAAGACTTCACAAGAGTGAATATAGAGGGTTCACCACAAGATGTAAACCATTGGTGAGCCTCAAAAACAGGAAGTCCAAACAACATGTAAAACAACATCTAAAAAAGCCATTACAGTTCTGGAACAACATCCTATGGACAGATGAGACAAAGATCAACTTGTACCAGAGTGATGGGAAGAGAAGAGTATGGAGAAGGAAAGGAACTGCTCATGATCCAAAACATACCACCTCATCAGTGAAGCATGGTGGTGGTGGTAGTGTCATGGCGTGGGCATGTATGGCTGCCAATGGAACTGGTTCTCTTGTATTTATTGATGATGTGACTGCTGACAAAAGCAGCAGAATTAATTCTGAAGTGTTTCAGGCAATATTATATGCTCATATTCAGTCAAATTCTTCAGAACTCACTGGACGGTGCTTCACAGTGCAGATGGACAATGACCCGAAGCATACTGTAAAAACAAACAAAGAGTTTTATAAGGCTAAAAAGTGGAATGTTATGCAATGGCCAAGTCAATCCCCTGACCTGAATCCGATTGAGCATGCATTTCACTTGATGAAGACAAAACTGAAGGGAAAATGCCCCAAGAACAAGCAGGAACTAAAGACATTTGCAGTAGAGGCCTGGCAGAGCATCACCAAGGATGAAACGCAGCGTCTGGTGATGTCTATGCATTCCAGACTTCAGGCTGTAATTGCCTGCAAAGGATTTGCAACAAAGTATTAAAAAGTGAAAGTTAGAGTTAGGATTGTTTAGTTTGTCCCATTACTTTTGGCCCCTTAAAAAGTGGGAGGCACATAAAGAAACCGTTGTAATTCCTACACAGTTCACCTGATTTGGATGTAATTACCCTCAAATTAAATCTGAAAGTCTGCAGTTAAAGCACATCTTGTTTGTTTCATTTCAAAGCCATTGTGGTGGTGAATAGAGGCCAAAATCTGAAAATTCTGTCAATGTCCCAATATTTATGCACCTGACTGTATCTAGCTCATGTATTTACCACATGTATCTAGCACATGTATCTAGCACATCTCTCTAGCACGTCTCTCTAGCACGTCTATCTAGCACGTCTCTCTAGGACGTCTCTCTAGGACATCTCTCTCTAGCACATCTCTCTAGCACAATCTATCTAGCACGTCTATCTAGCACATCTATCTAGCACATCTATCTAGCTCATGTATCTACTGTAGCTCATGTATCTACCACATCTACCTAGCACAATCTATCTAGCACGTCTATCTAGCACAATCTATCTAGCACCTCTATCTAGCACATCTATCTAGCTCATGTATCTACTGTAGCCCATGTATCTACCACATCTATCTAGCACGTCTATCTAGCACATCTATCTAGCACATCTATCTAGCTCATGTATCTACCACATCTATCTAGCACATCTATCTAGCACGTCTATCTAGCACATCTCTCTAGCACAGGCTTGCCTACCCTCCCGATTTGGCCGGGAGCCTCTCCATTTTCGGGTGCCGCTCCCGGCCCCCCGGAAAGGCAGGCAAGCCTCTCGGAAGCCTCTGACCCTCCCGTCCTCCCGCTTGAAAAGATTAGAAACCCCCGCAGCGGGGGAGCCGGTGACGCGATTCGCACTGAATCGCGTCATTGCATCCCCGCCCCCTGCTTCACACTGCCGAAAATAACGGCATTGTGAAGAGGGGCGGAGCCACAATGAGGCGATCGTGCGTCTCCGCCCCGGCTCCACCCCCAGTGTACCACCAACTGGCTGGCCCACCCCCGGCTCCGCCCCCAATGACCGCCCCCACCCCCCCCACTGTTAGCCGACAATCAGCTCCCTCCCGGAAGGCTGGAGCTGATTGTCGGCAAGTATGCTCTAGCACATATCTCTAGCATATCTCTCTAGCTCATCTATCTAGCACGTCTCTTTAGCATGTCTCTCTAGCACGTCTCTCTAGCACATCTCTCTAGCACATGTATCTAGCACAATCTCTCTAGCACATCTCTCTACCACATGTATCTAGCACATCTCTCTAGCACATGTATCTAGCACAATCTCTCTACCACATGTATCTAGCACAATGTCTCTAGCACATGTATCTAGCACATGTATCTAGCACATCTCTCTACCACGTGTATCTAGCACAATCTCTGTAGCACATGTATCTAGCACCATCTATCTAGCACATTTCTAGCACATCTCTCTAGCACATGTATCTAGCACCATCTATCTAGCACATTTCTAGCACATCTGTCTAGCACATGTATCTAGCACATCTGTCTAGCACATCTCTCTAGCACAGGGGTCAGGAAACTTTTTTACATTTTACCCCAAAATATATTTAGATACGCTGATGTTACCCCCTTGATTTGAATGGAAGGAAATCATATAGTAGTTCCCCCATATAATGCCCCTGTAGTAGTGCCCTCATATAATGCCCCTGTAGTAGTGCCCCCATATAGTGCCCCTGTAATAGTGCCCCCATATAATGCCCCTGTAGTGCCGCTTGTACAAAAAAAGCACTTAACTTAATCCCCGCTCCGCATCCGCCGCCGTCCTGTTTGCCCGGCTGCTCCTCGGAACTATGGGAGAGACGTCATGACATCAGTGCGCATGAAGAGAGGCGGAAGCTGGAGTTCAGAAGAGAACTCCAGCCTTCGGCTAACGCGGCGCTGCAGGGAAGGAGCCGGGCGCCCGCTGGTCATAACATCTCAGCGGTCGTCCGGCTAAGAGCCTCCCTGCGGCACAGCAGGGCATGCATATGAATCATTCTATATTATAGAATGATTGATATGCATGCCAGGCTGTCCGTCCATTACCCTGAGGAATTTCACTTTTACCCCATGTGGGGTAATTTACCCCTGTTCCCTGACCACTGCTCTAGCACATCTCTCTAGCACATCTATCTATTTATCTAGCTCATGTATCTAGCACTTGTATCTAGCACAATCTATGTAGCACGTCTCTCTAGCACATCTCTCTAGCACATCTATCTATTTATGTAGCTCATGTATCTAGCATAATCTATCTAGCATATCTCTCTAGCACGTCTCTCTAGCACATCTCTCACATCTATCTATTTATCTAGCACATCTCTCTAGCACGTCTCTCTAGCACATCTCTCACATCTATCTATTTATCTAGCACATCTCTCTAGCACGTCTCTAGCACAATCTCTCTAGCACATGTATCTAGCACAATCTCTCTAGCACGTCTCTAGCACAATCTCTCTAGCACATGTATCTAGCACAATCCCTCTAGCACATGTATCTAGCACAATCCCTCTAGCACATGTATCTAGCACAATCTCTCTAGCACATGTATCTAGCACAATCCCTCTAGCACATGTATCTAGCACAATCTCTCTAGCACATGTATCTAGCACAATCTCTCTAGCACATGTATCTAGCACAATCTCTCTAGCACATGTATCTAGGACAATCTCTCTAGCAGAATCTCTCTAGCACATGTATCTAGCACAATCTATGAAAAGACAGTAAAGCTGCGTACACACGGTCAGATAAAGTGGAGGATTTCAACGATAACGATCCTATCAATCGTCCAGTTTCTGGCCCCTGCAAACAAATGGACGTTATCGACCATCGTCCGTCGCCCGGGCAAACTGGCATACATGGTCGATATCGACCATGTTAGCCTGTTTACTATAAGGACCCGTGATCATTAATCATGGGTCGTTATAAGTTAATGCATGTGTTACATGTTCGATAACGATCATCCAACACATACACGATCGTTATCTGATTGTAGTGCAGTCGTCCCGTGTGTACGCACCTTTAGGGGCTGATGGGTTTCTTTGGGCAACTTCTCCATTTTATCACTCTCCAAGGCTTGATACATTTCCCCTCGGTGAGTGCAGTTATGAACATCAACAAATTAACATCAAAATAATTAAAAGTACAACCCACATTGTTGTTAGCATTTTACAGAAGCTCGTGATGCTCACACAATTTGTTTTGTGATAGAGAATATTTCTTTAAATGTCTAGTGTGGTGAGGGGGACAGATGACCCTTTAAACCACCATTAATAAACGTGAGTCCTACCTGATATATGCACATAACCACCAACAGGTTTAATTACCATTTTGATTTTAACGGTTTCACAGACAAGTGATTAATAGGGTCTTTTACCTTAGTTTTTTTTTTAGCTGTTATTATCTAGGTTTTTTCAACTATCTCTAGTGTATATTAGAATATGTTAGTATAGTGTTTCCCAAGGCCGGTCCTTATTACCCACTCACAGTCCAGACATTAGGAATATCTCTGCTTCAGCACAGGTGGTTAACTCAAACTGACTGATGTAATAATTAAGTCACCTGTGCTCATGAATGGATATCCTTAGTACCTGGACTGTGAGTGGGCCATGAGGACCGAGTTTAGGAAACACTGTGTTAGTAGTAAGCTTATCATGCTAATCAGACCACCATTTTGGATTCTATTTAAATTTGCTTTGTAATAGTTGGACAACATAGAGTTTACTCCATTGTCTGTTGAAGGAGACCATCTCTGAAAGACATAGCATGAGAGGGTTAACTTATTACATGCCTATACTATTTGTGGCATTTAATGCTTTTATTATTCAAAAAGTCCTTTTCTGTTCCGGGGCTCGGCCTTCTCAGCATTCTAGGCCTAACTGACAAATAGAAAGGGTTACCATCGGTAGGCACTAATGCATCGGCATTGTGACTGCTTCTGGTACAGAGGGTAAGTCTGCCTATATGTTCCCTGCATCAGACAGAGGCTGCCTTCTCCTTTACAGGTAATGAAAATTGCGGTGATGCACACCTTCCGGATAGACAAGGCTCGGAAAGAGCTTGGATACAACCCAAAGAAGTTCTACTTTGCTGACTCAGTGGACTTTTTCATCAGAAGCAGACCCAATCCATCACAAGGAAGGCTGAACTTTACAAAAACATTTCTTGTCCTGTTCTGTTTATTTATTTGTCTGTGTATACTCCTACTTCTATAGATCCTACCAATATCCTGTACCTCCACATGAGACACGCCTTACAGGTATTTGTCTGTGCATACACCTGCTTCTATAGATCCTACCAATATCCTGTACCTCCACATGAAACACGCAGTACAGGTATTTGTCTGTGTATACTCCTACTTCTATAGATCCTACCAATATCCTATACCTCCACATGAGACACGCATTACAGGTATTTGTCTGTGCATACTCCTGCTTCTATAGTTCCTACCAACATCCTGTACCTCCACATGAGACACGCATTACAGGTATTTGTCTGTGCATACTCCTGCTTCTATAGATCCTACCAACATCCTGTACCTCCACATGAGACACGCCTTACAGGTATTTGTCTGTGCATACACCTGCTTCTATAGATCCTACCAATATCCTATACCTCCACATGAAACACGCAGTACAGATATTTGTCTCTGCGTACTCCTGCTTCTATAGATCCTACCAGCATCCTGTACCTCCACATGAGACACGCAGTACAGGTATTTGTCTGTGCGTACTCCTGCTTCTATAGATCCTACTAACATCCTGTACCTCCACATGAGACACGCAGTACAGGTATTTGTCTCTGCGTACTCCTGCTTCTATAGATCCTACCAGCATCCTATACCTCCACATGAGACAACCATTACAGGTATTTGTCTGTGCATACACCTGCTTCTATAGATCCTACCAATATCCTATACCTCCACATGAGACAACCATTACAGGTATTTGTCTGTGCATACACCTGCTTCTATAGATCCTACCAATATCCTATACCTCCACATGAGACACGCCTTACAGGTATTTGTCTGTGCATACACCTGCTTCTATAGATCCTACCAATATCCTATACCTTCACATGAGACACGCAGTACAGGTATTTGTCTCTGCGTACTCCTGCTTCTATAGATCCTACCAGCATCCTATACCTCCATATGAGACACGCAGTACAGGTATTTGTCTGTGCATACTCCTGCTTCTATAGATCCTACCAGCATCCTATACCTCCACATGATACACGCAGTACAGGTATTTGTGCAGACTCCTGCTTCTATAGATCTTACCAGCATCCTGTACCTCCACATGAAACACGCAGTACAGGTATTTGTCTGTGCGTACTCCTGCTTCTATAGATCCTACCAACATCCTATACCTCCACATGAAACACGCAGTACAGGTATTTGTGTATACTCCTGCTTCTATAGATCCTACCAGCATCCTGTACCTCCACATGATACACGCAGTACAGGTATTTGTCTGTGCGTACTCCTGCTTCTATAGATCTTACCAACATCCTATACCTCCACATGAAACACGCAGTACAGGTATTTTTCTGTGCGTACTCCTGCTTCCATAGATCCTACCAACATCCTGTACCTCCACATGAGACACGCAGTACAGGTATTTTTCTGTGCGTACTCCTGCTTCCATAGATCCTACCAGCATCCTGTACCTCCACATGAAACACACATTACAGGTATTTGTCTGTGCATACTCCTGCTTCTATAGATCCTACCAGAATCCTGTACCTCCACATGATACACGCAGTACAGGTATTTGTCTTTGCATACTCCTGCTTCTATATATCCTACCAACATCCTGTACCTCCACATGATACATCCAGTACAGGTATTTGTCTGTGCATACTCCTGCTTCAATAGTTCCTACCAGCATCCTGTACCTCCACATGAGACACGCAGTACAGGTATTTGTCTGTGCGTACTCCTGCTTCTATAGATCCTACCAACATCCTGTACCTCCACATGAGACACGCAGTACAGGTATTTGTATGTGCATACTCCTGCTTCTATATATCCTACCAGCATCCTGTACCTCCACATGAGACACGCAGTACAGGTATTTGTCTGTGCATACTCCTGCTTCTATAGATCCTACCAACATCCTGTACCTCCACATGAGACACGCAGTACAGGTATTTGTCTGTGCATACTCCTGCTTCTATAGTTCCTACCAGCATCCTGTACCTCCACATGAGACACGCAGTACAGGTATTTGTCTGTGCTTACTCCTGCTTCTATAGATCCTACCAGCATCCTGTACCTCCACATGAAACACGCAGTACAGGTATTTGTCTTTGCATACTCCTGCTTCTTATAGATCCTACCAGCATCCTGTACCTCCACATGAGACACGCAGTACAGGTATTTGTCTGTGCGTACTCCTGCTTCTATAGATCCTACCAACATCCTGTACCTCCACATGAGACACGCAGTACAGGTATTTGTCTGTGCGTACTCCTGCTTCTATAGATCCTACCAGCATCCTGTACCTCCACATGAAACACGCAGTACAGGTATTTGTGCATACTCCTGCGTCTATAGATCCTACCAACATCCTGTACCTCCACATGAAAAACGCAGTACAGGTATTTGTCTGTGCGTACTCCTGCTGCTATAGATCCTACCAACATCCTATACCTCCACATGAAACACGCAGTACAGGTATTTGTGCATACTCCTGCTTCTATAGATCCTACCAGCATCCTGTACCTCCACATGATACACGCAGTACAGGTATTTGTGCATACTCCTGCTTCTACAGATCCTACCAACATCCTGTACCTCCACATGAGACACGCAGTACAGGTATTTGTCTGTGCGTACTCCTGCTTCTATAGATCCTACCAACATCCTGTATCTCCACATGAGACACGCAGTACAGGTATTTGTCTGTGCGTACTCCTGCTTCTATAGATCCTACCAGCATCCTGTACCTCCACATGAAACACGCAGTACAGGTATTTGTCTTTGCATACTCCTGCTTCTATAGATCCTACCGGCATCCTGTACCTCCACATGAGACACGCAGTACAGGTATTTGTCTGTGCGTACTCCTGCTTCTATAGATCCTACCAACATCCTGTACCTCCACATGAGACACGCAGTACAGGTATTTGTCTGTGCGTACTCCTGCTTCTATAGATCCTACCAGCATCCTGTACCTCCACATGAAACACACAGTACAGGTATTTGTCTTTGCATACTCCTGCTTCTATAGATCCTACCAGCATCCTGTACCTCCACATGATTCACGCAGTACAGGTATTTGTGCATACTCCTGCTTCTATAGATCCTACCAGCATCCTGTACCTCCACATGAAACACGCAGTACAGGTATTTGTCTGTGCGTACTCCTGCTTCTATAGATCCTACCAACATCCTATACCTCCACATGAAACACGCAGTACAGGTATTTGTGTATACTCCTGCTTCTATAGATCCTACCAGCATCCTGTACCTCCACATGATACACGCAGTACAGGTATTTGTCTGTGCGTACTCCTGCTTCTATAGATCCTACCAACATCCTATACCTCCACATGAAACATGCAGTACAGGTATTTGTGCATACTCCTGCTTCTATAGATCCTACCAGCATCCTGTACCTCCACATGATACACGCAGTACAGGTATTTGTGCATATTCCTTCTTCTACAGATCCTACCAACATCCTGTACCTCCACATGAGACACGCAGTACAGGTATTTGTCTGTGCATACTCCTGCTTCTATAGATCCTACCAGCATCCTGTACCTCCACATGATACACGCAGTACAGGTATTTGTCTTTGCATACTCCTGCTTCTATAGATCCTACCAACATCCTGTACCTCCACATGAAACATGCAGTACAAGTATTTGTCTGTGCATACTCCAGCTTCTATAGATCCTACCAACATCCTGTACCTCCACATGAAACACGCAGTACAGGTATTTGTCTGTGCATACTCCTGCTTCTATAGATCCTACCAACATCCTGTACCTCAACATGAGACACGCAGTACAGGTATTTTTCTGTGCGTACTCCTGCTTCCATAGATCCTACCAACATCCTGTACCTCCACATGAGACACGCAGTACAGGTATTTTTCTGTGCGTACTCCTGCTTCCATAGATCCTACCAACATCCTGTACCTCCACAGGATACATGCAGTACAGGTATTTGTCTGTGTATACTCCTGCTTCTATAGATCCTACCAGAATCCTGTACCTCCACATGATACACGCAGTACAGGTATTTGTCTTTGCATACTCCTGCTTCTATATATCCTACCAACATCCTGTACCTCCACATGAGACACGCAGTACAGGTATTTGTCTGTGCATACTCCTGCTTCTATAGATCCTACCAACATCCTGTACCTCCACATGAGACACGCAGTACAGGTATTTGTCTGTGCATACTCCTGCTTCTATAGATCCTACCAGCATCCTGTACCTCCACATGATACACGCAGTACAGGTATTTGTCTGGGCATACTCCTGCTTCTATATATCCTACCAGCATCCTGTACTTCCACATGAAACACGCATTACAGGTATTTGTCTTTGCATACTCCTGCTTCTATATATCCTACCAACATCCTGTACCTCCACATGAAACACGCATTACAGGTATTTGTCTTTGCATACTCCTGCTTCTGTATATCCTACCAGCATCCTGTACCTCCACATGATACACACAGTACAGGTATTTGTCTTTGCATACTCCTGCTTATATAGATCCTACCAACATACTGTACCTCCACATGATACACGCAGTACAGGTATTTGTCTGGGCATACTCCTGCTTCTATATATCCTACCAGCATCCTGTACTTCCAGATGAAACACACATTACAGGTATTTGTCTGTGCATACTCCTGCTTCTATAGATCCTACCAAAATCCTGTACCTCCACATGAAACACACAGTACAGGTATTTCTACATCAGGGCCCATAGGGTTTCCACAGGATACCTTGGGGTATAGATGATGACATCAGGCATCGGGCACTATAGAGTTAAGTTTTCAGCCTCCCAGGATGCACTAGGGTCCCCCTCCTATACCCCGCCCCCGAGCCAAGGCATCCCAGTTTCGTTGGTGCCCGGCTCGGAGTCGGAGCACATGTTTAGAGGGGGGCTAAGAATAGCCCCTGAAGTTTCTGCAAGGCAGCTGTGGCTGCACATATGGGAGTACAGCATGGACAGTCACTGCTGACGTCCATGCTGTCTCCCCTACAGCCTGCCGGTACCAGAATGCCGGTACTGATCCGGGGACGCTGGTAAGCATCTGGGGTCAAGGCTAGCGGTGACCCCAGATGTTTCGGACCATGGCCTGATTCAAGGGGAGCAGGTAAGCAGTGGGGGTCCCGTGGTGGGTCCCTGCTGAACACATGGTCCACAGTCCCCAGGCAGGGGGCTCCCTGGGGACTGGCTGCAGCGTGGAGCCAGGTACTAACCTGCACTTCCACTACCCCCCTGGGACAGCGGGCCGCAGCTGGGCGGCAAGCGCTGCGGCGTCCCAGGGGTTAATTGCATGCCAGGGGAGCGCGCCTTCCCTGTATACAGGCGGCGCCTCCCCCGCTGCACACAGCCCTCTCTGCGCTGCCGATTTAATCATGTGGCAGCACTCCTCCCCCAGGCCGGCCTCCTCTCTGCTCCTTGGTGGCCATCTTTGTATGGTGAATGCAGCTGGAGCTGCTGATCGGTGGCATCGCGGTCTTGGTCCCCCGGCATACCTCTCCTCCGTTGAATACAGGTCTGTGTATGCAGCGCTGTTTCCTACCAGACTCTAGCCCTGATTTAGAGCCGGACGCTCTGACAGAGCACTTGCTCTGAATCAGGGCCGTCCCTAATCCTGTTTGGAGCGGCCTCCTGGCCACTCGCATAGCTGTGGGTGACCACCCACAGCTATAGCGAGCGGCCAAAATGATGGTCGCGATGGTCAAGACCATCGCGACCATCGGGCTTGCGACGAGACCCTGCGGTAGGGTCTCGCTGCCGCAAGCCCTGGAGTGCTTTTGGCTCTATCAGAGCAAAAAGCACTCCCACTGACATCACTGGTGATGTCAGTGGGGCCGGCCCCAGACGGTAGACGTTCCCATGGGAACGCCTCCATCTGGGCAGCCACGTCCCCGGCAGGCCCACCAAAGGGGGCGTGCTGTGAATCACCATCAACAGCACGCCCCCTTTGCTGCGAGACCCATAACGACGGCTTGGCCGTCGTTATTCGGGTCTCGCACATGCGCACGACGGAGCCGGCTCCCTCGTGCGCATGCGCACTTGGGCAACATTGACCCACTTGCGAGCGCTCGCGAGCGGGTCTGAATCAGGCCCTCTGTGTCTGTGTAGTTGAAAAACAGCGCTGATAGTGCAGGGATTGATTTCTTCTGCATTGTATGTGACTTCTGCTAGCGTCTGCTGCCTGTACTTTCACTTCAGCCATTTTACTGTCCCTGCTCTTACTCTGCTAAAGCCCTTGCGGTGCAGTGATTGCAGGGTGGTTCTCCCACTATACTAACGAGTATCAGTGAGAGGGGTCGCATACTTACCATCATGTCTGAGAGTGAATTTCCTCTCCAGCTTATGTGTACTAAGTGCAATGTACCAATAGCGGAGGGGGAGGGTAACGCGGAGGGGCTATGTCGGCAGTGTTATTTATTGGCGCGGCCAATTACTGTCACGGCTCCAGTACAGGAACCTCCCTCGGCTTGTTTCGCTAAGGCGCTTACAACCCTAGTGGGCCAGTTAGCTCCGCCACCTGCGTTTTCACAGCTGGGATTGTCCCAGCAGTCAGTGGTGTCGTCACCCATGCAGGAGTTCCCGAGACAACTGATGGTACCCCACAGTCTCCCTATTTCCCCTCCCCAGGTTTCACAGGAGCCTGCGTGGGTTAATTCACTGACAAATTCGGTACAGCATTTGTCGGACGTGTTACAAGGGGAGTCTGTGTTGCAGCCACATAAGCGGCCTGTGGCATCTCTGTCTGCTCCTTATGAGGATGACGACGTGACGTCCGATGATGGTGAAATTCTGGATCTATCTGACCAAGAACCTCTCCGTACTAAAGAGTTGGACGCTAAGTCAAAGGTTTATATTCCTGGCCTTATTTGGGCAGTCCGCACGGCTTTAGTTATTGAGGATGATGATCCTCCGGTGTCCAAGTCCAAATATGCCTTTTCCAAGGATATTAAGGGTGACGCCACAGTGTTTCCTCTTTCGGGTCAGTTAGTAGACCATTTAGAGGAGGCGTGGAAACACCCTGGTAAACGGTATCAGCCACAAAGACGCTTAGCGGTGGCTTACCCGTTTGCGGACAATTATATTTCTAAGTGGGAATCCCCTCCACAGGTGGATTCTCATGTGACACGCCTAGTCCGAAGTGCCACCTTGCCCATGCCCTCCATGTCCTCCTTGAAGGATGCTACGGACCTTAAGGTGGAGATCTGCCTAAAGTCCATTTATTCCCTCGCGGGGTGGGGCATCCAGACTGGCTATGGCCGTATGTTGGGTAGCCAGAGCTATGGAGTGCTGGGATGATAGTTTGGAGGCGTCTTTGGATTCCGACTGTTCAGCTGAATAGGCCGAGTTGGTAGGCAATCTCCGGGATTCGGCCACTTACATCAATGAAGTGGCCTTGGATATCAGTACCCTCACATCTCGGATTTCTTCGGCAGCTGTCGCACCTTATGGTTGCGATCCTGGAAAGCGGACGCTGATTCCAAAAAGGGCTTGAAAGCTTTGCCCTTTAACGGAGAAGTCCTTTAGGTCCAGATCTGGACAAAATTGTGGCCACGCAGGCGGCAGCCAAGTCTGCATGTCTCCCGTCTGCTGCGGTCCCTTCCAGTTCGAGTACGTCGTCCTTTCGGCCTTACAGGGCCCAGGGTAGACCTAAAGTCTTTTCCCTGACAGGCTGGCCCCAAGAAATCGGCCAAGCCCAGAAAACAGGCCTGGAGTACCAGACGTCCGGCCCCTAAGTCTGATGACAAACCTGCGGCCTGACGGTCCGGGCCTCCCTTTGGGGGATCCCAACGTTGGAGGCCGCCTGCTGCAGTTCGCCCAGTGTTGGTCGGTAACTACGACAGACAATTGGGTTCACGAGGTGGTTTCTCACGGGTATGCCCTCTCCTTTCAGCACAGGCCCCCATCCCGATTCTTCACCACGGGTCTTCCCTTAGACCGGAACAAAGCCATGGAACTGCGGAAGGTTTTGTACACTATGCTCCAGGCTGGAGTTATAGTGCCTGTTCCATTCTCCCAGAGGGGCCAGGGTTTCTATTCCAATCTATTTTTGGTGCAGAAGCCCAATGGGTTGTACCGTCCAATTCTCAACCTCAAAGCCCTCAACATGTCCTTGCGGGTGCCGCGGTTTCATTCTGGCGCTGGAACCTGAGGATTACATGGTGTCGTTGGACATACAGGACGCTTACCTGCAGGTCCCTATTCTTTTACGCCATCAACAGTTCCTCAGGTTTGCAATCCGCAACGATCACTTTCAGTTCCGGGCGTTACCTTTTCGCCTGGCGACAGCACCACGTGTATTCACCAAGGTTATGGTGGTCATGGCGGCTTTCCTGCGGCTGCAGGGAGTCCGCATGTTGCCGTACCTAGATGACCTTCTGTTGGTAGCAGGATCTCCAGAGCTCCTTCTACGCCACTTGGATCTGACAATTGTGGTACTGCAACGGCACGGCTGGTTAATAAACTGGCAAAAGTCCACCCTGATCCCGTCTCAGAGGATTCTGCACCTCGGAGCCTTATTGGACTCCAGACAGCAGAGGATCTTTGTGACAGGGAAAAAGATCTCTGCCTTACAGTTGAGGGTGTGCAGTTGTCTGCAGAGTCCCTGTGTCCCTGCACTCGGCGATGAGGTTACTGGGCTCCATGGTGTCAGTATTCGACATGGTGGAATATGCCCAGTTTCACTCCAGACCTCTGCAGCAATTGATCCTGCCCAAATGGATTGGACTGCCTCAGAGTCTAAAGTCCCAGACGATGGTGCTCACTCTGGAGGTTCGCCTGTCCCTAGCCTGGTGGTTGCAGACGACCCATCTCAACAAGGGTCGTCCATTTTGGGTGGCGAACTGGGTCCTGTTGACAACGGACGCCAGCCTTCGGGGCTGGGGAGCGGTCACGGGTCCACACTTGTTCCAGGGCAGATGGACTCAGGCGGAAAAGGAGCTTCCAATAAACATCTTGGAACTCCGCGCGGTTTTCAATGCTCTCCAGCAGGCACATCGGGTTCTCCAAGGTCACCCCGTGCAGGTCCAGTCAGACAACGCCACCACCGTGGCCTACATAAATCGGCAAGGAGAACCGGAAGTCGGCGGCACTCGTAGAGGTGTCCCGCATCCTGGTCTGGGCAGAGCGCAATCTCCCGGCCGTATCAACAGTATTCATCCCGGGAGTCCTCAACTGGGAGGCGGACTTTCTCAGTCGCCAGGACGTTCATCCAGGGGAGTGGTCTCTGCACCAGGATGTTTTTCAACTGCTGGTGGTCAGGTGGGGTCTTCCAGAGATCGACCTCATGACGTCACGGCACAACAACAAGTTGCCGGTGTACGGGTCTCAAACAAGAGACGAAAAGGCGTCTCTGGTGGATGCTCTGTCCGTCCAGTGGACGTTCCGGTTTGCTTATCTCTTTCCTCCGATTTCCCTTCCACGGGTAATCCGGAAATTTAAACAGGAAGGAGGGACGCTCCTGTTGATAGCTCCCGCGTGGCCCAGGCGGCACTGGTTCTCAGACCTTCAGGGTCTGTCCGTGGACATTCCTCTGCGGTTGCCGCTACGACCGGACCTACTGTCACAGGGTCCTTGTCTTCACCCGGACCTGACTCGGCTGTCTTTGTGGTGTCGACCGAGAGGTTATGCCCCTTGGGAGTTCCGTCTGTCTAGAGTGTTAGCTTTCCTACAGGCGGGACTAGACCATGGGCTTCGCCTTGCTTCTCTGAAGGTGCAGGTGTCTGCCCTGTCCATCTGGTTCCATCGTAGGATTGCTACAATCCCTGATGTGCGCACCTTTATGCAAGGTGTTCTCCGAATTCAGCCGCCCTTTGTTCCACCGGTGGCGCCTTGGGATTGAGCTGTGGTCCTGAGGGCTCTCCAGGGACCGCCGTTTGAACCACTGGGCTCAGTGGACCTTAAATGGCTGACAGCTAAAACAATTTTCCTTCTGGCCATTGCTTCGGCCAGACGTGTTTCTGACTTAGGGGCTCTCTCCTGTAGATCCTCTTTCCTGATTTTTCATGGGAACAGGGCAGTGCTGCGCACTCGTCCTGAATTTCTTCCCAAGGTTGTTTCACATTTCCATATCAACGAGGAAATCGTTGTGCCGGCTTTTAACTCACCTTTCAGTGGGTGAGGCCACTTTGGACGTTGTGCGGGTCTTAAGGATTTATGTTGACCGCACTTCTTCGTTTAGGAAGTCGGACGCCTTGTTTGTCCTCTATGGCTTCCGTAAAAAGGGTTGGCCTGCTTCAAAGCAAACTTTGGCAGGTTGGATTTGTATGGCAATTTCAGAAGCTTATCTTCATGAAGGCCTTCCGGTTCCATCCTCTGTGAGGGCTCATTCCACTAGGACTGTGGGTCCTTCGTGGGCAGCTCGACGTGGTGCCTCTGCAGTCCAGATCTGCAAGGCTGCCACGTGGTCCTCTGTCCATACCTTTGTGAGGTATTACGCGTTTGACACCTTTGCCTCTCAGGATGCTTCCTTCGGGCGGTGGATTCTCCTTTCAGCACAGGAGCGTCCCCACCCTTGAAGGATACTGCTTTGGGACATCCCCAAGGTACCCTGTGTATACCCTATGGACCCTGATGTAGAAAATATGATATATGGTAAGAACTTACCTTTGTTATCTCTATTTCTACGAAGTCCATAGGGTTCCACAGGACTCCCGCCCTGTCGCACCTCTCCTGCAGATGGGCTTTACTCTGGTCACTGTTTTTTCCGTCTCCCTCTGGTGAGAATGTGATTCTTGTGTGTGTCCAGATCTTTTTTCTCTCTCTTCCTTCTCCGGCCTATGGCTTGGTACGTAACTGAGATGCCTTGGCTCGGGGGCGGGGTATAGGAGGGAGACCCTAGTGCATCCTGAGAGGCTGAAAACTTAACTCTGTGGTGCCCGATGGCTGACGTCATCACCTATACCCCAAGGTATCCTGTGGAACCCTATGGACTTCGTAGAAATAGAGATAACAAAGGTAAGTTCTTACCATATCTCATATTTTCTCTGTGCGTACTCCTGCTTCTATAGATCCTACCAACATCCTGTACCTCCACATGAAACATGCAGTACAGGTATTTGTGCATACTCCTGCGTCTATAGATCCTACCAACATCCTGTACCTCCACATGAGACACGCAGTACAGGTATTTGTGCATACTCCTGCTTCTATAGATCTTACCGACATCCTGTACCTCCACATGAAACACGCAGTACAGGTATTTGTGCATACTCCTGCTTCTATATATCCTACCAACATCCTGGACCTCCACATGAGACACGCAGTACAGGTATTTGTGCATACTCCTGCTTCTATAGATCCTACCAACATCCTGTACCTCCACATGAAACACGCAGTACAGGTATTTGTGCATACTCCTACTTCTATAGATCCTACCAACATCCTGTACCTCCACATGAGACACGCAGCACAGGTATTTGTGCATACTCCTGCTTCTATAGATCCTACCAGCATCCTGTACCTCCACATGATAGACGCAGTACAGGTATTTGTTTGTGCATACTCCTGCTTCTATAGATCCTACCAGCATCCTGTACCTCCACATGAGACACGCAGTACAGGTATTTGTGCATACTCCTGCTTCCATAGATCCTACCAACATTCTGTACCTCCACATGAAACACGCAGTACAGGTATTTGTGCATACTCCTGCTTCTATAGATCCTACCAACATCCTGTACCTCCACATGAGACACGCAGTACAGGTATTTATCTGTGCATACACCTGCTTCTATAGATCCTACCAGCATCCTGTACCTCCACATGAGACACGCAGTGCAGGTATTTGTCTGTGCATACTCCTGCTTCTATATATCCTACCAGCATCCTGTACCTCCACATGAGACACGCAGTACAGGTATTTGTCTGTGCTTACTCCTGCTTCTATATATCCTACCAACATCCTGTACCTCCACATGAGACACGCAGTACAGGTATTTGTCTGTGCATACTCCTGCTTCTATAGATCCTACCAGCATCCTGTACCTCCTCACTCTGTGAGCCCCTCAGCCCGACTCAAAGCCAGGAGGGGCGCGATCAGAGTGATCTCTCCCCCTCACAGGCATGGGAGACTGCTGTGGCGGCTGTTCACCAGCCATGAGCAATCTCCCACTGCACCTCCGCACACGCTGTGTGCTGGGCTGCTGTGAGGAAGGGAGAAGGGAGGGAGGACAACGCAGGACACCTTCCTGGCCCCTCAGGAAGCCCGGGCCTGGGTAAATAGTACTCGCTCCCCACCCTCTCGGCTCCCCTGCTAATGATTAATAAAAGGTTAGAAACACTTCCGCCGCAATGAGTGGTCTAAAAAGCTGCTGTTAGAGGGGATGTCAACCCTCTAGGTCAAAGAGCGTATAATAAAATAAAGACTGAACAGCTGTAAATCAATATATTAGGATTAATAATAACATGCAGATTTGTGTATAAAAAGCATTAACTGACATAAATTCAATTAACGAAATCATAATGCAAGAAATTATGTAAATTACTTGATTTCATTATATTGATCCCCCAGGTACACCATCATCACATCACCTTTCCTGCCCTCTTTCTATATTCGTGTGATGCATTTATCTTTTTAGACATAGATCCACATGTGATTATTAATGTTAATTCATCTTGTTTATAGGGTAACACCCCAAACGGGTGTGGTTTATTGGGTGGCAACTCATACTCTACAGGTGGGGTGTTAAAGAATCCCTACCATTGGCTGGTTTACTCTTTGACCAGTTGGGGAGAGATATGGTCCTGTCTTGGCTTTACTGTTTAGTGATAGGAAAACTGCTCCATCTTGCTGTACATATACTTTAGGTGACTGTACTGTGAGATCAGTGGCATCATGAAGGGGGTGACACCAAAATGCCGGCTCCTCTGCAGTGATAGGAGCGGGGTGCTGCAGTGTGACATTCTCCTGCAGCACCTGGCTCCGGTCATAGAAGAGGAGCCAACAGTGCAGACTGCCCAGTCTCTGGGGCAGCCTAGTATCTCCAGTGATGCTGGGCTACCCCCGGAGTGATGTTACCAGGATCCCCCATGAGGCGACGCCGTGCAGGGGTTAACCATAGTGCGCACAGACCCAGTGATGCCTCTGTGTAAGAGCTCTCCATGTAGTTCTCCAGTTGACTGAAGGATCCCTTTTAGTTTCAATGTTAGGGCAGCCAAAATATGATACAGGCTGATAGCTGTCATCATCTAACTGCATTTGTGAACATGTCTGATAATTATACTTTGATTTCATGAATTGTGTTAATTTAGCGGCTACAGTCACAGTGTTATGTTGACAATTGCCTGATATTATTAATAAAAATTATTTTAGTATTTTAGATATATGGCGCTTTTCTCCAATAGGACTCAAGGTGCTTTATATTTGCAGACAATACAGATATAAGGCAGCCATTTTAGGTCATCAGTTCCAAGGATTATTCATCCTATCCATGTAAATACCATGGGAGGCAGCCATCTTGGGTGCACTACATAGGTTACACTGGGCAGAATAGGCAATGCCTGGAAGAGATGACACATAATGGGGGAGATACAGAATACTAACGAGATAAAAGATCCTTATATATGGTTTGCACTACATAGGCTTACCATACTGTCCCTTTAAACCGGGACACTCATGAATCACACAGGTTTTGTGACTGATGAAACCAGGGGAAATGCCGGCCTGAAGTCAGCCAGCCACAGAACCTGTGTAATTCATGTTCTAATTCATGTGTGTTCCAGTTTAATGGGATAGTATAGCAAGCCTACGTATGCCCAGCGTAAGTCAGTTTGGTAAGGAAAGAACTGGTCTAACCCTTCACACCCTTCACAGATGTCCTCACTCCCAAACATAGGAGCTTTTATAATACATGATTCCACAAATACGAGATGAGTGTGGCAGCTGGGTGCCCCTTACAGCTCATATTCACACTTACCTCACTATAAAACATCTACTATTCACCTTTGGCATTTTTCACTTTTCATTTTTTTACATCATGTAATCAAAATGGAATTATGGATTGATGTAGTTATTATTACCACTAATCAACATAAAAGTTTAGTTCAAATTGTCTTTTGTTTTTAGTATTTATAAATAAAGATTTATAGACAATTTTATTATATTGTGTTGATCCATTGTAACAATTCCTAAATAAATCCTGATTTAAGAATATAAATTCCTTTCCCAGATTAACTTCAGTAATAAGGGCAGGATGTGCTGATAAGGGCAGGATGTGCTAACAAGGGCAGGACGTGCTACTAAGGGCAGGACGTGCTAATAAGGGCAGGACGTGCTACTAAGGGCAGGACGTGCTAATAAGGGCAGGACGTGCTAATAAGGGCAGGATGTGCTAATAAGGGCAGGACGTGCTAATAAGGGCAGGACGTGCTACTAAGGGCAGGACGTGCTACTAAGGGCAGGACGTGCTAATAAGGGCAGGACGTGCTACTAAGGGCAGGACGTGCTAATAAGGGCAGGATGTGCTAATAAGGGCAGGACGTGCTACTAAGGGCAGGACGTGCTAATAAGGGCAGGACGTGCTACTAAGGGCAGGACGTGCTACTAAGGGCAGGATGTGCTAATAAGTGCAGGACGTGCTACTAAGGGCAGGACGTGCTACTAAGGGCAGGACGTGCTAATAAGTGCAGGACGTGCTACTAAGGGCAGGATGTGCTAATAAGGGCAGGACGTGCTACTAAGGGCAGGACGTGCTAATAAGGGCAGGATGTGCTAATAAGTGAAGGACGTGCTAATAAGGGCAGGACGTGCTACTAAGGGCAGGACGTGCTACTAAGGGCAGGATGTGCTAATAAGTGCAGGACGTGCTACTAAGGGCAGGGCGTGCTAATTAGGGCAGGACATGCTACTAAGGGCAGGACGTGCTAATTAGGGCAGGACGTGCTAATAAGGGCAGGATGTGCTAATAAGGGCAGGATGTGCTACTAAGGGCAGGAAGTGCTACTAAGGGCAGGATGTGCTACTAAAGGCAGGATGTGCTAATAAGGGCAGGACATGCTACTAAGTGCAGGACCTGCTAATAAGTGCAGGACGTGCTACTAAGGGCAGGACGTGCTAATAAGGGCAGGACGTGCTACTAAGGGCAGGACGTGCTAATAAGTGCAGGACGTGCTACTAAGGGCAGGACGTGCTACTAAGGGCAGGACGTGCTAATAAGGGTAGGACGTGCTAATAAGTGCAGGACGTGCTACTAAGGGCAGGACGTGCTACTAAGGGCAGGACGTGCTAATTAGGGCATGACGTGCTAATAAGGGCAGGACGTGCTACTAAGGGCAGGACGTGCTACTAAGGGCAGGACGTGCTAATAAGGGCAGGACGTGCTAATAAGGGCAGGATGTGCTAAGCACCAAAATACGGTCAAACCTCCAAACGCTGACGTTTTTGAAGGTTTGCCGCAATTCCTATATGTATTAAAGTGGTCCATAGCAGCTATTGGAGATATCTACAGCGCACCACCGGCACTGCAGTCCCCAAAGAATTCTATAGGGCTGTGATGAGCCCATAAATATCAAGTTCCAGAAGCAAAGCTTTCTAGAGCTTAAAGGGTCTATTTACTAAGTCTTGGATGGAGATAAAGTGAACGGAGATAAAGTACCAGCCAATCAGCTCCTAACTGCCATGTCACAGGCTGTGTTTCAAAAATGACAGTAACGAGCCAATTGGCTGGTACCTTATCACTGTCGACTTTAAAGCTTAGTAAATAGACCCCTAAGCCTGACAGAAGCCTATGGGCTTCTTTCTGCAAAGATCCCCGGTGATCCAAAAGATCTGTATCCTTCCCCCCGTGGCTTGTGCATGAGCTGGCTGACAGACACGCATGTGCAATAGGACTCCATAAACCCGGAGGTCATAACTTTGCAAGGAACAGCTCTTATCGGAAGAGCATAAATGTTCATGCATAGGCATTAATGAACACCATTATGCATGTTATAAGGGGAGAGATGTATCCCATAAAATATGTGATGCTTGATGCAGCGTAACTGTGTTATTGATGCTGCATCTCGGGAACACAAGATAGCACTTGGATGATCCGGGCAGGGGATACTTGTTAGTACTCCATAGCGGTGCAAGGAAAAAAACAAGCAAAGTTTTTCTATAGCAATAACAATGTACTAGACTAGCTGCCCTTCTGCCTGTCATTGTACTGCCTACATATTACCTCGAGAATGTATTTTCAGGCGCTAAGGGGTATATTTACTAATTGTGGGTTTATAGAAATGGAGATGTTGCCCATAGCAACCTATCATATTCTTGCGATTATATTTTAGAAGGTACTAGATAAATGATAAGTAGACTCTGATTGGTTAGTATAGGCAGCACCTCCACTTCTATAAATCCACACTTTAGTAAATATACCCCCAGAGGGTAGCTGTATCAAACTTTGGAGAGCGATAGAGTGGCGGAGTCTCTCATAGTAGCCTATTTATGTAGCACAGTCAATAAACAACAGAATCTAATTGGATGCTATAAGCAACATCTCCACTCTATTCCTCAAAGCTTTGATACATCTCCCCCATAGTTGTCACCTACAAATCTCTCCACAGTGTATGTTTGTTCCTGAAATGTTATAGGACATGATGTGCGTCCTTGCTTTTTCTTGATTGTTGCACAGTTCTGCAGAATGTGTTGGCTAATAATAATCTATAGTTGGTTTCAATGAAACAGGCTGAAATTCTTAATTAAACTTCATAATTTAATACTTATTTTACAACATGTGATCGTTAATTATATATTTAATTTTTTTGAAAATGCATTTTATTGATTTTCAAAATATATATAGTACAAACATAAGAAGTACAATTCCGTAATATAGTTATCGCAATATATACTGGTAAAGAAAAACGTAATAACATAAAGTTTCTCATATATAGAGAAGAAATAAACAGAAAAGAACAACATGTGTTAATTAAGACCTGACAAGACAAGGAAGGGGGAAACACAATTGGGAAGAAAAAAAGGAGGGGAGAAGAAATCTCACAGCAAAAATAAGCATAAATCATTGAAGTCATTGCATAGAATATAAAAACCTCAATATATCCTATTTCTTCTGAATTTTGTTGCAGACTGTGGACAGCGGGGAACCCTGCTGCATATCTGGTGGTTGTGTCCTCACATTCAAAAATTTTGGTTAGAAATTCACAAATACTAATCCCAAATACTCCTTTCTATACTATACTTCTCTCCCCATCCCGAGTATCACACTTTCTCAACAAAAATTGATCAAACATATCCTAAACACCGCTAAAAGTTTGATAGCAGCTCAATGGAAATCGACTGCACCTCCCTCATTGGTTGATACCATTAGCGCTATCTGGTCTACCTACAAAATGGAGCGCATATCTTCGAGCTTACACGACATCCCAAATCACTTTATTAAGGTCTGGACACCATGGACTACTCACTTTAAGGCCGAACCTTCACTGACAACTATTTCATTTAGGTTTTTTATGGATATGATTTCATGGACAATTATTTTTTACATCGACTGGTATACCTTCTCCCTTCTAGTCCTCCTTTATCCCCCTATTTCTTTTACCTTATCCTTAAGTATACCTGTACTTATCTGACTTTTCCACCAACTTGTCTGTTAATTTCCTCATATGTTATTTCAGTCGTTATTGTACAACCCCTTATAAGTTTATTACTGTAATGAAAAACTTTCAATAAAAATACTTTTTTTAAAATATATATAAATAAAAACCATCTCAATGGGGATAAAGGTGCCAATTTGTGTTTTCAAAAAAACTTAGTATACGGTTCTGGACCGATAAATCTACATACTCTATATATTGACGCTATTTTTTGTAGAATCTGAACACCTTCCTCAACATCTGGTAATGTTGATAATGTTGATTGTCTTTCAAAGAAGAGAGTTTTCAATAACAGGAGCTTGAACGTTTCTAAGAGAGGGGCTTCTTTTTGGAGGTCCAATTCAGCAGAATCACTTTTTTTGCAATGGTATCTATGATTGTTAGTAAAGATATCAAATGTTTAAGAGATTGCAGAGAATTGCAGTTTCTAAAGTCCGAACATAAAATGCCAGTGAGTCTAGAGATAGCTGAAGACTAAAAGTCAAATTGATGTAGTTGAGAACTTTTGGACTTCATTCAGAGGCGGTCGTTAGATGCAAGCGGTCGCTCTGAATGAGGGCGGCCGCTTGCATCTTGTAGTGCCGCCTCTTGGTCGATCGCTAAGCTGTGGGTTACCACCCACAGCTCTAGCGACCGACCAGGGTGATGGTCGCGATGGTCAAGACCATAGTGACCATCGGGGCTTGCGACGAGACCCTAAGGTTGAGTCTCGGCACTCGCAAGCCCCAGGGAGCTTCCTGCTCTGATCGAGCAGGAAGTTCCCCACTGACATCATTGCTGATGTCAGTGGGGCCGCCAACAAACGGCAAGCGTTCCGTCGGGAACGCCTCCGTTTGGACGGCCACACCCCCTGCCCGCCTCCCAAATGGGGCGAGCTGTCACTCACCATCGACCGCTCGCCCCCTTTGGTGCGAGACCCCTAGCGACTGAGCGCCCGTCGCTAGCCGGGTCTCGCGCACTTCGGGGCCGGCTCTGACGTGCGCATGCCCAGTGGGGAAACATTGACCCGGTTGCGAGCGCTCAGCGCTTGCGACCGGGTCTGAATGACCCCCTTTGTTCCAAAATCTTTTAATTTTAGAGCAGCTCCAAAAATGATGGGAAAAGCGCGCATTCTGTGCAGTACATTTGGGGCATTGACCAGACTCTTCAGCCACCATGTGTATACGTTGGCCTTGAGAAATATAAGCCCTGTGAATTGTGTGAAAGTGAACTTCTGGAAGATTAGCAGAGGGGAGTTCCATTGTGGTAAGTGACTCTGCTGAGGTGACATTATCAGGGAAGTCTTGGAGCCATTTATCATTAGTTTTATCTACAATCATGAGGTCCCAATAAAGCTATCTTGTCTTATACAAAATTGACATAACAAAAGATAACAATGATTATAAAGCTGGGTACACACTGGCCAATATATTGGGCGATCAATTCATCACCCAATATATCATGCCCCCATCGGCCAGTGTGTACAGACGATATGTCTGTGAACAACGCCGTTCACAGACATATCGCATTGGCTGTGCTGCACAGTCAATGAACAGATATGTCTGCAGACATATCTGTCCATCAGCAAGTGTGTACGGGCGATCACCCGATCGCCCGTACACAGGGGTGCAGAGGGGGGGGGGAGCTGCGAGCGGGTACTACTTACCCGACTCCAGCACAGCTCCCCATCCACAGCAGCCCGAGCAGTCTCCTATGCCAAAGGGGGAGCGATCACGCTGATCGCGCCCCCCACTGGCTGTGCACCAGGCTGAGAGGCACACAGCGCCCCCCTTCCCAGCGCCGCAAAATATTTTTCCCCCGAAGGGGGAAAAGTGTGTAGTTAGGCCACGCCCCCTACACACACACCACGGCCGCCGGGACCCACTGCAGCACAGATGATGGTCTTTCAGTGTGTATGAACGACCATCATCTGCAGATATATCTGCAGATCACTCGATCTGCAAATATATCTTTCAGGTGTGTACCCACCTTAAGACATCTTCATCATTTGATATACAGATAGGAGTCGAGAGAGAATTTATAAAATGTCTCATTTGCAAATACATATAAAAATGAGTTAGGAAACCCATAGTGGTTTTTTAACATTTGAAAAGGAAGATTCTGACTTTTTTCGCTGACCATAACAATTTTGAAAAAATCTTGTGAACCAAATCTGAACCAGTATCTTCTGAATGATATAGGATAATTTTGGCAATATGACACTTTTCAAAACAGTCGCTCAACCCTGCAGAGAAAGTGGTAGGGTAGCCCAATCTTCCAAATGTTTGGTGCTTTTCCTTAATAGAGGAGAAAAATTAGACTTATACAGGTCTATTAATTTAGAGGAAATATAAGTTCCCAGGTATTTCAATGGTGAGGACAAGTATTTGAACTGATTAAATAAGAGGTGAATATGTTGTGGTATAGGAACATCCCCTAGTGGTAGAATTTCACATTTATCACAGATAGGGCTCTATTTATTAACATTATTTTTACTAAAATAAAGTGAAAAAGGGTGTTTTCACACCCTTTTCACATTATTTTAGTATCACCTATAGTTATTACAGGGCAATTGGAGTAGAATTCGTAAAATTTTATCACTTATTTTTAGTAAAGCAGATCACATTTCCCATAACTGTAATGGGAAATGTGATCCGACCAGAGTTACTAAAAATAAATGTGCTAAAAATATCGGGGAAAGCCCTGTGATAATAACGCCACCTGGAGGTGGCGTTATCCAGGGTCTTCCCCGGTTACCGGACTCCTGGCCTGCTCTAACGGGATGAGCAGAGCCGGGAGTCGGTCCCAGTAATCAGCTGTGTGGTCTAAGCAGACCGCAAGCTGATTACAGTAAAAAAAAGAAAGAAAAAATAGTAAAAAAAAAATTGCTTACCTGACTCCAGGGACCGGTGATCGGGCCTCCGGTGATGTCTCCCCTCCGGTCAGCTGGTCTCCCACAGTGCACTGCTGCCTGGTCATCAGGTGATCGGGCCCCAGTGCAGTATGGGAGATCACCTGACTGGAGGAATGGAGACCATCACCGGAGGCCTGGAGCATGCAGGTAAGTGTAAGGGAGGGGGGGGGCTTAGCGCCGGAGGGGGGGTAGCAGCGGCGGCCGGTCGGCGCAAGCGCGGGCACTTCATCACGGTATTTTCTGCGAAAATACTGTGATAAGGCTCCGGAGGGGATTCGCATGGACAGAGCTTTATCGCAAGCACTGTCCCTGCAAGGGATTTGTAGTAAATCCCTGTGATATTGCCTGAATTCGCAATGCGAATTCACTCGGTAATATCACACTACAATCTGCATTACAAATGCGGATTGTAGTAAATAGAGCCCTTGATCTTATAGTCTGAGAAAGCTTCAAACATTGAAATAGTATGAAGGAGATTATGGATAGAAGTGACTGGATCTGAGATAAAAAGGAGATTGTCATTTGCAAACAGGGGAAATTTTACCTCCTCCTTATTAAATGTTTATGACTATGAAATCATCAGTGAAGCCAAAGCGGGCGTTATAATCCCCAGCAGCAGACCTTCTTGATGGCAGGTCCTGTCCGTATTAGGCGACTTGGACACTGTATTATGCCTAGATTCCAGCTCTTGCAGGTAGCTGGAACTCTAGGCCTAATTCAGACCCGGTCGCAAGCGCTGAGCGCTCGCAACTGGGTCCAGGGTGGCCCACAGCGCATGCGCACGATGGAGCCGGCTCCGTCGTGCGCATGCACGAGACCCGGCCAGCGACGGGCACTCCGTCGCTCCCGGTCTCGCACCAAAGGGGGCGAGCTGTCGATGTTGAGTTACAGCTCGCCCCCTTTGGTGGGTGGGCCGGGGGGGGTGGCTGCCCAAACGGAGGCGTTCCCACGAGAACGCCTGCCATTTGGGGGCGGCCCCACTGACATCACAAGTGATGTCAGTGGAGAGCTTCTGGCTCTGTTAGAGCCGAAAGCTCTCTGGGGCTTGCGATGAATGAGGCCCTACCACAAGGGTCTCGTCGCAAGCCCGATGGTCGCGATGGTCAAGATCATCATGGCCGCTCGCTATAGCTGTGTGTGGTCACCCACAGCTATGCGAGCGGCCAAGAAAAAAAAAGCTCGGCCCTGATTCAGAGCGAACGCTCTGTCAGAGCGAGCGGCTCTGAATCAGGCCCACTGTCTGTGTATGTGTGCAACTTATTGCTGCATTCCTACCTGTCAATTGTGTGAGGAGATCAGCTGTATACTATCCTGTGATTAGGGAGGCTCTCGGTAGGGATTGCGCTGATTGGTTCCTGCTTGTGATAAATTTCAGCCAGCTCTACAATTCCGGCCAGTGATATTGTCTGACTTCCAGAGTATTTGTTGGTCCTGTGCTCAGAAGCCTGAGTTTTAGACAGTCTTACTTTGTTCTGCAGTTCCTGCATGCTGAGATTATCTCTCCTGTGTCCTGTGATTGAAAAATAACCAATAAGGTATTATTCAGGCACTGATTAGGGATGTTTTTCTAAAGCAGCTACTATACGAATGGGAGAAGTCACCTCCACAGAAAAAGCTAATAATGTCACATACAAAAATAGCAGCGCTATAACAATGTACGATAGGTCCAGATGCACAACAATGTAGCTCACCAATAAATTAGCATTTAATACATAAAAACAAAAGGGTTAAAAGTAGGGATGAGCGGGTTCGGATTTATGAAATCCGAACCCCCCCGATCCGAGCCGGGAACCGAGTCAGGATCGGGTTTTCCCGCCTGACTCGGACCTGAAATCGAGGCAAAATGTCATCATCCCGCTGTCGGATCTCACCAGTTTTGGAACCTATAAAAGGTCCCCGCGTCGGCGCCATTTTCCACTCCGGCTGCGGACAGTGAAGAAGAGGGAGGGTGGGAGTTAGGGCTGGCTGGGCTGTGTTGTGCTGCTGTTGTCCATAGGGGCTGGCTGGGCTGTGTTGTGCTGCTGTTGTCCATAGGGGCTGGCTGGGCTGTGTTGTGCTGCTGTTGTCCATAGGGGCTGGCTGGGCTGTGTTGTGCTGCTGTTGTCCATAGGGGCTGGCCGGGTTGTGTTATGCAGTCAGTTGTCCATAGGGGCTGGCTGGGCTGTGTTGTGCAGTGTCCCATAAAGGCTGTAGTCCTAAAGGGGTGCTGTAGTGTGGTCCAGGGGTTGATCTGTCCATCAGGGGTGCTCCCCCCAAGTGCAAAAAAAACAATTATTTTTTTCTGTGTTTGTGAATTGTGTGCGCATTAGCCGCACGTGCATCAACAAAGTAGCAGCTCCAAGCGTGTACCTGTGTCATAAATCAAGGGCCGGCTGGCTCGTCTGTTGAAGGGTGGTGTAACCCCCAAAGTGCACTCCAAAAATTTTTTAAAATATTTTATTTCTGTGTTTGTGAATTGTGTGCGCAGTAGCCGCACATGCATCAACAAAGTAGCAGCGCCAAGCGTGCGCCTGTGTGATAAATCAATGGCCGGCTGGCTCATCTGTTAAAGAGTGGTGTAACCCCCAAAGTGCACTCCATCCCAAAAAACTATATATATATTTTTCTGTGTTTGTGTGTGCCTTAGCCGTGTGACGGAGTTAGCGTCAATATCACATAAATGGAGGACAAAAATTTGTCCGATAAAAATAAAATAGGGAAAGATCAAGAACCACTTCCTCCTAGTGCTGAAGCTGCTGCCACTAGTCATGACATAGATGATAAAATGCCATCAACGTCGTCTGCCAAGGCCGATGCCCAATGTCATAGTAGAGGGTATATAAAATCCCCAAAGACAAACTTCAGGAAAGTGACCTTAAAAATACATTTAAATCGTCTGAGGAGAAACGTAAACTTGCCAATATGCCATTTACGACATGGAGTGGCAAGGAACGGATAAGGTCTTTCCCTATGTTTATGACTAGTGGTTCAGCTTCACATAACGATGGAAGCCCTCCTCCCGCTACAAAAATCAAACAAGTTAAGCTGGCAAAAGCACAGCAAAGAACTGTGCGTTCTAAGAAGATATCACAAATCCCCAAGGAGAGTCCAAGTGTGGCGGCGGTTGCGATGCCTGACCTTCCCAACAGTGGACGGGAAGAGGTGGCTCTTTCCACCATTTGCATGCCCTCTGCAAGTGCTGGAAGGAGCACCCACAGTCCAGTTGCTGATATTCAAATTGAAGATGTCACTGTTGTACAACAGGATGAGGATATTGGTGTAGCTGGCGCTGAGGAGGAAGTTGACGAGGAGGATTCTGATGGTGATGTGGTTTGTTTAATTCAGGCACCGGGGGAGACAGTTGTCCATGGGATGAACAAACCCATCATGGTCATGCCTGGGCAGAAGACCAAACATTCCACCTCTTTGGTCTAGCAATATTTCTATCCAAATCCGGACAACAACTGTCTTGCCATATATACCATATGTAAAGGTGGAATAAGTAGGGGTAGGGACATTAACCATCTAGGAACATCCATTATATGTCAACTGCAGCGCGTTCTTAAAAAGTTACTGTCAAGTTCAGAAACTTTGGCTAAGACCGTAAGCAGTCCAGGGACACCTAAATCCCTTTGTCCTGTTTTATCCAAGCGCCTGCAAACCACAACATCAACTCCCTCCTCGTCAATTTCCTCCTCAATCAGGATCGGAAGTAGTCTTGCAGGCCATGTCACTGGCATGACTGACTACCTCTCCTATCCGGGATTCCTCCGGAGGATCCTGCATTGCTACGCCTACTGCTGCTGCTGGGAGTCGTTCATCATCCCAGAGAGGAAGTAGGAACACCACTACTTCTTTTACTAAGCAATTGACCCTCCAACAGTCCTTAGCGAGGAGGATGAAGTACAACAGCAGTCAACCTGAAGCAAAGCGGATAACTGAGGCCTTGACTGCTATGTTGGTGTTAGACGTGCGTCCAGTATCCACCATTAGTGCAGTGGGATTTAGACAATTGATGGAGGTAGTGTGTCCCCAGTACCAAATCCCATCTAGATTCCACTTCACTAAGCAGGCGATACCGAGAATGTACAGAGTCGTCAGAAAAAGTCTTCAGTGTCCTAAAAAATGTGGTTGTACCCAATGTCCACTTAACCACGGACATGTGGACAAGTGGAACAGGGCAGACTAAGGACTATATGACTGTGACAGCCCACTGGGTAGATCTATCGCCTTACGTAGCAATAACAGCAGCGTCACCAGTAGCAGCATCTCAGAAACGCCAGCTCATTCCAAGGCAGGCTACACTGTGTATCAGCGGTTTCAGTAAGAGGCACACCACCGACAACCTCTTAGAGAAACTGTGGGAAATCATCGCCCAGTGGCTTATCCCACTTAGACTCTAATGGGGATTTGTGATATCTGACAATGCCACCAATATTGTGCAGGCATTACATCTGGAAAAATTCCAGCACCTCCCATGTTTTGCTAACACAATAAATTTGGTGGTGCAGGACGTGCAGGAGACGCTTTGGGTGGCCCGAAAAATTTCTGCACACTTTCGCCATTCAGCGACTGTATGCCGAAGACTGGAGCACGAGCAAACAGTCTTGAATCTGCCCTGCCATCATCTGAAGCAAGAGGTTGTGACGCGGTGGAACTCAATCCTCTATATGCTTCAGAGGATGGAGGAGCAGCAAAAGACCATTCAAACTTATACATCCACCTATGACATAAGCAAAGGAGCAGATATGCACCTGACTCAAGCGCAGTGGAGAATGATTTCCGTGTTGTCCAAGGTTCTCCAGCCCTTCGAACTTGCCACACGTGAATTCAGTTCAGACACTGCCAGCTTGAGTCAGGTCATTCCCCTCATCAGGCTTTTGCAGAAGCAGCTGGAGAAAGTGAAGGAGGAGCTAAGACAAAGCGATTCCGCTCGGCATGTGGGACTTGTGGATGAAGCCCTTCATTCGCTTTTCCAGGATTCGAGGGTGGTCAGTCTGTTGAAATCAGACCACTACATTTTGGCCACCTTGCTCAATCCTCGGTTTAATGTCTACGTGGTATCTCTCTTTCTGGCCGACACAAGCCTGCATAGGTGCAAAGACCTGCTGGTGAAAACACTGTCAGCTGAAGCAGAACGTGACACACATGGGGCTGCCAAGAAACAACTTAGGTATCCTAAGCAACCCGCTGGCGGTGATGCATGGCAGGCAGGACCAAGTTTTGACATCTGGTCCGGACTGAAGGACCTGCCAACAATTTCTGACATGTCTACTGTCACTGCATATGATACTGTCACCATTGACAGAATGGTGGAGGATTACATCGGTGACAGCATCCAAGTAGGCATGTCAGACAGTCTGTACCTGTACTGGCAGGAAAAAAGAGGCAATTTGGAGGCCCCTGTAGAAACTGGCTCTATTTTACCTAAGTTGCCCCCCTCCAGTGTGTACTCGGAAAGAGTTTTTAGTGCAGCTGGGAACATTGTCAGCAAAAGGCGTAGGAGGTTGCTTCCACAAAATGTGGAGAAGATGATGTTCATCAGAATGAATTATCAGTTCTTCTAGGGAGACCAGCCTCCAGAAAATACAGAGGGACCTGTGGTGGTGGATTCCAGCGGGGACTAATTAATTCTCTGTGAGGATGAGGATGTTCACAACACTGAAGAGGGTGGGGAATCTGTGGAGGATGAAGACGACATCTTGCCTCCGTAGAGCCAGTTTGTGCAGAGACAGATTAATTGCCAGCTTGTTTTGTGGGGGCCCAAACGAATCAATCATTTCAGCCACAGTCGTGTGGCAGACCCTGGCGCTGAAATGATTGGTTTGTTAAAGTATGCATGTCCTGTTTATACAACATAAGGGTGGGTGGGAGGGCCCAAGGACAATTCCATCTTGCACCTCTTTTTTTTCTTTGCATTATGTACTGTTTGGGGCATAGTTTTTCAAACTGCCATCCTGTCTGCCACTGCAGTGTCACTCCTAGATGGGCCACTCGTTTGTGCCGCCCACTCGTGTCGCTTAGCATAGTCATCCAGCTACCTCGGTGCAACCTTTTGGCCTAAAAACAATATTGTGAGGTGTTCAGAATAGGAATACAATGAAATAAGAATTGCACAGGACTAGTAAAACAATGTAAACTCGGATCCAAGATAACCCGGTTAAACAGATATAATATCAGCCTTTGACATTTGACAATTACCAACTTCGAATATTAATTGCCACACAGTGGACCATATCAATGTTTATGTCAGAGTTCAGCCGGGGATCGGCCATCCCTTACCGTCCCGCCGGCTTCCTCTGACTTCCCGGGCAGTCGGGCGGCTGGTGCGGCGACGTGGGAGGTGCTGAACATTCTCCCTGATGCTGGTGTCTCGGGCGGCCTGGTGTGCGGGGATCGGAGTTCCTGTTATGGGCGCCGCCATGACACTTCCTTCTCTGACTATCCTTCCTTCCCTGACAGTCTGGCCAGTCAGCTGACGCTGTGGACCAATCAGTGGGCTTCCAGGGGTATATATCTGGCTCCTGTGTATCAGGTAGTTGCCTGAACAACCATTGTCGCTGCTAGTGTTACTAGTGGTCTCTCGTTCCAGGTTCCCTTGCTTCCAGTGATCTATTCCTGTGTGCAGCTATATCATCCATCTCACCAGTGTTTTACCATCTCAGCCTGTGTGCAGCTATACCATTCATCTCATCAGTGCTTTACCATCTCAGCCTGTGAGCAGCTATATCATTCATCTTATCAGTGCTTTACCACCTCAGCCTGTGTGCAGCTATATCATTCATCTTATCAGTGCTTTACCATCTCAGCCTGTGTACAGCTATATCATTCATCTCACCAGTGCTTTACCACCTCAGCCTGTGTGCAGCTATATCATTCATCTCATCAGTGCGTTACCACCTCGCCTGTGTGCAGCTATATCATTCATCTCATCAGTGCGTTACCACCTCGCCTGTGTGCAGTATACCTCCATTCCACCAGTGCGTTACCACCGCCACCTGTGTGCAGTATACTATCCATTTCACCAGTGCTTTACCATCACAGCCTGAGTGTAGTTATACGTACCCATCTCTCCAGCGTCATAATCTCTGGCTGGTTCCAGTACCACTACCCACCTCGTTACTGGACTCTGTGGTCCCTACCTACGTGTTACAGTATTGCACCGTGGTGCACTCTTTCTAACCGGCAACCCGGTAGAGTGTGTCCGCAGTGCACACTTCCTTGTACCTCAAGTACAGTGTCCCTACGTGCCCCTTACTGGCACAGACCCTTTGGGCCACGAGTGTTCGTCTCTCCTTTTTCCCATGGGCTTTGGTCACCTAGTCAAAGGACCGCGACCTGCTTACGAGGTGCAGCTCAAGCCCATATCCCGATTGGTGGGGTCACTGGCGAACACCATCTCGTGGGTTAGATTCTGCACCTTTGACTAGGTCTCGCCAACGACCAAGACCCGTGGATGCGGAGATCGTACATTCAGGCCCCTCGCCTCCGTTTCCTCACGCAAGCCTCAGGCCTCAGCTTCCAGAAAACCGCCTCCCAGCGTGACAGGTTGTTCAGGCCCAAATGGAAGCTACAGGCTCCCCAGGTACTGGGAATCTCCAGGAGCTAACGGCTCGCATGGATAACCAAGAGGCGGCACAGCAGCATGTGGCCCAGTACCTACAGGAATTATCTGGTTAGCTCCTGTCTATTCAGAACACTCTGGCAGCTATGTCTCATGCTCCACCTTCTGTCGCTCCTACGGTTTCTCCTGTATTACCTTCGGGGGTCGTTCCTCAAAAATCCCGTTTGCACTTGGCTACTCCAGAGAGGTTCGATGGTACTCCTCAACGATGTCGTGGTTTCATAAACCAGTGTGAGATCCAGTTCGAATGCCTTCCCCAGAATTTCCCTACCTCCTGGTCTAAGGTGGCCTATGTAATTTCATTACTAACCAGGGCAGCTCTGGATTGGGACTCCCCCTTGTGGGAATGAGCAGATCCGCTCGTATCTAGATATGAAGAGTTCGTGGCAGCTTTCAAAAGGATCTTTGATGAACCCGGGAACTTCGATGATTTTCGTGGCAGCTTTCAAAAGGATCTTCGATGAACCCGGGAACTTCTGTCTCTGCTTCTTCAGATTTGCTTCGTGTCGGTCAGGGTACCCAGTCCATCGGGCAATATGTAGTACAATTTCAAACCCTGGCGTCCGAACTGAAATGGAACGAGGAAGCACTTAAGGCAGCCTTCCTACATGGCTTATCTGAGAGGATGAAGGATGAATTGGCATCTAGGGATTTACCTCCCACCTTCTCGGATGTTATATCCCTCTGTATAAAAATTGACCTTCGCCATAGAGAGCGGTGGGGAAATAGGGGGCGTGGAGATCGTCCTCGGGATCGCCCATCCTTGGGAGGTCATTCCTCTCCTTCCTTCTCTAGCAGTGAGGAGCCGATGCAAATTAACAGATCCCGGTTAAGTACCGCCGAACGGAACCAGCGTTTTCAAAATAAATTGTGCTTGTATTATGCTGCTCCGGAGCACACATTAAGGAATTGTCCTGTATTGATGGGAAACGCGAAACCCTAATTGATGTTGGGAGCATGCAATTGGGGGTTATTTCTGACTCCTCCCAAATAAATGACAGTTTATTGCCTGTGTCGCTCTCCTACCAGTCCAGGACAAGGATGGTTAAAGCCCTTGTGGTTTCTGGGGCTGCCGGCAGTTTTATTTCTAAGTCACTGGTTCAGACCCTAGGCATTCCGGTGGTTCCATTGCCAAACAGATACTGCTCTCTGGTGTAGATGATAAGACCTTGCTAGGGAGATCCATTTCCTCAAAAACCGTGCCAGTGTTCCTCCGGATTGGATGTCTGCACCAGGAGACTATTGAATTTTTTGTTCTTCCCGACTCAGCCTATGAACTAGTTTTAGGCCTCCCCTGACTACAAAAGCACAATCCTACGTTTGAGTGGTCCAGTATGCAGATTTTATCGTGGATGTCTCATCCAAGTACTCCCTGTCCACACTAACGCGGTGTCCTCCAGTGGAAATATAAGCTTCCCCCCGTCTGACAAGCCCAAGTGTTCCTCTGTTCCCGGTCTACCAGCAGCTTATCAAGATTTTGCCAATGTATTTTGCGAACAGGCTGCGGATAAACTTCCACCTCATCGTTCCTGGGACTGTGGTATTGAGCTCCTGCCAGGGAAGAACCCTCCTCAGGGTCGAACCTACCCATTATCAGTTCCTGAAAAAAACGCTATAGCGGCATATATAAAGGAGAATCTAGCTAAGGGGTTTATCTGGCCCTCCACTTCTCCAGCAGGGGCGGGGGTTTTCTTTGTTAGCAAGAAGGATGGCGGGCTTCGGCCTTGTATTGACTACCGGGGTCTCAACCAGATTACTGTAAAGAATCGATATCCTCTGCCTCTGATTCCGGAGCTTTTTGATAAAGTTTGCGGGGCCTCTTTGGTCACCAAACTTGTTCTGCGGGGTGCGTATAATTTAATACGTATTAAAGCTGGAGATGAGTGGAAGACCGCCTTTAACACCAGAGATGTCCACTTCGAATATCTCGGAATGCCCTTCGGACTCTGCAACGCCCCAGCGATATTTCAGGGTTATGTGAACGAGATCTTCCGGGATGTCCTCTACAGTTTTGTTATAGTCTATTTGGACAATATTCTAATTTTTTCAAAAAATTTGCAAGATCATCGCCAGCATGTCCGCGAAGTCTTGTCACGCCTCCGGAAGCATCATCTTATATATCCAAGTGCCTTTTCGAATAAACCTCGGTACCCTTGCTAGGGCACATAATTTCTGGAAAGACCCTCCGGATGGATCCGGAGAAGTTAAAAGCCATTTCTAACTGGCCGTTACCAAAATCCTTGAAGGCTACTCAACGCTTCTTGGGTTTTTCAAATTATTACCGGCGGTTTATACCAAATTTCTCCACACTGGTGTCTCCTATCACAAATCTCACAAAGAAGGGTGCCAATCCCATTCGCTGGCCAGATACTGCCATCCAAGCCTTCCAAAAATTAACAGAAGCTTTCTCCACTGCACCTATCCTGTGCCAACCCCAATTGGACAAACCGTTCACAGTTGAGGTAGATGCTTCTTCAGTAGGGGTAGGGGCAGTACTGTCTCAAATCTCAAGTGATGGAAAGTACCATCCCTGTGGGTATTTTTCTCGTAAATTTTCCATTGCAGAAAAGAACTACGGAATTGGTGACCAGGAACTACTAGCAATGCGGTTAGCTTTAATGGAATGGCGGCATTTGTTGGAAGGAGCCAACTTTCCAGTTACCGTAATCACAGATAATAAAAACTTAATCTACCTCCAAATGGCTCACTGTCTAAATGCTAGACAGGCCCGTTGGTCCTTGTTCTTTTCAAGATTTAATTTAAAACTTCAATTTTGTCCTGGCAGTCTAAACAGAAAAGCTGACGCCCTCTCACGGTCTTTCTTGTCCAGCACTCAGGAAGAGGATCATCAACGTTCCCGACCAATTTTAGATCCTGTAGTCTTCGCCTCTACTCAAATGTTGACTCCTCCCCCAGGGAAAATTTTTGTGACCCCAGAACCCTAGGGGGAAAATTACTAACTTGGGCTCATAGCTCTCTGTTTGCTGGCCATTCTGGTATCCTCAAGACTTACAAGTTCCTTCAGCGTTCCTATTGGTGGCCCACAATGAAAGGGGGTATTCAAGAATTTATTATTTCATGTGTAAAATGCGCTCAGCATAAGACTCCCCGCAAGAAGGCAGCAGGTCTCCTGCGACCCCTGTCCATTCCTAATACTCCTTGGACCCATATATCCATGGATTTCATCTCTGAACTACCATGCTCCCAAGGATACAATACCATATGGGTAGTGGTGGATTGCTTTTCTAAGATGGCACACTTTATTCCATTGATGGGTCTCCCTTCTGCTCCTCAGTTGGCAAGAGTCTTTGTTAAGGAAATATTCAGGTTGCATGGACTTCCTAAAGAGATCATTTCTGACCGCAGAGTTCAATTCGTAGCAAAATTTTGGAGAGCCTTATGTAGCACTTGTGGAACCAAGTTAAAATTTTCTTCAGCCTACCATCCTCAAACTAATGGGCAAACCGCAAGAGTTAACCAAGAGCTGGAGACTTTCATAAGACTCTTCGTTTCCTCCTCACAAGATAACTGGCTGGATCTATTAACTTGGGCAGAATTTTCAAACAACTTCAAATATCACACTTCCTCCAAAGCCCAGATTTTCAAAATTTGCCTACAGTAGAGGTTCCTGCAGTTTCTAAATTGGTGGAGTCTTTCGCAACCGTTTGGAAGAGGGTTCATTCCTCTCTGAAGCAGTCATCCAAGAACTACAAAAAATGTGCGGATAGACGACGTGTCGCTGTTCCACTGCTGAGGGTTGGAGATAAAGTCTGGGTATCCTCCAGGAACATCCGATTGAAAGTACCCAGTATGAAGCTAGCCCCACGCTTCATTGGTCCTTACCGTGTTCGCAAGGTCATCAACCCAGTCGCGTATAAGTTGGAACTCCCTCCTCAACTAAGAATATCCAATACCTTTCATATTTCTTTGCTACGTCCTCTAGTGCTGAATCGTTTTCAAACTTCTGCTCCCAAGTTACCTCAAGTGCAAACTTCTCAAGGTACAGAGTTCGAGGTAGGGAGGATTTTGGACTCTCGATTTACCAAATCTAACAACCTCCAATATCTCATTGACTGGAAAGGGTACGGTCCGGAAGAAAGGGCATGGATCAGAGCCACAGACATTCACGCGCCTCAAATGGTTCGAGCCTTCCATATTAGATTTCCTGGTAAACCTGGTGGGTGTCCGGTGTCCACCCTGAAAGGGGGGGTACTGTCAGAGTTCAGCCGGGGATCGGCCGTCCCCTTACCGTCCCGCCGGCTTCCTCTGACTTCCCGGGCAGTCGGGCGGCTGGTGCGGCGACGTGGGAGGTGCTGAACTTTCTCCCTGATGCTGGTGTCTCGGGCGGCCTGGTGCACGGGGATCGGAGTTCCTGTCATGGGCGTCGCCATGACACTTCCTTCTCTGACTATCCTTCCTTCCCTGACAGTCTGGCCGGTCAGCTGACGCTGTGGACCAATCAGTGGGCTTCCAGGGGTGTATATCCGGCTCCTGTGTATCAGGTAGTTGCCTGAACAACCATTGTCGCTGCTAGTGTTACTAGTGGTCTCTCGTTCCAGGTTCCCTTGCTTCCAGTGATCTATTCCTGTGTGCAGCTATATCATTCATCTCATCAGTGCTTTACCATCTCAGCCTGTGTGCAGCTATACCATTCATCTCATCAGTGCTTTACCATCTCAGCCTGTGAGCAGCTATATCATTCATCTCATCAGTGCTTTACCACTTCAGCCTGTGTGCAGCTATACCATTCATCTCATCAGTGCTTTACCACCTCAGCCTGTGTGCAGCTATATCATTCATCTCATCAGTGCTTTACCATCACAGCCTGAGTGTAGTTATACGTACCTATCTCTCCAGCATCATAATCTCTGGCTGGCTCCAGTACCACTACCCACCTCGTTACTGGACTCTGTGGTCCCTACCTACGTGTTACAGTATTGCACCGTGGTGCACTCTTTCTAACCGGCAACCCGGTAGAGTGTGTCCGCAGTGCACACTTCCTTGTACCTCAAGTACAGTGTCCCTACGTGCCCCTTACTGGCACAGACCCTTTGGGCCACGAGTGTTCATCTCTCCTTTTTCCCGCGGGCTTTGGTCACCTAGTCAAAGGACCGCAACCTGCTTACGAGGTGCAGCTCAAGCCCATATCCCGATTGGTGGGGTCACTGGCGAACACCATCTCATGGGTTAGATTCCGCACCTTTAACTAGGTCTCGCCAACGACCAAGACCCGTGGATGCGGAGGTCGTACATTCAGGCCCCTCGCCTCCGTTTCCTCCAGCAGCCTCAGGCCTCAGCTTCCAGAAAACCGCCTCCCAGCGTGACAGTTTGTTGGTGGTGCTCCCCAGAGTCTCAAAATAGACCAGGAGACAAAAGAAGACTCTTTTTGGGGGCACTACTTAAGTAATATAGATGATCTAATTAAAAATTAACTTTTAATAAATTACACTTAAAAAATCGAGAACTAGACACACAAACATACACAATACAAATATACATATATAAACCTTATTCAATAAGGAAAATATTATCCAGGAAAAATATATCCTATACAAGGTCTGATAACCCTGATGTGTTAATAGTTTGTGAACCATCCATGCAAATATTTGAAAGACAAAATAATATATTATAGCTCACATTCCGAATTGGCTATAATGATATAGTATAAAGGATATCTATTAAATATCTTACTTGCCTGAGAACACACATTCACACTGACTTTTGTTGGTAGTAAAACTCAATATTTCTATGGATGCAGTAATATAAAGTCAGGATGACATGTATACCTAATTATCTGTACACTTGGTATCTCACCCTTGTCAATGATATAAACAAAAATGATACAAGGCTTGTTGTTAATATGCCCCTATATAAAGATGAAAAAGAAGGGAGGGAAACCAAATTTCCTTGCGGACAGAGATACTACAATACCAAAAGGTATCTTCCTCTCATATAAGCACAAACTCTTTAAAGATGTATGTCACGGGGGCGTGGCCTGGCTATCCATCTGCACAGACGTGCTTTCCCAGAGCTCCTGCAATCTCTCCTGGGATATCCCACCTACAGCGGAGCCTACCATACCTAACCGATTTCCCGGTGGCCACTACACTCACCTGTTTACCCTGGGCCCGGCCTCCTGCACAAAGCGTCCTCCTAGCGGCACTCCCGACACTGAGGCCTACCTGACCGCCTGAAGCCGCGGCCTTTCCTGGGCGGCTGGAGCCAGTGCCGCGGACCGGAAGTGGCGAGGGACCGCATCGCGGCCGCAGACTGTGTGGGGGCGGCTGGCCGCTGCATCCGCCGGGCCGGACTGCATCCCTGGAGGGTGGTTGGAGAGACCCGTGACCGGACCCGCGAATCGCGGGAGGCCGCCATTTTAGCGATCCTGCTGCAGCTGCCTGTCTCCAGGTGGGTGTCAGCCTCTAGCCTCTGGCAGTGCTGAGTTGGAGGCACCTCACCTATCCCCCTCCTGGTCATCTGTGCCCCTGTGACGCCACCTGTTACCCCGTGCGCATATCGGCAGACGATGGTGTGGGATGCTGCTGACCATAGGGGCTGCCATTTTACCCAACATAGCTTGACCTGAAATCTCTGCGGAGCCCCCATATACAGTTGTGGGCCGTGGACTCAAGTTTTACTCCCCTCATCTGCAAATAATTTTTCTGATATAACTCCTTCCCCGGAGGCTGCACTAGGGAGTGAAGACACAGGCAGACCAGTGCACAAAGGGGATGTAGAATTGGGACAGACACCATTTTGTAGCATCTTCCTCCAGTGCTGCACACATACCCTGCTGTGTAGAAAACTGCAGCATTTATTTTATTAGCCCACAGAACCTATGTTCGGCATACTTTTCCTGAGCTACCCCAGCTTCTTATCCCATCACAGCTTTCATTTTATATCTTAACCAGCACTTCAATTGACCTGCCAGAAGATCATTATACAGACACCCCGACAGCTTGCCTGCGCTGCTGGAGGTGACACATCCACCTCGCCACTTTCTCTATCACGTAATTACGTGAATCTCACAAATTGCTAAATACATAATGAACTGAGATGCCACTCTCAGCATCACTAACATCTACTCCCCTCAACTTAACCCTCCTCATATAGTTTTTTCGTTTTTCTTGGATGTATCCACTTGTGTGACCTTAACAACCCCTGCGTAATACAACTACACATTCGACCCTGTACTCATATTTTATATGAAAAAATTTCTTGTCTCCACGTCAATGACCCCTACTGACTCTGCTCAGGTCCCCCGTGATGATACCCCAGGTGGAAATTCCTCTGACTCGGACTGTTCTTCCACTCGCTCCACCACCTACCGTAAACGCAAATCAACATCCAATTCTAGAATATCCAAGATGAAACCTGCTGATATTGCCGCTATCCTGGGCCCTCTGCTGGATGAAAAGCTTGCAGGAATCAAGGAAGCTATTGAATCTACTCTATCTCAATTAACCCAACATTCTACTCGTTTAGACGAAATGGAACAGAGGGTATCAACACTAGAAGATAACCTGAGCACAGCCCAACATACCATCGAATCTCAACATAAGGACATCACCACCCTCACCGATAAGCTGGATGACCTAGAGAACCGTAGTAGACGCAACAACCTGCGGGTCATAGGCATTCCAGAATCTATAAAGGGTCATGAATTACTAGACCTCCTTTCTAACTGGATTCCGGAACAACTAGCCATGGACCTAAAGGGGATGCCACTGGCCATTGAGAGGGCACACAGAATTGGGCCAGATCGAAAAACACCTCCGATCGCCCACGTCCTGTCATAATGAAAATCCTAAACTACGCAGACAAAACAAAGCTCTTGGATCATTACCGCAAAACAGCTAGCCTATCATACAAAGGAGAACGTCTTCTCATGTTTCAAGACTTTTCTGTTCATGTCACTAATAAACGCAGGGACTTTGCCCCGATCTGCAAGCATCTATTCGATACTAAAGTCAAGTTTCTCTACTATACCCAGCCAGACTGCGGGTGTTCGAAGGAGGAAAGCCACTCTTCTTTGACGATCCAGCTGCAGCAAAGGCTCATTTTTTGCGTCCTGATACTTGACTGATATGTATTTAAATCTTCTTGCATTTCACTTTGCCTGTTTCACTTATAAATATAGGCCACACTGTGGATACGTTGAATAACCACATATGTACACGAAATATTATGTTTTCTTCTTTACACAATTTTTTCATGTTTACTGTTTTGTTAACTATTGATATGTTTTGTGCTTGTCTGTGCCTGGGGCTCCGATCTACCGAGGGCTCTCCTTTCCTCTCATGCTGGGACAGGAAGGGACCCCTATATGTCTTTGAATCTATGTTCTCGTTAATTCCAGCTGTGGGGATAGGTTAACATGGCAAACCTTACCCCACCTCAATCATCTATAGAGAGAGATGTTTCACTTATTCCATTTAACATAATATCATGGAACGTCGAGGGACTTAACAGCCCTATTAAGCGTAAAAAGGTGACTTCACACCTTGGACGTATGTCCCCACATATAACCTTCCTTCAGGAAACCCATTGGACTGATGATCCAAGAAATTCCCTAAGGGCCATATGGATTGGAGATTGCATCTCTGCTCCATATTGCAATAAGACCAGAGGGGTGGCCATTTTACTCCATAAAAACTTACAGTAGTCCATTTGTAGGAAATACTTGGACCCCGATGGAAGATATATATTATTAGATATCAAAATTGATGAGGTAATCTATACCCTACTCAATATATATGCTCCGAATACCTCTAATCAATCTTTCTTTGCAGCACTTTTACAGAAGGTTCTTTCCTGGGGCAGTCAAAATCTTATACTAGGGGGTGACCTGAACACAGTTGTCGATCCATCCTTGGACAGATCTGCGGTGAGTACACAAGTAACTGACCACTCTCATTGGTTCTCTCCTCATTCTGTACACAATTAGACCTACTGGACCCGTGGCGTATACTTCACCCACTCCAGAGAGACTATTTTTATTCTCATCTGCACTCCACCCACTCTCGCATTGATTATCTGTTTATATCCAAACACCTCTTCCATAAAGTCACTAATACATCTATTAAGAACATTATCATATCAGATCATGCCCCGATAGTTATGACTATCCAATTGACCATGCCCCGACACTTCTCTAAGTGCTGGCATTTCCCTGCATATCTTAACAAATCCCAAGATTTTTATCTATTTCTCAAACATACATGGCTGAGTTACGTCAATGACAATTCATCACATGCAGCGGACACGCCGCTATTTTGGGGGGCTTCCAAAGCTGTCCTTAGGGGACATGTCATTTCATACATTCATTCCAGACGCAAACACTACACCTCCCGTCTACAAGAACTGAGCTCTACACTTACAACGGCTTATCGTGCCTATAAACGATCTGATAATTCCACACATAGGGAGGCTTATCTCTCCGCTAGGCAGATATATGACACATTTCTCACTGAACAAGCCCAAACTAAACATGACTGTCAGAGGAATAAATTCCACAGATGGGGAAACAAATCAGGGAAGATACTGGCCAACCTTATTAAAGGCCCACATACTAAGACCTGGGTAAACGTTATAAAGAACTCCAATAATGTCCTTACCACTCCAACTGATATTTGCGCTGAACTGCAAGCTTTTATAAATCACTTTACGCCAGGGGCCCGGATGATATTAATGAGGGACATTCCTTTTTGGATGAAGCCCGTCTTCCTGAACTGTCTCAGGGAGAGAGAGAATCCCTAGACGACCCCATCACAGAAAAAGAAGTAATTGACATTATTAAATCTCTCCCAAATAACAAAAGTCATGGCCCCGATGGTTTTGGAGCAGAGTTTTATAAGATACTTCGGGAGGAACTAACCCCTACACTGACAAAACTCTTTAACCACATTCTCAACACTAAAGAGACCCCTCTTAGATTCGATGAAGCTACAATCATTGTATTAGCAAAACCTGGCAAAGATCCAGCCCTGGTGGGGTCATACTGCCCCATTTCCCTGCTAAATCAGGACTTTAAAATCTTAACTAAATTGATGGCTAATCGCCTACAGGCTTGCCTGCCCCAACTAATTTCCCCTGCACAGCTAGGATTTATTAGGAATAGGCAATCGGTACAGGGAATACGAGCCGCTATTGCAGCAATAACACATACTCACATACACAAAGCTGTGGATAACATACTGATTAATTTAGATGCAGAGAAAGCTTTTGATAAAATAGCATGGTCCCATCTTGACAGAGTATTGCATCATCAACGTTTCGGTATAACTTTCTGTAATCTAGTAAAAACCCTTTATGATACACCCACTGTCCAAATTGTAGTAAATAACGTGACCTCTTCTTCATTTCACCTCGAAAGAGGCACTAGACAAGGGTGCCCTCTCTCACCCCTCCTCTTTAACTTGGCCTTGGAACCCTTTATTCGATATCTTATGCAATTGCCTAGATTTACTGGTATTAGAATTGGTGATCGAGAGATACGTATTACAGCATTTGCAGACGACCTCCTCATATTTATGTCCAACCCCAGACAATCCATTCCTCTTTTAATTGATGCCATAAATAGGTTCTCCTCCTTTGCCGGTTTTTCCATTAATTTAGAAAAATCGGAAGCTTTGGCCATATTCAATCAGGTGGCAGGGGATGGAATGGTACATTCCCTTTTCAGTGGGCAAACAACCATATTACTTATCTAGGGGTGGCAATCCCTTCTCGCTTGCCACATTTATATACCCTAAACATTGATCCAGTCATTCGCAAAATAAAAACCGAACTTAGTTTATGGCAAAATCTACCTATTAACCTGTTGGGGCGCTGCAATTTATTTAAAATGGCTTGTTTCCCGAAACTGCTGTACGTTCTGCAGATGACCCCTCTCCTACTTACGAAGTCAGACTTATCTCTACTTAACGCTACTGTCTCTAATTTCATCTGGAATAATAAAAGATCTAGAATTAGCCAAAAAAACCTGTCCCAAATCGTACCAAGGGGGGGTGTGAATTTACCGAATATTAGGCAGTATAATCTAGCCTGTCTTCTACGCTTCGCCATAGACTGGATCACTGACAACAATATATATGCAGATGCCAGGTTGGAGTCCCAGCTATCCGCTCCGCTCTCCCTTAGCTATATACTACATGTGCGGCCGTCGAAATTGCAGTCATTGAATCTAGACAACCCTCTCCTTGCATCTACCATCCAGGCTTGGCAATCCTCTAGAAAATTACTTAAACTCCAGCAATTCCACTCTTTAACTTTACCCCTTATTGGCAATCTAGACTTCCAGAAAGGCGGGACAACATTGCCTTTTACCACCTGGCGCTCTTCTGGAATCCTAAATCTACGCACGCTCTTGAATGACTCATACCTCCCCTTCACCTTTAATGAAGCCATGGAAAAATATGGACTTAGACCCCAACACAAATTTTATTACTACCAAGCCATACATTATCTACGCTCTGTCCTCACCCAATTAAATGACCAGGATTATATAAACCCATTAGACTCTCTTACACGCACTAATACATATTCCTGCTCAACAATATACACACGTATACGCACGGAAATAGATCCAGAAATGGAACTTCCGGAATTAGGTAAATGGTCCTCCCGGATCCCCTCTATGTCTCCAAATTTAATTTTAGAAACTTTCCAAACTAACTTAAAGCTTATTCCTGCCAGTTCATATCAAGAGATGGCGTATAAACTCTTACATAGGGCGTACTTGTCGCCCAAAAGATGTTACCTGATGGGTATATCGGACGAGTCAAGTTGCACCAAATGCTCAACTACAGATGCAGACATTATGCACTGCCTCTGGGAATGTCGATATGTAAGGAAATTTTGGAGTGAATTACATCACTATGGGTCTGAGGTGCTAGGCATCTCTTTTCGATGTACTGCGTCCTGGGCTTTGTTTGGGCATCTAACTGACCAACCCGAGGTTCCCAAATTTGATAAAAAGCTTATAATGATCCTATCAGCAGTGGGTCGGAAGGCCATCCTTCAACAGTGGATTCATGATTTGCCACCAACTGTTTGTATGGCCACTTCTAGACTACTCTTTTTGTTTAACATGGATTGGCTGGAGGCATCCTTAGACAAGGAAACTTTAACCCCTGCGCTTTTCCAATGCTGGGGCAAATACATCCAAACACTACCCTCCTCAACTAAACTGGCAATACAACAGTGTTTTCAATTTACATCCTGGTACTCCTATCAACTATTAGATAACCAAACTCCTATCACCATTTAATTCGTTTGTTTTTTATATTATAGTCAGACATTTGTTCTTTCCCCCCTCTCTCTCTCTGCTTGCTGTCTTGCCTCTTTTTTGTCCCATGGATGGATCGGCGGCCTCTGGAGTGGACGAGCACAGGTTGATGTTGCTATATTCTTATTTTATAATTATCACTAATTAAATATATAATACTTTGGAAAATGTTGGTATATTTACTTTTATTAACTGTGAATGACCTCTGGATAATGTATTGACAAAGATGTATTTGTTATGAGGTCATGTCTTGTAATGTACCTTAATAAAAATATGTTGGAAAAAAAAAAAAGATGTATCTCACAATCCTGGCTAGTTATTACCTTTTGTGACTTACCTCTGCCAGCTGCTCCATGGATCTGTGTTTGTAATTCTCCTGGGACATCTGCTCTGGCTGAATCATGCTGGCTGTGACATCTCTGTGTGTGCAGACTGCTCTCCTCCCCACACTGATTAATCACCTGGACCCTGCTCTGTCTGTGAGCATTGCTAGTCTTAATTGGAATCACAGGTGTGGTCCTGATTCTCAAGGGCTGCAGAGATGATTACTCCCTCTGCATGTTATGCCTTGCTCCACTCAGAATGCCACTGCCAGACCACCTGTCTGTATCCACCAATCGCTGCCAGACTAGGTATATAGATCCTCCTCTAATAGCACTCAGTGCTTGAACATCTCGTTACGTCCCGTGGTGTACAACTTGTGCTATAGCTGTACCTCTGAGTACCAATATGTCCCAGGCTCCTGCTGGTTCCTAGACTAGTGCTATCCATAAGCCTGCTACGCTCAGCTATCCACGCTACCAGCCTCTCACCTACGGCTCCCAGGCCGCTCCAAGTAGCTTCCACGCTACCAGCTTCTCCACACGGCTCCCAGGCCGCACCAAGTAGCTTCCACGCTACCATCTCTCACCCACGGCTCCAAGGCCGCACCAAGTAGCTTCCACGTTACCATCTCTCACCCATGGCTCCCAAGCCGCTCCAAGTAGCTTCCACGCTACCAGCTTCTCCTATGGCTATCCAGCCACTCCACGTAGCCACCCAGCTACCAGCGTCCACCCACGGCTATCCAGCCGCTCCACGTAGCCACCCAGCTACCAGCGTCTACCCACGGCTATCCAGCCGCTCCACGTAGCCACCCAGCTACCAGCATCCACCCACGGCTATCCAGCCGCTCCACATAGCCACCCTGCTACCAACATCTACCCACGGCTTCCCAAGCCACAACAAGTAACTTCCACGCTACCATCCATCTGCAAGCCCATCTAGTAACCCGACCAGCTCAGTCAGCCTTCCTGCCAGTCCCAGTCCAGTTCCTCCAAGTCCACTCACCTCACGGCTCATTAGCTGGACCAAGTAGCTTCCGTGCTACCATCCATCTGCAAGCTCATCTACTGGTACCCCGACCAGCTCAGTCAGCCTACCTGCCGATCCCAGTCCGGTCCCTCCAAGTTCCTTCTGGTCTCACTCCAACGTTGCTAGTTTCCAGTTCCAGTCACTGATCACCAAAGGCAGTTCTCACTGCTACCCAATTCCTATATTAAAAGAGCTATTCATGTTCCCCATGGTTCCAGTCCAGCCGGCCTCCAGTGATTCCAGTTCATCACCTGAGACAGGTAACTCACTAACACCAACTGTGACAGTATGTTCAAGCCTAACGATGGTGGCGGATCAAGCACCTACTTATGGATCAAGTGCTTTCCGTAACCTAATCACTCGCTTGGATTCACAGGAGGCGGTACAGCAACAAGTACTACAGCTTCTGCAAATTCTGACTAACCGACTAGATGATACCGAAATCTTACCTGAACCCCTAACTACTTTCCATCAACTGCTGGAACAGCTACAGGCTCTACTCAGCAAAATCTTTCAGATCATTCCTGAATTTCTTAGCGCTACCTCTGTCTCAACTAAAAACTCTGTCTTGGAATCTCTAAGAACCAAAGATTCTTCCATGCCAAGTAAAGGGAGACATCGAAGTTACCCGCGCTCCGAGCTCTCTGTGGCTGAACGCCAGTGGCGTAAAGATTTACATCTCTGTCGCTATTGTGGAGCTTCTGACCACTTTATCAAAGGCTGTCCCCTTTGCAATTCCAGCAGTTTAACAATGTGTCAACATCTCTCTGCCTGTTCCGGTCCCAACCCGGATTCTGCCTGCTCCAGTCCCAGCCCGGATTCTGCCTGTTCCGGTCCCAGCCCGGATTCTGCCTGTTCCGGTCCCGTCCCGGATTCTGCCTGTTCCGGTCCCGTCCCGGATTCTGCCTGTTCCGGTCCCGTCCCGGATTCTGCCTGTTCCGGTCCCAGCCCGGATTCTGCCTGTTCCGGTATGAGACTCCAGTTGGCAACCCCAGGAGGGTCCTCAAGTCTCGTAACCCAAGAAGGGGTTTTGAGTCACTCACCCCAGGAGGAAGTCTCTGTCCTTGCATCCCAAAAGGGGGGTTCATGCCCCAAATGGAAAAGTCGAGTCAGCTTCCCCAGAAGGGGATTTTGGGTCCCATACTCCAACAGGGAGTGTCAAGTTCTGTACTCCAGGAGGGGACCTTAAGTCTCTCACCCCAGGAAAGGGTTACAAGAATTATGCCCCAAGAGGGGGTCTCCAGTCTCGCACCCCAGGAAGGGGCCTCAAGTCTCGCACCCCAGGAGGGGGTTTCAAGTTTCATACCCCAGGAGGGGGTCTCAATTCTCGAACCCCAGGAGGGGGTCTCAAGTCTCATGCCTCAGGAGGGGTTTCAAGTTCCCCATAATGGGGTTTCTAGTGCTATTCCCCAGGAGGGGAATTCAAGTGCCTCATTCCAGAAGGGGATCTCAAATCTTGTACCCCAGGAGGGGGTCTCAAGTCTCGCACCCCAGGAGGGGGTCTCAAGTCTCGCACCCCAGGAGGGGGTCTCAAGTTTCATACCCCAGGAGGGGGTCTCAAGTCGCGCACCCCAGGAGGGAGTCTCAAGTCTCATGCCTCAGGAGGGGTTTCAAGTTCCAGTTACCAGGGAGAAGTGTCTTGTACTACAAAATCTGATCATGGTTCCTGTTCAACATCTCCTGCTAATATCGTTCCAGAGGATGACAGTTTCTGTAGTCTGTTCTCAGCCTCGATTGTTGAAGCTGCTGTCTCTGGCTCCTCAGGACTCCTTCCAGTTCCTTTAGTTGGTCCAAGTACCGAACAGCTGTCAACTTCAGTTGTTTTGACTCCTCATCAATCGGAGCATCCTCAAGTCTCTTCCAGCCCTGCACCTGAATGTGCTCCACAATCCTCGAACACACAAACTTCATCGGATACTCCAGGATGCATATATTTTGACGGGGACTTATCGCAATACTTTGCATTACTGAAGCAATATGCTGCAACCATGGAAGCAGATCCAGCTTGTGGTATCACTCCTACCAACTTTACTAAGTACCTTCTCTCTTCCTTTAGAGGTAAGGCGTTGGACTGGGCCAATCCTTTCATCGAGTCTAAAGATCCTGTGCTTCTAAAAATAAAGACTTTCAGTGAAGCTGTTATTAAAGAATTTGGTCTTAAACCTGTCAAACGAAATTCTAGTGAAATTCTCAGTTCTGAAAATTGGTCCAAGCAGTCTATCGGTTCTACTAAAGAATCATCCTCTGCTAAGTCCTCCACTTCCCTGAAATCCAGACAAGGTCAAGTTTTCAAGGGCCAACGTGCTGAAATCGAAGCATCCAAGGAGAGTGGCACTATAGAATCAGCATCCCTGAACATGAGATGTGCGCCCACTTCCTTGTCCTCTTCATACTGCGGTACCTCCCAAAACGCCATCAAAATTGGTTATATTTCACTTAGTTCCTCCCAGGAGTCCTATCAATGTTCAAGTCCTACTAAATCTTCGATTTTACCTTTAGCTACTGACTCGGAGTCTGAACTCGATCCTGCATATGATAATTCTCCATTCCCTGAAACCATCTGCCATTTGACCCTGTCCTTTCCAGTCATGTATTTCCACAGGAGTTACCAGAGATCCCATGTCTGTTGGTTGGCACAAAACGTTCTCGCAGCAGAAACAAGAATCGACGAAGGTCTTGAACTATCCCCTTTGAAGAATTTCCACTCCTGGTATCCCAATAAATGTAAGAATTAAGAGGATCTCTAAAGAGATGTTTCTAGAGTGATGGTGTCCCTATGTTTGAAGCTCCTGTAATGTCATGTTTGGAAGAAAGTTTTTCAGTTTCCTGGGTGTCTCATTTTTTCATGTTCTCCTATGTATTTATTTGGGTGTTCAGAGTCCACCCATGAAGAGGGGGGTACTGTCACAATCCTGGCTAGTTTTTACCTTTTGTGACTTACCTCTGCCAGCTGCTCCATGGATCTGTGTTGGTAATTCTCCTGGGACATCTGCTCTGGCTGAATCATGCTGGCTGTGACATCTCTGTGTGTGCAGACTGGTCTCCTCCCCACACTGATTAATCACCTGGACCCTGCTCTGTCTGTGAGCATTTCTAGTCTTAATTGGAATCACAGGTGTGGTCCTGATTCTCAAGGGCTGCAGAGATGATTACTCCCTCTGCATGTTGTGCCTTGTTCCACTCAGAATGCCACTGCCAGACCACCAGTCTGTATCCACCAATCGCTGCCAGACTCTAGGTATATAGATCCTCCTCTAATAGCACTCAGTGCTTGAACATCTCGTTACGTCCCATGGTGTACAACTTGTGCTATAGCTGTACCTCTGAGTACCAATATGTCCCAGGCTCCTGCTGGTTCCTAGACTAGTGCTATCCATAAGCCTGCTGCGTTCAGCTATCCACGCTACCAGCCTCTCACCTACGGCTCCCAGGCCGCTCCAAGTAGCTTCCATGCTACCAGCTTCTCCACACGGCTCCCAGGCCGCACCAAGTAGCTTCCACGCTACCATCTCTCACCCACGGCTCCAAGGCTGCACCAAGTAGCTTTCACGCTACCATCTCTCACCCACGGCTCCCAAGCCGCTCCAAGTAGCTTCCACGCTACCAGCTTCTCCCACGGCTATCCAGCCGCTCCACGTAGCCACCCAGCTACCAGCGTCCACCCACAGCTATCCAGCCGCTCCACGTAGCCACCCAGCTACCAGCATCTACCCACGGCTATCCAGCCGCTCCACGTAGCCACCCAGCTACCAGCGTCTACCCACGGCTATCCAGCTGCTCCACGTAGCTACCCAGCTACCAGCGTCTACCCATGGCTATCCAGCCGCTCCACATAGCCACCCAGCTACCAGCTTCTATCCACAGCTATCCAGCTGCTCCACGTAGCCACCCAGGTACCAGCATCCACCCACGGCTATCCAGCCGCTCCACGTAGCCACCCAGCTACCAGCGTCAACCCACGGCTATCCAGCCACTCCATGTAGCCACCCAGCTACCAGCGTCCACCCACGGCTATCCAGCCGCTCCACGTAGCCACCCAGCTACCAGCGTCTACCCACGGCTATCCAGCCACTCCACGTAGCCACCCAGCTACCAGCATCAACCCACAGCTATCCAGCTGCTCCACGTGGCCACCCAGCTACCAGCGTCTACCCACGGCTATTCAAGCCGCTCCACGTAGCCACCCAGCTACCAACGTCTACCCACGGCTATCCAGCCGCTCCACGTAGCTACCCAGCTACCAGCGTCTACCCACGGCTATCCAGCCGCTCCAAGCAGCCACCCAGCTACCAGCGTCTACCCACGGCTATCCAGCCGCTCCACGTAGCCACCCAGCTACCAGCATCAACCCACAGCTATCCAGCTGCTCCACGTGGCCACCCAGCTACCAGCGTCTACCCACAGCTATCCAGCTGCTCCACGTAGCCACCCAGCTACCAGCGTCTACCCACGGCTAACCAGCCACTCCACGTAGCCACCCTGCTACCAACGTCTACCCACGGCTTCCCAAGCCACAACAAGTAGCTTCCACGCTACCATCCATCTGCAAGCCCATCTACTAGTAACCCGACCAGCTCAGTCAGCCTACCTGCCGATCCCAGTCCGGTCCCTCCAAGTTCCTTCTGGTCTCACTCCAACGTTGCTAGTTTCCAGTTCCAGTCACTCATCACCAAAGGCAGTTCTCACTACTACCCAATTCCTATATTAAAAGAGCTATTCATGTTCCCCATGGTTCCAGTCCAGCCGGCCTCCAGTGATTCCAGTTCATCACCTGAGACAGGTAACTCACTAACACCAACTGTGACAATGTATCTTTCATCTATAGTTGTCTCAGTAATATTCAAATTTACGACAACTTGTATCAATATATATCACGCATTTAGATTGAACAGTATAACAAATTGAATCGTATGGCAAGAAAAGAGAAGCTACCAGTAAATAATACTGAGATACAGTTTGCAACTTATCTTATGTTGATTCTCTGTTAAACACTACATCCACTATTGCCTTCCAATCGTCACTGCCTGTGTGCATGGAGTATACAGACTCCGTAGGCCACAACAGCGTCAGTGAGGGATCTCACCTCACGCTGTATCCCAGACTAAGTCCGGTCATTCCACCTGGCTACTCCGTCACGAGTAAGATGCATTCAGGCACATAAGTCACAGGCATCGGGGGACGCGGCATCGGCAGCGGGAATGTCCCTCCACACTGCACACTAGGAAGGTACCTCGCCGCTATCAGTCGTCTGCCTGCTATATAGTTGGATCGGGGAACACGGCAACAGCAGCGGGAATAACCCTCCACGCCGCGCTACAGGCCGCTTCCGACCGTCCATACCGTTAGTAGTCAGGTGATGTACGTTTGCCAAGGCTTGATCACACCTGAGTGAAGACCATCCTGGGGAACCTATACCAAGTTTTAATTAGCCGCTAATCACTGTCATCTGTTCTGATGACCTTTGTTGTCTAATCAATAAAGACTCAAATTTAAGTAAAGAAAACTGGAGTTACATGTTATTTGCTAAAGCTTCCCAGTAAATCATAAGAAAGAATTACAAGAGAAAGTCATAAGAATCATCAAAAAAATTATCAAAAAAATATAAATAAATAAATAAATATATAAATAGAATGAAATGAACAAACTTGCATCTGAGAGCATTAGTTATTACATTATCTTGTAGGTAATAAATCCGCATATAATTAATAAGTATTAACCCCTAGGCTGAAGCCGCACATAAGTAGAATAGATCTATAGCAGATGTAAATAATAATAATAAACACATAAATATGGACTGTCAGTTTAGATATACACAGGTCATATCATGTTATAAAACATACCATTTTAAAATAAAAAGAATTAAGTGACTATGCACAAGGTATGTGGATTAACCATATGACTGATGTACTACAAAAAAATATATATATAAAGGGTTATGATATTCTAAATAAGGAGAAGTACGTGTCAGAAGTTATTCCCATTAAGAAACGTCAGCTTTGCATACTACCTCAACAGGACAGAATATTAGTTTAAAGGTACAGAACTTACAAGGATAATTGGCTGCCATATAAGTACCAAATAGAAATACTACCATATAATCACTTAGTATACCCAACCTCAAACTTAATATAATTCCATAATCAATGACCAGATACAGTAAATAAAATAAAATCAAATAAATAAAAATATTGATAAAAATAGCAATAACAATTTTCTAAATTCTTACCTGGCTTTGGCAAAACATGAATTAGAGCCGAATTTAAATATTGGGGAACTTTTCTGTGTTCAAGAATGTAATTAAAGACATTAGTAAGCGTTTCACTGGCATGTTTAGATATTACCTTATAAAAATCACCCGTGAATCCATCTGGCCCAAGACTTGGGTATAACGAAATTGGATCAGAACCTTTATATACCCCTGCCTATACCTTCTAAATATCCTTCCTATAAACCTCTAAGAATAACGCTAATTTGCGTACGCAGTCTGACCGCAAATAAAGACAGGAGTGAAATCTGTGGTTCCAACGCACAAGTATTATTCAGGTAAAAGTACAGTCAGTTACACGCAATTGATACATACACAATTTAGGCGTAAAAGGAAATATTACAGACCCAAGTACAGTATACATACGCTGTGCCTCCGGACCCAGAGATAGACCTCAGACTAGAGACCCTCAGTTCATACAACCTTCTGCATGGACCAACTAACCAGTATTTGGACACATGTATTTATCCCCCCAGACTAAAACAGGACAAAGGAGAAATTTCCTTGCTGATATCATTGGTTCCCAGAGGAGAAGCATATGTTACAGTACATTTAACAGGCTGGTTCAAATTGACTCTCCCTGCCTCTAACAGCAGGGGAATCTTTCTAGTAACACCTTCTGTACATTCCAAGAGTTTAAACATTTTGTTGCTTGTAGGTTCTGCGATCCATAACTTGAGTTTGCATGATGCGATCTCTCCACCGATAATACCGGAATGCTGTAAAAAACGTATGCATCAGAACAAGACCAAACACAACTTGCTTATCATGTATAATACCTTAGTTAACAAAAACCTTTATTTCTCAGCGTTGAAACTAACTTAACCAACTTAGAACATACATTTTGATGCTTATGGAACCTTATGAGTGAATATGAAATGTGTGCGTATTCAGGGTTTGGTATAAAGACATATTTAATGTGTGTATGAAGATGAGTACATTTGTCTAACATTTTAGCATGCTGGGCCAGATAGTTCTACATGTCCTGTCAACAGGCCCTCCCACCTTTCCTGTGTTCAAAGGGAAAAACCTATTTTGTTCTCCTAGACTCTTGTGTGGAATGCAAATGTATTATCACCTCAAGCTGTGAAATTTGGGGCCATCCTGTCTAGGATTTGGACAAATCCAATTGTGTATATCAATGCCCGGATTATATTACAATTGCCACAACTTTACTTTATCTGCATCCAGGGTTTCACAATTTGTATGTAAAACTACCCATTGTCTATTTCTATTTACTTTTACTCAGAAAGTTTGTTTTTCCAGTTTCCCTTGGTAGATTAACATTGCCATCTGTTCTTAGCTCCTGAATTGTAACTTGAAATGACGTTGGTCATAAAATGGCGTCTTGCAGATTCTTTTTTCTAAAATGGAGTCTAGCTGCCATTTGCAAGATGGCGTCGCGCACGCTTCAATTTTAAACTGATCTTGTCTCAGCTAATAATCCAGTTTTGACAGTCCACCCTTTGATAGCGAACAACATGCTATCACAATCTGCTATTTAAATTTAATTTATGCTTACATTTACATATTATTTAGTGTTATTATGGGATGGCACAGGATGGCTCTTAATCCATCAATAATGTGTCTCTGGGTGGGGACATAAAACTACTATTATACGCACACCGCGGATCTTGGAAGATCATATGACAGGTGTGGGAATGCACTAGTCTTATAACAGCAGTCTTGAAGGGGAATTGAGACTTTACATTGTCTGAGGTGTTCTATAGATAACATTTTAATAATATATTCTATGCATGTCTAAATATTATACATTTAAATGATGGTACTTCCTAGCTCAGGGTTGTAATGCAGTTCTGTGTCTACCTCGGTATTCATACTGGCCACTATCATAATTTCATTCTTTCGTTTTACTCTATTTTTACATTTTCCACACTTCAACACAATAGGAACACACCGGACGCATATGCCAATTACTATGATGACAATCAGTATAAGGATCAAGAATTTGCCTATGCTGGCGATCACTTCCTGGACCCATTCCCCTAGACCTGAGAACCATTTCACTGGGTTCAGCCATGACACCCATCCTTCTATCTTTTCCCCTGCTTCAGCCACTGATGCGTTATGGTTCTTACGAAATTCCCACTTTAGCTGCAGAATCTCATCCATCTTCTGGTCTATCACCTCCTTAGGGTCGCTGGTATCATTGGTGACATAAGTGCAACATTTTACTCCAAATTGGGTGGCTAACGTTACGCAATACCCTCCAGTAACAGCAGTTAAATAATTCAACACTAGCCTGTGTTGCACTAGTTCTTTCTTGTACGCTTGCAATTCTCTCCCTGTGTACCTGAATGTGTCATCGTACATCTCTGTGATATTATCTATTAATTTAGCAAGGTCCTGGATATATCTAAAATTTAATGTATCCCTAGCAATCCTAGTGGGATCCAGGGTGACGAAAACTTGGAAGCCAGTTGTCTCACTGATTAACTGAGCGGCTTTATGCATATCACCAGGTATCATATTTCTCTTGCCTCTGTGTTCATACTGTGTGTGAAGATATGGTGATGGTGTGTTTTTATGTATTCCCAACATTTCAACATGTGTGAGGGTCATAACTTCTGGAAGTATTTTTCCCAAATAACATAACAATTACAATACTAAAATTGGTCAGAAACTCCCCTGATTGGCATTGCACTCCTCCTGACTCCACTCCATCAGCTCCGCCATCAGCTCACATCTCCTTTATCGGTCCCCCATCACAGACACTGAGTATCCCCAAACAGATCATCATGACAAAAACTCTGGAAAGAAAAAGAACTAGGATGACCACAGCAGACCACTCCATTGCTGGAAGCACTGATCTACACATTTCTTTAGCTCAGATATCTCACCGTCACCTTTTTAGTCCTTCCGGCACAAGCTCGCAATCGACAGGTCCACGTTATCGGCCTTGTCTCTGCCTTGTATCTCCACCGGGTTGGTTAACCTCCCTATAGTGAGTGGAATGGACCCACGTATCTTCCCCAGCCACCCTTTGAGGATGCTGTATCGTCAGATACGGACCTTTCCACCGATCAGTCAAAAGACCTGAGCTAAAAAAATTTGGATCATAACAAATTCTTCCAGATTTTGACATCATGACAGTTTGCATTAGACATGTTAGTTAATAACACTTTCAATTTCGGTTATTCTCATTCATCTTCGTGAGACCCTGCACAGTAACCTCATTATCATATTTTCACATGAGGCTGCCTGTTTGAACAGTATCTCAAAGGGGGGCAAATAAAGGAAAAGACAGTCTGGGATAATCTTAGTGTTGTTACCCATCATCTTACACATATTTTGAAAAACATCACCTGTGAAATGGGTACCCCTGTCACTCTCGAGGATTCTAGGGATACCGTACCTGCATACAAATTCCTGAACTATTTTCTTGGCAGTAAACGCAGCAGTATTAGTGGCCGCTGGGTAGGCCTCAACCCAATTGGAAAATACGTCTGTGCACACTAATACATACTTAAGGTTCCTGCAGGGTGGTAATTGGATGAAATCAATTTGTATCACCTGGAAAGGTCCATCAGTCGGCGGAATGTGGGACGGTTCAGTAGGGATCGCTTTCCCTATGTTCTTTCTTAAGCAGGTCAGACAGGGCATTGCTATCTTCTCTGCTTGTGAAGAAAAACCTGGTGCGCACCAGTATGCCCTCACCAACTTGCACATACCCTGTTTACCTAGGTGAGTTAGACCATGTTCTGCCTCAGCCAGACTGGGGTAATATGCCTTGGGGGCTACTGGCTTACCATGTCCGTCCCTCCAGAGCCCAGAGGACTCTTGCCCACACCCCTTGGACTTCCATATGGATTTTTCCTGAATTGAACACAAATTTTGTATCTCAATTAATTTCAGCATATCCATGGTTTGAAATGACATAATTGTTTTAATCGGGGAAGACATTTTTAACCCTGCTGCCCATTTTGCAGCTTCATCAGCTCTGTTGTTGCCCAGTGACACCGGGTCATCCTCACATGTGTGGGCTTTGCATTTAATTACTGCCACTGCCTTGGGCAGTTGGACTGCTTCTAAGAGATGTTTTATGTGTCAGGAGTGTGCAACTGGTGTGCCTGCTGCTGTCATAAAATTTCTCAGACGCCATAGAGCCCCAAAATCGTGCACCACCCTGAACGCGTACCTTGAGTCAGTGTAAATGTTAGCAGATTTGCCTGCTGCCAGTTCACATGCTCTAGTCAGTGCTACTAACTCTGCCACCTGGGCTGAGTGAGGAGGACCGAGAGGTTTAGCTTCCATGATGTCTGTGTCATTTACAACAGCATAACCTGTACATAATTCACCTGTGTCTGTTTATGACAACTCCCATCCGTATAGAAAGTTACATCCACATGTATGTCAGGTCTAGCAGTAAAGGTCTGATTCAGATATGTCATACAATCATGAGTATCATCATGTCTGCCGAACTCACCTCCCGCCAGCAACTCTTCTCCTTCCACCCTTTGTACATCATGTTGTACATATGGTAGGTATGTTGCTGGATTCAGCGTACTGCAATGTTTGACAGTAATATTTGCAGGAGCGATTAGAGCTAGTTCCCATTTGGTGAACCTAGCCGAGGAGACGTGTCTGGTTTGAGCTGAGTTCAACAGAGCAGATACAGCATGGGGAGTGCAGACAATCATATCATGGCCCAATACTACGTCCTCACTTTTACTCACCAATAAAGCGGTAGCTGCTACACTTCTCAAACAGGTGGGGAGTGATCTTGCTACCGTGTCCAATTGGGCACTGTAGTATGCTACGGGCCTACTGGCATTACCATGTTTTTGTGTAAGGACACCTGCAGCACAACCATCGGCTTCCGTACAATATAAATCAAAAGGTTTTTCATAATCGGGTATTCCCAATGCAGGAGCTTTTGTCAGACTATCCTTAAGATTAAGAAAAGCCTGTTCTGATTCCTCAGTGTGTATGACGCGATCAGGCTTTGAGGAAGAGACTAGTTCCTGTAAAGGCAAGGCCAAAATAGAAAAACCTGGGATACACATTCGGCAATATCCACACATTCCCAAGAAGGTACGAATTTGCTGTTGATTCTGCGGCAGTGTCATGTTTTGTATGGCCTGGATTCTATCATTTGTGAGATGTCGTAACCCCTGGGTTGTCCCAAATATTTTACTCTGGGCTGGCACGGCTGTAACTTGTCCTTAGCCACTTTGTGTCCTGTATGCGAGAGATGAAGTAACAAAAATTTAGTATCATTCACACATGACATAAAAGAGTCAGAACATAGCAATAAATCGTCCACATATTTAATTAGAACTGATCCATTGGCAGGTTGAAAAGCTTGTAAACAGTCATGCAATGCCTGGGAGAAAATACTGGGGCTGTCTATGAAACCTCGGGGCAATCGTGTCCATGTATATTGCACACCTCTGTATGTGAATGCGAATAGATACTGACAGTCAGGGTGGAGAGGCACAGAGAAGAAAGCAGAACAGAGGTCAATGACAGAGAAATGGGTTGCATTTGGTGGGATCTGCATCAGGATGACAGCTGGATTTGGCACTACAGGGAATTGGCTCTCTACTACCTTATTAACACCTCTAAGGTCTTGCACCAGCCTATAACCCCTCCCACCACTCTTTACTGGAAAGATGGGACTGTTGGCTACACTAGCTGTATGAACTAAAATTCCCTGTTGCAATAATCACTCAATTATTGGAAATTTCCCTAGTTCTACTTCCTGTTTTAGTGGGTACTGAGGAATTTTTGGAGCTTGCCTACCGCCTTTTAAGTTTACCATTACTGGGCTTACGTTTGCCATTAATCCAGTGTCCTGTCCATCTTTTGTCCAAAGGGAATCTGGAATTTGGGACAACATTTCATCTACTTGTGATGGATTTTCTTTTAAAACGGTAGAGTGATACATTATCCTTTGAGGAGTGTCTAACATATCCTGCACCTCGTATACCATTCTCTCTGGGATATCTAAATATACACCATCAGGGGTGCAATATATGACACATCCCATTTTACATAACAAGTCTCTGCCCAGCAGGTTAGTAGGAGCCGCGGCAGCCAGGAGAAAAGAATGTCTGGTATGCAATGGCCCAATACTAACCTCTGCGGACTTTGTTAAAGGATAACGTTCCACTTTACCTGTCACACCCATTGTTGGTATTGTCTCGTTGGTCACCTATAAATTAACGGGAGATTTCATCACTGACTTGGTCGCCCCTGTGTCTACAAGAAAAGGATATTCAGTACCAGCTACATCAACCATCAAGACCGGTTCTTCCCTAGTACTTCCCGTTAACCTGACTATCTGTAGACTACAGGTATGACCTGACCCCTAGCGTTGGCTACCATTCTCCAATAAAGCATTTACGGCTACAATTGGAGCTGGTGCTTGCTGAACATTTGCTGGCCTTTGTGCATATCCCTTATGGGGATATCTAGGTTTGCCCTGATGCGGGGTCCATACTCTTTTTACTGTGCAGTTTCTACTTAAGTGTCCTGTTTGTTTGCAATTAAAACGTGTCCGTGATTCAGGTGAAAGCATGTGTTGTTGTGAAGTTTGAGCAGAGGGTAAAGGTGGCGGATATGGGTAAGGATAGGGAGGGTAAAGGTATTGTGGGGGATAAGAAGTAGGTGGATATCCTGGGACCTGTGGTTGCATTGGGTTAGTGGGATAGAGTTGTGTTTGTTGTTGAGTGGGGTTAGTGAGAGCAACTTGTTCTGACATGAGTGTGTGTGCAAGTGCAAGCGTGTCTGTTGGCTGTGATGTTACCGTCATTCCCTCCAGAGCTTGTATACTGACAGCCATTAATTTTTCGCTCTGGGTCTCCCTTTTTTTTTAGATGTTTTTGTCATGTTCTATGACAGACTCTATGAGGTTATCTATTGTAAGTCTCCTCCAGCCAGGCTGTGAGGTCTGAACCCGAGTTTTTAAATTCTCTTTTAAACCGTCCATCAATATCGTGACTATCATTCCCCTGTGGTGAATGCTATCTTTAATATCTTCTATCCCAGTGTACTGGGCGATAGCCTGCAGAGCCCTGTCGCAATAGTCTTCTGCAGTTTCACTCTCCTTTTGTTTGATTGTGAAGATTTTGTTCCAGTTAACTACTACTGGAAAATATACACCCAATTGAGTCACAATGCGGGAAATGTTACCTTGGTTTACTTGGTCTGTTAAGGGAACGTCGCCATCCAATACACAATCCGTGATAAATTTTGTCACGTCGGTATTGCGTGGTAGACAGGCCCTTAACACCACACGCCAATCTTTATTAGTGGGCTCATGAGAACTACCCAAATTTCTCAAAAATCTTTGACATTTGGCTAATTCCTTTTTGGGATCAGGGAAATCATTTATGATGGAATTTAGTTCTGCTCTTGTCCATGGACAATGCATTACTACTTCCCTCGTGGGCACTACACCGTTTGCATCCGCATTTCCATTCGAAACAGTTATTGTCCGAATGGAATGCAGACCGGCAGCGTTGCTACCTCTGACCTGGTTACCTGGCTGGGGGTTTAATCTGCTGCTGCTGCGTATGGTATTAACAACTTCCTCAATGGGTGCAGAGTGTGTTAACACTTCCCTTGCTGTTACCAATGGAGATGGCGGCACCACCCGTGATTGTGGTGATGCAGCATCTATCATTTGCACAGCATGGGAAATGGCAGACATTACAATAGGCTCATCATCCGCATCATGAACATTTTCTTTATGGTTGCTTAAGAGAGGGTACAAGTTGCTTGTTACATTTTTATTGGTTTTTTTTGTAACTGTACTTGCACCTCCATCCACATAAGGTGGGGGAGGTGAGCGTGAACTGCTGGCAATACTCTCCACGACGCTGCCTTGCCGCACGTGTGCGCCAATTTGTGGCTCGTCCGTATTGCAACTCATCGTCGCAGACGTATTTTCTGGCAATGCGCTTGCAACGCTAGTTGCGTCGTTTGCACATTCTTAAGCCAAGCATCCCCTTCATACTGCCATAGTTTTAAACATTCAAAATACTTAATCTTTTTCTCTCGGGATCGCACCATACTGATGTGATCCTGGACATTGTCTAACACACTTTTGTCAAAACTACCAATTCTGGGAAACTACTCTTCCTCGTCATATTAAACCATAAATCACAATACATTATTGCATAAGTACCATACTTAGTATGCATAATACGATGGGCTGATCCAATCGGAGCCTCCTTTAGCAGCACATCATTGCCTAACATCTCTACTGTTTGCGTGACTCCCATTCTGAGACAACTCCTACGCTTTTCAATAAAGATTTAGGGCCTGATTCAGATCCACTCGTAAGCGGCCGCTCGTTCGCTCTGAGCGATGTTTGCCCATCTGCGCATGCGTACGGATCGTTATACGCATGCGCGAACCAGTCAGTGCGGCCGAAATTCATGTGCTCGCAAAATAGCGAATGCCTGCTAATTTGAGTGACAGAAAGAGGCGTATGTGGGTGGTTACAGGGGAAGGTGCTTGAAAACGGGGAGTGGAGATCCGAACGCAGGCGTGCTTAAAGGTCAAAATGGGCGTTTTATGGGTGTGCATACTTAAAACAGCAGCGTCATTGTGCACGTCACTGGGTTATTTTATAGCCAGAACTGCTCGCAAAATTGTGGTAGCAAAAACCAACCACAAGAATAGCGAGCAGCTCATACCCTGGTCGATGTACTCGATTAATCTAATAAATAGCGGACATGACGTAGGATGCGAGCGGCCAGGGGGTGTAGTTTCCCAAAAAACGACCACAAGTTTTGTTCGCTCGTTCAGACCTAGAGGCGTGAACAGACCGCAATTAGCGAACGGTTCATTTGAATAGCCACCCCTATTTTCTGGACGAGCGAGCGCTAATTGCGTCCGGCTCTGAATCAGGCCCTTAAGCCGGTGAAAGACAATCAAGACACTTTCACTTACCTGTGAATGATTTAAGTCGGCGGCGCCCACACACCTGGATAAGATTTAGTAAGGCAACTTCCACACCTAGATAAGATTTGAAACAGGCAACTTCCACACCCGGATAAGCTTTAATAAGGTAACTTCCAAACCTATGAGAGTTTATATGTTGGCTACTCTCACGCACCTCTATACAACAAATACAACATGTACACCTGCTATTGTGTATAGAACGGTAAAGCTGCTTACCGAGCGGCTAGGCTAACCCTTGCACCTAGCCCTTAAGGATCATACGATACCCTTAACTTTGTTCAACAAGTATTCACTGTTACACACTTTTTTCCTGCGCAGAAAAATACACGTTTAACCCAGATATTGGTAATAGAAAAAAAATGTAAACCTCAATGGCTTTGTTCAAACACGTGGCAGCAGAACCGGAAGTGCGTATACGCTATTGTGCGACCAGCCGAATACACATTAAGGTGACTACCACACAACCATATAATGACTTTTTAACTGCGTATGCAAAAATGCGTTTTAGCCGCGTACGCAATACTGCGGCACCCCTCTAAACGCAAGGTTCTATCAACAGAGGAAAACAAACTTTTTCCTCTCTTGTCCCTGGATTCTAGTCAGCTTCCTTAATTCACACGGAGACGGATAGCGATCTTTCAGCACAAAGCGGTTGCAGGCAAACCCTGCATGTGGCCACTCCACCCTTTGCTGAAATATCGATGACCGTATGTACCGTGTGAGCAGGTAAGCGACTTCTTTACGAGCCCCCAACTAACGAAACTGGATCAGAACCTTTATATACCCCTGCCTATACCTTCTAAATATCCTTCCTATAAACCTCTAAGAAAAACGCTAATTTGCGTACGCAGTCTGACCGCAAATAAAGACAGGAGTGGAATCTGTGGTTCCAACGCACAAGTATTATTCAGGTAAAAGTACAGTCAGTTACACGCAATTGATACATACACAATTTAGGCGTAAAAGGAAATATTACAGACCCAAGTACAGTATACATACGCTGTGCTTCCGGACCCAGAGATAGACCTCAGACTAGAGACCCTCAGTTCATACAACCTTCAGCATGGACCAACTAACCAGTATTTGGACACATGTATTTATCCCCCCCAGACTAAAACAGGACAAAGGAGAAATTTCCTTGCTGATATCATTGGTTCCCAGAGGAGAAGCATATGTTACAGTACATTTAACAGGCTGGTTCAAATTGACTCTCCCTGCCTCTAACAGCAGGGGAATCTTTCTAGTAACACCTTCTGTACATTCCAACAGTTTAAACATTTTGTTGCTTGTAGGTTCTGCGATCCATAACTTGAGTTTACATGATGCAATCTCTCCACCGATAATACCGGAATGCTGTAAAAAACGTATGCATCAGAACAAGACCAAACACAACTTGCTTATCATGTATAATACCTTAGTTATCAAAAACCTTTATTTCTCAGCGTTGAAACTAACTTAACCAACTTAGATCATACATTTTGATGCTTATGGAACCTTATGAGTGAATATGAAATGTGTGGGTATTCAGGGCTTGGTATAAAGACATATTTAATGTGTGTATGAAGATGAGTGCATTTGTCTCTAACATTTTAGCATGCTGGGCCAGATACTGTAGTTCTACATGTCCTGTCAACAGGCCCTCCCACCTTTCCTGTGTTCAAAGGGAAAAACCTATTTTGTTCTCCTAGACTCTTGTGTGGAATGCAAATGTATTATCACCTCAAGCTGTGAAATTTGGGGCAATCATGTCTAGGATTCGGACAAATCCAATTGTGTATATCAATGCCCGGATTATATTACAATTGCCACAACTTTACTTTATCTGCATCCAGGGATTCCCAATTTGTATGTAAAACTACCCATTGTCTATTTCTATTTACTTTTACTCAGAAAGCTTGTTTTTCCAGTTGCCCTTGGTAGATTAACATTGCCATCTGTTCTTAGCTCCTGAATTGTAACTTGAAATTACGTTGGTCATAAAATGGCGTCTTGCAGATTCTTTTTTCTAAAATGGAGTCTAGCTGCCATTTGCAAGATGGCGTCGCACACGCTTCAATTTTAAACTGATCTTGTCTCAGCTAATAATCCAGTTTTGACAGGTAATACATGTCTGTACTTCTAAAGGGAAAATAGGGGCTAGCAACATGTCAGCTTGAGAAGGATCGAGAGAGGGTAGTTGAGTATTACTCCAGAATGCGGCCATCACTGCTGGATCTGAGTATATATTTTCATAAAAAAACATCCATAGTTTGAATACTGGAAAAAGACAGGATTAAAGGGGTGGTGTCGTACGTGAGCTACTTAAAAGATACAAAACCAACTTGCCCAACCAATTGCCATATTTATGGAATCTATATGCTCCGTGAAAATAATATCGCCATAAGATTGGAGGAAGAATGTTGTTTTGCTAACGAATATGTTAATTTTGTTTGAAGAGAAGAGGAGTGTTTAAAATTTTGATGTGTCAGTAAGATTCTGCTGGACTGAGCGGAACATCAAAATATATTTTTCACGACTTTGAGTAACATATGATATTATAGAACCTCTAATCACAGACTTAGCTGACTGCCAAATAAAAGCGGATCTTCAGAGGCATGTTGTAAATTGTCATTTTTATAGTCCTCCAAGAACATCGCTACCATACTACGAAATTTGAGAGAGTTTACTAAATGAATTGGAGATCTCCACTGACGATAGGTCCCCCGGTCTGTTTTAGTCAATATACAGAACCACACCAAGGCATGATTTGAAAAACCTATCAGTTCAATTTCAGTGTCAGTAATCTTAGGCAACAAGATATCCAAGACAAACAAATAATCCTGGATGGAGTTCCATAGGCAGCTGACAAGCATGTCAAATCTTTATCATTCGGATGTTTCGCTCTCCAAGCATCAATAGTGTGTAATTGAGAACTGAACCAGGTAATACCATTCCTAGGGAGATGGGAACGAGCAGGAGCTGGAGAATTTCTATCCAAAAATTGTGAAGTTATTAAAGTCACCACCTGTTATCATTTTACAGGATGAGAAAGGCCCTAAGAGATTTGATAAACGTAGAAAAAAAGAAGCCGAAGAAGAAGCCTGTATGAAGTCGGGGCTCTGTCTGACCGGAGCCTGTTAGAGCGGACCCTCCTGTCACACCCTGCTCTTCCTGGCTCCCTTGCCGCTATACAACATCACTGCCCCCCAGGGCGGGTGTTCCTCAGGCCTAGCGGGACTCTGGCTCCCGGGAACGGGCTGCCGGATCTCGCGGCCTACTGAAGCCGCGGTCTGGAGTTCTGGGACGGGATCCTTACCTCCCAGCTCCTACATCACGCCTAGCCCGTTGCCGAAACTCGCAACGCCGGCTCTCAGATCACCTGCCAGCGGATCGCGAGCAGCGAGGGGAACACTCGGGGACGCAGCGAGGGGAACACTCGGGTTCCCGCCACCGCACAGCAACATAAAGGCCAGACGCTAGTGCCCTACAAGATCTCCTTAAAGACGGCGCCATTTTGCAGCTACTGTGGATAAGGTAGTGTGTACCACCAGCTATAATACCACATTATAGGGGATAAGAGACGCTGATTACACACAGAAATTCTTTGAATATATACCCCTCTTAATATGAATTACAGCAGACTGTAAATTTGGCAATACTTCTATATATCTCCTTTACTCTGGGGAATTACTGCTTTACCAACTTCTAACACCAGATGGAGCTATCGCCCCATTTTTCAAGTTACTCCATAATCAATTGAAATGTAAAGGTTCTCCTATTTGTGATCACAGCCATTTCTAAGCAACATACTCCTCAGTAATAATTACCATTCCCTGGTGAAACTTCTGTCCAATCTCTACATGGATAAATTCATGGCTCCACAACCTACCCCTAAGACAAACCGAGCCAGCGGCAACAATAAGCGTACAGACCAATCCACAGATTCTGTGGAAGACATGCATCATACACATAGTTCTGAATCCGCTATTACCCATACCCCAGCAAGTTCGATTCCTGCTCCTCTCTCGTATTCAGAGATCGTCAGAGCTATCAAAGAAACCGTAGAACCTTTACTACAACACCAAGCAGACAAATTCATGGGAGCATTGGCCGATATTAAGACACAAATGTCTCCTATCTCACAACAAGTACGTGAAAATTAAAATAGGATCTGGGTCAACTTTCATGAACGTTCAGAACTAAAACAACAAGTTGCTGCCATGTTGACTACTCAGCAACAATTGTCCAAAGTAGACGATCTGGAAAACAGGTCCAGATGCAACAACCTCTGACTTCTGGGTCTCAAGGAAACAAAGGCTCCAATCTCACTAAATTTCTTCAAACCGATCTTCCTGAGTTACTCGGAATCTCGGCTGAACTAAATAACTTTGAAATCTAACGAGCACATAGATTAGGTCCTTTTCGAGATTCTAACACCTCACGCCCTAGAGCTGTTATCTTCAAATGCTTACATTTTCGTCACAAAGATCTCGACTGCCCGACAGAAAGGTCCTATTCAGTGGGATGGCCAACGCATTCTCTTATTTCAAGACTACTCTGCAGAGGTTGCCAGAGCTCCCAGAAACATGGCCCCTATCTGTTCTCAACTTATCAAATCAGGGACTCGCTTCGCTCTCCTATTCCCAGCTAGACTTCGCATTTTTTCCCCTCAAGGCCCTAAAGATTGCACAGAGGCTGCTGATGCCCAGGCTTTCCTCAATGAAGAAAAAGAGTCCTCTGATCTCTCCACGATGGATCATAATGACTGACCCAGGGATGGTGTCACATACTCACTTTGATGCTTTTATCAGGTTTTATTCCTACTCTTAAAATATGTCCATAGCCTGATTCTGGGTTATAATTACATACTTGTGATGTTGCTTCATAGTTACTATTAATATTACTTTTTTCGTTTGCAATTGGCTGAGATCATTGATCACAGTCCTGGTGATATGTTTGCATTTGACTTGCAATTTCTGCGTATATGTATTTGTTTTCACTTTCTTTATATTCCTATGTCTGTTTGTTTGTTTGTCCTTTTACATTGTATGAGACACAAAACTTATAACCAGCCTGTCTACTATTTACACTAGTATCATTGTTTATATCATCATGATTACATTCGATAAGTACTGGTACTATGGTGAGTACACATATACTTATATTATAGTTTTTTACTACTTGCATTATCTAATTTCCACACCATGTGATGCCTTCCCACCTTAGATTTTGCACCTGGAACGTCAGGGGGATTCACTCGCCAGTGAAGAGAAAACGCATACTGACATATCTTAATAAGCTTAAATCCGATATTACCTATTTGCAGAAGACTCATTTGACTCCCACAGAGCATGCCAAACTAAACACACACCACCACCAGGTATTGGCGTCATCATCGTATGGTTCTAAGTCACGTGGAGTGGCAATTCTAATAAATAGGGGTATTCAGTTTGATATTCATTCCACTGATGTAGATCAAGATGGCCGATATATTCTTATGGATGTCACGCTAGATGGCACTAGATACTGCTTATGTAATGTCTATGGTCCCAATATATATGACAAAACCTTTTTCTTAGCATTGACTAACAAATTATATTCCTTCGCAGATTCTAAGATTATACTAGGGGGTGATTTCAGCCTGGTAGCCTCCTTAATCTTGGATAGAAAAACTTTCTCTCATACCTCCCCCAAACAACCAAAAGTAGGTTTGAATTATATGGTATGCAATCGGGAAGCCGACTGCCTAAATACCAGCAGCCGGCTTCCCGAATATCATCCCGGCAAGGGTGAAATGCCGGGCATCTAGATGTAGACGCCCGGCACTTCCCCGACACCGGGAGACTGGTGCCCGGCATCCCAGTCGTAGAGATGCCGGGCGCCGCGAGCGGACAGCCGCAGGGGGGGAAGGTTAGGTTTAGGGCTCCCGGGTTAGGCACCCCCCCGGGAGGGTTAGGGTTAGGCTAGGGGGAGGGAGGGTTAGGGTTAGGCACCCTCGGGGGGGGAGACTTAGGGTTAGGCAGCGGGGAAGGGGGTGGTTAGGGTTAGGCACTTAGAGGGGGGATTAGGGTTAGGCACTTGGGGGGGAGGTTAAGGTTAGGCACCCCTAAGGAGGGTTAGGGTTAGGGGGGTTAGGTTAGTAGATACTCACCTATCCATGATCGGGATTTCCAGCATTGTCGGGCTTCCGCTGCCGGGATCTCTGCTGATGTCGGGCTGCCGCTGACGGGAATCGAACCGCCGGCCATGCGGCTGGCGGTATTTCATACCAATTCCAAATTATATGGCTGCAGAATTGAATTTACTAGACGTGTGGAGAACGAGACACCCCACTGACTTAGAGTACACGTACTATTCAGCCACTCATAATGCCTTTTCTAGGCTTGATTATTTTTACTTATCTAACTCAATATCCCCAATGATTATTGTATTGATACATCGATTGAATCAATAGCTATCTCAGACCACGCACCAGTGTGGGTGGATGTACAGGGGAAATTCCTCTTAGGATCATATTCTCAATGGCGGTTCCCAGCAAAGCTAGCTTCATCCCCCACATAAGGATAATCCATGTTTATATTGGCAAACCGCTAAGGCGGTGATAAGGGGAGAAATTATATCTTTTATGACAAAATATAGGGCTGAACAAGACGCCACTTATAGATCTGCACAAACGTCCTTAACATCTGCATTTCAAGCTCTAAAGGCTTCACCCTCACCATTGACTAGAACTACATATAATGAATACAAATTACACTTTGACCAAATCCTCACTCAAATGGATGATAAATACATATATTCGGATAAGCTACATTTCTTTAGATACGGCAATAAACCTAGCCAGCTCCTATCAAATATACTGAGGGGAACCAAGTCACATAACAATATTGCAGCGCTCAAAGATGAAACCTCTACCACACAATTCAATGGCAAAGACATTGCGAATATCTTTTTTCGTTACTATCAAACCTCTACTCCCAAGACCCAATAGATATCACTAAAAAAGAAACTTTTTGGGAATCACATATTTTGCCTCAGATTTCCTCTGTACAGGCTGACAACCTGATCGGCAAAATTACACATGAAGAGGTTGATCAAGCTGTCAGATCCCACAAGACGTTCAAGTCCCCAGGCCCAGATGGTCTTAGTGGGGAATTTTTCAAAATGTAGTGTCCCCAAATCACATAGACCAATGTATTTAACTCCATAATGGATAATAGATTAACTCCTCAATATTTTAATTCGGCCATTATAAAAGTTTTACTGAAGTCAGGTAGGGACCCCCTTTTGCCTTCCTCATACAGACCCATTTCTCTACTTAACATAGACTATAAGTTGTTGACAAAAATTTTAGCAGAACGGTTGAAGGCGATTCTCCCGTCCATCATTCACCCAGATCAAACCGGGTTTATATGTGGCAGAAACTCCGTCACAAACATTAGGAAGGTCCTTTCAGTACTACAATCTCTACAAGACGGTGAGACGGGTGATCCAGGTTTTTGTTGTCCCTAGATGCAGAAAAAGCATTTGATCTGGTAACCTGGGACCACCCGTTTGAATCTTTGCGTCGTTTTGGCATACCCACCCTTTTTGTTGAGGTCATACGGTCCTTATACACTTCTCCCCTTACCCAGATACTCACTAATAGATATTTATCTCCTGTATTTTACACACAGAGAGGGACGAGACAGGGTTGCCCGCTCTCCCCACTCCTGTTTGCGTTTGCGCTAGAACCACTGGCGATAGCAATAAGACAAAAAACGGAGATAAAAGGTATTAATATCAGAAACCAAACATGTAAATTGTCTTTATTTGCAGATGATATGATGCTTTTTATATCTGACCCCCTACAATCCATTCCTGCACTTCTGGATCTAATTATCATGTTTGGCTCATTCGCAGGCTATCGCATCAATGTGAGCAAATCTGAATTACTCCCTATTAATGCATCTACTTTTCTAGCCACATATCCTCATATAGCTTCTCTTTTCACAATTGCAACACATAAATTAAAATATTTAGGTATATTTATACCAGCCCAATTATCATCCCTATATGCTATTAATTTTTCTCCATTACTGAATAAATTAAACTCCCAACTCCAGAATTGGAAAGATCTTAAACTCTCTCTACTCGGACGAGTAACTGTGATTAAAAAGTGTGGTGTTCCCAAAACTAGCCTATCTTTTACAAACTTTACCCATTACTTTAACGAAAGCAGATATATTGAAGTTTACGCAAATCTTCTTTAAATTTATTTGGCAATACAAGAAGCCTAGAATGCCACGTTCTCGAGCTTATTTACCGAAAAAAATGGAGGGCTGAGCGCCCCAAACATCTCTGCCTTTGCGAAAGCTGCTCTATTCCAATACATAACAGACTGGCTATTACATACTGACCACTATACTAATCCTGCTTTGGAGGAAGCTTTATTCTACCCCTATGCCCCAGCAGCTTTGCTTCACTCCCCAAAAATACACATTCCTATGATGTTTCACTCTAATATTTTATTCTGGGACACTTACACTACTTGGCTGAAGGTTAACACACATTTAGGGAAGAGTCCTTTTTCATCTCCTTATATCCCCTTATGGGGTAACCCATGTTTTCCCCCTTCACTTGACATTCCTCTCTTTAAACTGTGGAATCAGAAGGGTATCATGTCCATTAGGGATGTATTTGATCCAGGTGGCAATTTTCTCTCCTTCATACAACTACAAGATAAATTTGGTATCCCTGGTTCACAATTTTTTATGTTTCTACAAGCACGCCACTTTATTCAGTCATTAGATAACCCTTTATGGATCTCAGTTAACACGGACACAATGGGTCGCATTTTACTCCTATGTCGCTCAACCAAATTTAGAATAGCTCATCTCTATAAATATCTGATAGAAACTCCCATACATGCTTGGTCGGCAGTTGCGCTTGCTTGGCAAAACACAACTAAACACCACGCTGCACCTTAAACTATCCAAAAATGCGGCAGCCCTTATTTTTGCAGAATTTTCAAAATGGGAGACTGAGTCCTTCCTAGATCCATGGAAACCAGCTCTGAGGGTCATGGTTTCAGTGGCTAAACAACTTATTCTTAAGTACTGGATCTTAAGATCAGCACCTACACTAACGGAATGGAAAACTGCGCTGCTGGAGGTTATTTATGCAGAGAGACGTATGGCTATTTTTAATATCGAAAGAGGAGTGCAGGTTTTCTCAAAAAAATGGGAACCATATATACAATGTCTGCCGACTCAGATTCAAAATAACCTATGGAAGGTTTTTGAACACACGGAATGGTTTATGCTAAGACGTATCACTTAAAATAACTTCTGGTATTGCTATATATGTGTCTTTCTCTGTGAAATCTCCCCTGAACAATATACCTCTCACCTTTTGCCATTGATTTGCCTTCCCTTCTTTTACTTTCGTTTACTCTTTTATTCCCACCTCCCTTTTTCTCTCAATGTACTCCCACGTTGACACAGATTAGATTGATATAATAGTAGGCTGATGTATCGATGTTGGTGTGATAAAATATTAATTAAAATATTAATCACCGTTTATACTAAGTATACGGGTTGTGTAGTTTGGATGACATTGATTATACATTATACTGGGCTACTATATGGTGTATTATTTTGATTCTTCTACAGTATATGTAAATGTATATATTAAACTATATTCAGGTATTTTGTCTTTTATGTATTCTGAAATAACTTCGATTTATGTTCAAATTTTCAAAAAATTTGAAAAAATTAACACTTATTTTGTATAATGTTTGTTCCAAGAAACAGACTAGTTGTTTATCCGATAATTGTATTTTATTCAATTTCTTACTTTCTTGGATTGTACAGTGTATAATTGTTCCATTGCTGTTCAATAAAAAGATTTAAAAAAAAAAAACATTGCAGAGGATATATATCGGTCATCATAAATCATTATATCAGGCAACATCGATAGCCATAGCCATATCGGATACTAATATAGCTACTCCTCTTAATTTAGTACTATAAGATGAAGATGCAATAACTACCCTATTCATTGAATTTAGCTTGGCAATTTCAGGAGGGAGCAGATGTAACTCCTTTCAAAAAAAACCACATCTAAGTGCATCTTATTTAAATAGTATCTTTATAAGTTTAATAGGGGAGTTAATCCCCCAACTTGCCAGGTTCCTACTTTAAGTTCTTCCATCAAACATTAAAGTGGTGAGGAGGAGACCTGCTTCAGAGAATAAACTTTGCAATACAATTCCGATCCTTCCACAAAGATATAGATATGGGTGGGGAGAAGGAAGGGAAACACAATAGGAAAGAAAAAAAGAAACACAACACACTACAATAACAATTAAAGAGACATTGAAAAGGCCTCAGCAAATATAGACAGTAGAACTTCTCTGTAAAAGGCATAATAACAAATCAATAATAGAATGGAGCAGTGTGCTCCTGGCTCAAATCCAATATTTAGTTAAAAGAATAGAAACTAAACAAAAATTCTGCAACCACCGTGTTGTAGTCACAACAAATACAGTTTCTAAAGAAGACATAATGTAAAATTGGACAAAAGCATAATAACCCTTTATACATCACCACCTGCTACTTGATATTTTGCATATCAATAGTTATGAAGATAAGAAAGGGGGGGAGTAGAAGACCAGGGTCATTACATGGGTCACTGTAGATTATATCTGGGAGTGACGGTCAGCATGAAATGATTTTGGGAACATGAGAATAAATAGCACTCAAAGATCTGCAGGACAGTATAGGGAGATGAAGAAGTTTCTTGTGATTCCTCTGCTAGATAGACCTCCACATCAGCCATATTATTAAAGTCCTTCAAGTGTTTCCTTCAAAGAGTCTCAGATGAGCAGGGTATAACAATGCAAATTTCTGACCAGATTTGACCAATTGGGAACATATTGAAGAAAAAGCTTTGCGGGCTCTTGTCAGTTTAGAAGATCTTGAAAAATTTTAATCTTTGAGTCCTCTCAAGAAAGGTCTCTCTGGCAGCTGGATGCACCCCATATGGCCTCCTTAAGCAAGAAGTTAAGGCACTTAAATAAAAATACACGTGGC